>JAYKKT010000086.1:2857500-3237500 GCA_036023115.1 Brasenia schreberi | reverse complement strand
ACGGAGTCAAGTAAGGATAGTTTGGAAATATAGTAAGTAAAAGCTATACGGCTTCGTAAACAAGACAGACTGAATAATAAAAACATATAATATATTTGAAGCATTGTTAAAAGCAGACAAAAGGTTTAAAAGTTTCTTAAAAGCATCCTAATTAAACTCAAATAAATTTGACTATGTGAAAGAAAGATGCATAAACTTCCTTTGATTGATCTAATTCTAATGATGTTGAATGTCTTTTATAAATTTTCTTGGTCTTCTATATTTTTTCTTTTAGAAATCAACCCATTCATTCATAGCTATAAAACAATCTTTTCAAAAATAAAGAGTGTCTCTAATAAGTTATACTTTTAGATCATGTTGCACGGACAAATTAGGTATAGGATAACAATAATAAATATTTAAAAAATCACATAAAATAGGTTAACATATTATTTGTAAATTATGAATAACACATGCATTTGCAACAACTTTATTAAGTGAAATGAAAAGTAACTTATAAGATAATCAATATGTTTAAAAGCCAATTTAAGCAAATAGAAAATGCTTTATGCAATACTTGACTTATCTGAGCAATGAAGTGGAAGAGGAAGCTTTTACTGAACCAAATATCGACTATCAAATGAACAATAATGCTCTTTATGTTTTAATCATTCAATATATCAACACATAATGAAAAACTATTACTGAACAAAGTAAAAAATGTACTTAACTCTTTTTTTGTTTTATAAAATTTACTTATATATCTAATAACTAACTAATTATTTAAAAATAAGTTTTGCCAAAGAATTATGTGCAAGTTTAATATGATCAATGAAACCAAACTTTTGATCAAAACTAAGTAAGCAAGCCTAGAGAGTAGATCCATCAAAGAGTTGAAGTAGAAAAGCACTATAAAAGGAGATCCATTATTGAAGGAATTTCCTTATACAAAAAGTTAGGTTTGTTGAGTGTTTAGACTTATTACTATGTATTTTTCAATTACATGGTTTCTTATTGTACCATACTCATCTTCAACTTTGAAATTATCAACTATTATATAGTAGTTACACTTCGCTTTAATAACAATACCTTGTTTATTGTATATTTTTGTAAACTAACGTTTGAAAATATATGAACCTTATGACTTGGTTTTTGAAGGACATCCTTCATGCATTAGTAATATATCTATTAAACCTCTAATAACAAAATGGTTTCCTTAGATAAATGAAATATTGGAAACACCACAATCACAATGCTTTTTTGACTCAATGACATTGGCAAAGTTCTTTAAAAAATATAGCAACTTCGGCTTCTGTCGTGAATGACTTCTTTATTCTTAAAGTTGGAAGTGTCATTACTATAGTTAGCCATTAATTTGGTAAAAAAAGAAATTGAATCGATCGAAAACTTGTAGAGTCAAAAGATAAAAAATGAAAAAAAAAGATAACAAACAAATATATGATTATTATGATAGTTGGAGATATATAATAAACAAAGAGGTAGAATCTCAAAGAGAGAAAGCTACTGAGGGGGGAGAGAGAGAGAGAGAGAGAGAGAGAGAGAGAGAGAGAGAGAGAGCTATGAATTGATGAGCCATTCTGCTTCAGGAATAAAAAATTGAAATGCATTTGAACGGAAATGCAAAGTTCGAAAAGGCTTATTTATAAATAGTCTCATTCCGAACATTCGAGCGGGTTTCCTTTCTCAATGTTGAGCTTTCAAACGTTTGGAAGCATCAATAGTCAACCGTGAATCATTAAATGTTTAACAAGAAAATTTAAATTGTTACTTTTTAAATTTTAAGTTATTTCAACTTTTTACATGATTGATATGTCTCTCATTTCGTGTTAATTCAAGAAACTTAAAGTTTATGTTCACATTGTGGATACACATCCACACCATATAACCATGTATATACATTTGTGTGTGTGTATATACATAAACTGATATATACTAGCACTTTTACATGCAAATCTAAACCGTTTATTTTTGTTGATGAATGGTTGAGATTTGAAATTTAAGAAGTAAAAGTATCTATGTGAATAAAATGTACATACTCTAAATCATTCCATGCACTCTATTATTCTTTGTTCACTTTTTTACCTGCAAATCAATTACTATTAAGTCGATGTTGAGTAATTAAGTTTTCTCCTTGAATTACCTTACAATCTTTACAACATGATATATCTTTTTTGCAATAAACAAAATAATCAATTTGTGTTTGTGACAAGCCACTCTTATAAGTAATGAAATATTTATCTCGTTTTTCGAAAATTGTATTAAATATGAAGAAATCAAAAACCATAGCAAAATTTAAAATCTCCTTACTCTCCTCATTTATATCCCTAAAACCTTAGTTTTCATGAATACCTTAATATCTTAATGCATCTTTACTGACATGTCCATTTATGTGTCTTCCTAAACAAATCATCTTCCTTTGTATAATTCTTTTAATCACCTTATCTAACTCCTCACAAAAGGTTGTATTTATACTATCTTCTAGTCTTATTTGGGTTGCCTAAACACAAACTATGTTCAAAACCTATACTCCTAGCACTCATTTCAACGTTATGATTCGGTTACCATATCATTGTATGTCTACTACACTATCCTTTAAATCTTTATTTATAATAATAGTGCCTAAACACAAACTATATTCAAAACCTATACTCCTAGCACTCATTTCAACGTTATGATTCGGTTACCATATCATTGTATGTCTACTACACTATCCTTTAAATCTTTATTTATAATAATACCAACTTCATTTTGAGTTTTTTATTTTACTGAGTACCATAATTTAAAACCTTTATTTTTAATCTCCTTTGGTTTTTCTTTCACCCACTTTGTCTCTTGTAAATATAGAATGTGAATCTTTCTCCGAATTATAGTATCTATCACCTCCATTAACTTGTCGGTCAAGTTCTAAGTATCAATACGAATCTTATTATCTAGGACTAGCTTCCTTACCCCCTACATTCGTCCATACTAAAAATGTGAAGGCCTTTGTTGTAACTTGTTCACTACATTCGGGCGATAATTTAGTGGGACTAACTTCTTTAACCATACTCGTCCATGATATGGGAACCCTCTATTCAATTAATTCACTACATCCGGGTGAAGAGATAGAAGACTTTGCTTACTTTTCATTGCATTCAAGCTCTTCAGTGCATCGCTAAGAGGAACGCTAGATGTCGGAAGCCTAACCCAATCTTCCTCTTTTATCTGGGCTTGGGACCGGCTATCTAAGGTTGATCCCGTACATGGGCGGAGTTTTGTCATATTAGTAGTCTACAATTTTTTTTAGTGTAAAGGTCATATGAGTATTTACATACGACCTGTTTAGGAACGAGTCTAGTTTGCTTCTATTTGTTACTAAAAGTTTAGAACTCAGCAAATAGGCTTGGTATATTGTCAACTAATTTTATGCAAAAAGAAATTTTTGGACCAGAACTCACTTATAAGCTTCAAGGTGATGCATGTGGTTGCAATAAAGGATGGGGGTGTTCGGATTTGTGCCAAGTCACGGTGGGAAGCATGTTTAGTTGGTGGGAGTTGGGAGATGAAGGTGGTGCAGTGGCGGCGGGTGGTGGTAAAAGCATAGGCCACTGAGAGGTAGGGTTAGCATTGATGACTGGTGGCAATTAGTGGCAGTGTTGGTGGGTGGTGGCAGTTATGTACTGGTGGACCTACTAGCCGGCAATGTGAGGTGTCCCCCTCATCCAAAATCCACGAGAAAAAAAGAAGCTCAATTTTTTTCAAAACTATGTGAACTTGCCTCACCGTAAATTCACCCAACTCAAAGTAGCAACAACATTAACATCTAAGCCTTTTCCCATATTGGCTAGAGTAGGCTACAAGGATTCTTTGCTTTTATCTTGCGTCATGCTAATAGTTAACTCAACAAAAGTTAGATAATTCTTTATTGTTTACTTCTAGCACTTTTGTGGTCTTTCTCTTCCTATTTTAATATTTTCACCATCCAATTTATTCCTTTAGTTGCCTTTTTATATGTTGAAATAATCTTAAATAATTTTCTCTTATTTTATCATCTATTAGTGTCACTCCTAATTTATATCAAATAACGTCATTATGAATACACATTTTTATCATCTATTAGTGTCACTCTCAGTTTATCTCAAATAACCTCATTATGGATACAATCTTTATGTGTGTGACCACATAATTATCTAAGCATCTTCAACTCTGCCACATATATTTTCTACACGTATTGATGATAAGGGATCACCCTTGTATTGCTGGTCCCAAGCCCGGATAAAGGAGGAGGGTTGTGTTAGGCTTCCGACAACCAGCGTAAAACTTCGTCGAATTTTTATAACATGGATTACAAAAATTATGAGCATTGCTTTCAGGCGTCCCCGCCTAGAGACGTGCTGCAGAGCTCGAATGCAGTAAGAAGTAAGCAAGGGTCACTATTTTCGCCCGAATGTAGTGAATCAATTGCAGAGAGGGTTCCCACATCATGGACGGGTGTGGGTAAAGAAGTTAGTCCCGCTACATTGCCACCCGAATATAGTGAAGAATTTTCAGAGAGGGTCTCCGCATTTTGAATATGGACAGATGCGGGGGGTAAGGAAGCTAGTCCTAGATAAGATTCGTATTGGTTCTTGGAATATTGAAACATTATCGGGTAAGCTAATGGAGGTGGTAGATACTATGATTCAT
The DNA here is from genome assembly GCA_036023115.1 of Brasenia schreberi. Taxonomy (NCBI): domain Eukaryota; kingdom Viridiplantae; phylum Streptophyta; class Magnoliopsida; order Nymphaeales; family Cabombaceae; genus Brasenia; species Brasenia schreberi. Next base: position 3,232,835 of record JAYKKT010000086.1, on the reverse strand, counting down.
AGAAAGATTCATATTCTATGTTTACAAGAGACAAAATGGGTTGGAGAAAAAGCAAAGGAGATAGAGGATACAGGTTTTAAATTATGGTACTCAGGTAAAGAAAAGGCTCGAAACGGAGTTGGTATTATCATAAATAAAGATTTAAAGGAGAGTGTAGTAGACATACAACGATATGGTGATCGAATCATGACGTTGAAATTAGTGTTAGGAGCATAGGTTTTGAATATAGTTTGTGCTTACGCACCCCAAGTAGAACTAGAAGATAGTATAAAGACAGTTTTTTAGGAAGAGTTAGATAAGGTGTTTCAAAAGATTCCACAAAAGGAGATAGCTTTTTGGGAAGAGTTAGATAAGGTGTTAGAAGCGTAAAACTTTGTCGGATTACTACAACATTGATTACAAAAATTATGAGCATTGCTTTGGAGCGTCCCCGCCTAGCGACGTGCTGCAGAGCCCGAATGTAGTAAGAAGTAAGCAAGGGTCACTACATTTTCGCCCGAATGTAGTGAATCAATTGCAGAGAGGGTTCCCACATCATGGACAGGTGTGGGTAAAGAAGTTAGTCTCACTATATTGCCACCCGAATGTAGTGAAAAATTTTCAGAGAGGGTCTTCGCATTTTGATTATGGACGGATGCGGGGGGTAAGGAAGCTAGTCCTAGATAATATGATTCGTATTGGTTCTTGGAATATCGAAACATTATTGGGTAAGCTAATGGAGGTGAGAGATACTATGATTCGGAGAAAGATTCATATTCTATGTTTACAAGAGACAAAATGGGTTGGAGAAAAAGCAAAGGAGATAGAGGATACAGGTTTTAAATTATGGTACTCAGGTAAAGAAAAGGCCCGAAACGGAGTTGGTATTATCATAAATAAAGATTTAAAGGAGAGTGTAGTAGACATACAAAGATATGGTGACCGAATCATGACATTGAAATTAGTGTTAGGAGCAGAGGTTTTGAATATAGTTTGTGCTTACGCACCCCAAGTAGGACTAGAAGATAGTATAAAGATAGTTTTTTGGGAAGAGTTAGATAAGGTGTTTCAAAAGATTCCACAAAGGGAGATGATTTGTTTAGGAGGAGATTTAAATGGACATGTCGGTAAAGAGGCATTAGAATATCAAGGGATTCATGGAAACTTTGGTTATGGGGATATAAACAAGGAAGGTAGGGAGATTTTAAATTTTGTTATGGCATTTTATCTCTTTATAGTCAATACAATCTTAAAAAAACGAGATGAACATTTAATTACTTATAAGAGTGGCTTATCACAAACACAAATTGATTACTTTATTTGTAGAAAAAAAAGATAGAGCGTGTTGTAAAGATTGTAAGGTAATTCCAGGAGAAAGCTTAACCACCCAACATCGACTTTTAGTTATGGATTTACAAATAAAAAAATGGACAAAGAAGAAAAGAGTGCATCGAGCTATTCGGACTAAATGGTGGAACCTCAAAGGCGAGAAAGAAGATATATTTAAACAGAAAGTCCTTCAAGGAGATGTTTGGAATTATGTTGGGCACACCCTCTGATATGTGGAACAATATGGCTATACATATTAGGAAAGTGGCGAAAGATGTGTTAGGTGTATCTAAGGGAGGTGTACCGGCACAAAAAGAAGCTTGGTGGTGGAGTGAAGTAGTACAAAATAAAATCAAGGCAAAGAGGGCATGTTACAAATTACATTATGCTAAGAAAACTAGTGAAACTTTAGAAGCTTATAAGAAAGCAAAGAAGGAAGCAAAAAAGGCCGTTAGTGAAGTAATAGTTAAGATTTGGGAGGACTTATATAAAAAACTCAACTCAAAAGAGGGTGAAAGAGATATTTTTAAGATAGCTAGGGCTAGAGATAAGAAAACTAAAGATCTTAATTATGTTAGATGCATAAAAGACGAGGATGAAAAAATTTTAGTGGCAAATGATGATATAAGAAATAGATGGAAAAACTATTTTTATAATCTTTTTAATGAAAATAAAGATATTAGTATTAGTTTAGGAGATTTAGCCAAGTCAGAAAAGTATATAAACCACAATTTCTACCGACGTATTCAAAAGAATGAAGTCAAAGAGGCTCTTAAACATATGAAGAGTGGTAAATCGGTAGGACCAGATAATATTCCTATAGAAGTTTGGAAAATACTAGGAGAAATAGGAATCACTTGGCTCACAAGACTATTTAATGAAATATGGAAAAACCAAAAGATGCCCGAGGAATGGAGAGCAAGTACACTTATACCTGTATATAAGAACAAGGGAGACATTCAAAATTGTGCAAATTATCGAGGTATCAAGTTAATGAGTCATACTATGAAATTATGGGAAAGAATTATCGAACGTAGGTTAAGACAAGTATCAAGTACAACAGAGAACCAATTTGGATTTATGCCAGGTAGATCTACTATTGAAGCGATTCACCTTTTGAGACGTCTTATGGAACATTTTAGAGCAAAAAAAAAAGACCTTCATATGATCTTTATTGATCTAGAAAAAACTTATGATAGGGTACCAAGGGAGGTTCTTTGGAGAACTTTGGAAAAAAGAGGCATCCCATTGACATATATTAACCTTATAAGAGACATGTATGATGGTACAAAAACATGTGTGAGGACTCATGAAGGAACGACAAACTTCTTTGAAGTTAATATTGGGTTACATCAAGGATCAACTTTAAGTCCATACTTATTTATAATGGTGATGGATGAGTTAACAAAACATATTCAAGATGAAGTACCTTGGTGTATGTTATTTGCAGATGACATTGTATTAGTGGAGGAGTCTAAGAAAAAAGTTAATAGAAAATTGGAACTATGGAGAGAAACATTAGAAAACAAAGGCCTCCGACTTAGTAGAACAAAGACAGAATATATGGAATGTAAGTTTGATCATTTAGCTACTTTAGAGGACATAGAAATTAAAATTAGCACACATTGTATTCCCCAAAAGAAAAGTTTTAAATACCTAGGGTAAATTTTTCAAAGTGATGGAAGAATTGATGGAGATGTTACACATAGAATTAATGCTCGTTAGTTAAAATGGAGAGGAGCGTCAGTATTCTTTGTGATAAGAAGATACCATTAAAATTAAAAGGTAAATATTATAGAGCAGCAATTAGGCCTGCTATGTTTTATGGTTCTGAGTGTTGGGCAGTTAATCATCAACATGTACAAAAGATGTCTGTGACAGAAATGAAGATGTTGAGATGGATGAGTGGTCATACAAGAAAAGACCATATACATAATGAGGTTATTAGAAACAAATTAGGAGTGGCACCAATAGAGGATAAAATGAGAGAACATCGTTTAAGATGGTTTGAACATATAGAAAGAAGATCAAAAGAAGAACGTGTAAGAAGGTTAGAAAAACTAAATTTGGAAAGTATTAAAAGAGGTAGAGGATGACCACAAAAAGTGTTGGAAAGAAACAATAAAGAATGATCTAGCTTATTGGGAGTTAACTGCTAACATGGCACACGATAGGGATCTGTGGAAACAAAGAATGCATGTAGCCGACCCCGTCTAGTATGGGAAAAGGCTTAGTAGTTGTTGTTGTTGATTGATGATTAAGTGTCCAATACCCACAACTATATAAATAGCGGGTCTAATTGTTGTTCTACAATATTTCTTCTAACTTTGGTGATATATTCTTCTTGCATAAGAACGTGATACACCTCTTCATTTTGAGCGAGCTGCATTAATTCTATGTAACGTCTCCATATCAAAGTCGACTCACCCAAAATTTATCTAACTGAAGTTGGTAAAGTTTGTGACACTTCGAAACAATGGCTCAACATTTGCAAACTTGAAGAAATTGCTGCACATTATTATCCTTAATGAAAACTTTTGCTATTTTGGGTATGGGAAAAGGTTTTTCTCTTTCAGATTCGCTTGTGGCACGAATAGATGTTCATGCAATGGCAAGCCTTTCTACTGGCATGGCTAATTCGTTCCTGAAAATGCTTAAACTAGCAATTTGTTTACAGCGATTTTCATACACTCAGGTGTTTCTTTTTTGCCTTTGGAATTAATTAGCTATACAAACCTTTACCAACTTGTAGGACATCAGTAGTGCAGAAAAGGGTGAGAGAGCTACCTTACTTCTCTTTCCAGTCTCCTCATCTCCGTGTGCTGCCGCGGGTACTCCTCGCTACTGTAATGGAAGCCAGTTTACAATGTTTCTTACAGCTCCATTGCAGGCCTTCTGCCATTTGGTTGGGTTATCCACCCCCAAAATCGACATGGTCAGCTGCCAAATGTTGTTGATTTATGTTCGTTATTGTTGTATCTTGATTGATATTATATTTGTTCGACTGTAATTACCATATCTTTGTTCAATTCAGAATGTTTACCATAAGACGGAAAGGTTGCTTTCAAGTTTTTTGGAGGATTGGGAATTACTTCAGCAAGATCGACTTCACTTGACCCGGTTTGGATGAGAGTATTTGATGATCCCTTTTTGAGGCGGCTTATTCTCAGGTCCTTTTGTATCTAAATCTTTTCTGATTCTGGTTCAGTTTGAGTGCGGAAGGTGAATTTATTTTAAGTAAGTTCATAGATTTTCAAAAGTCTGTTCTTTCTTTTACCAAAGGGAGTAGCAGCAATATAATTTACTTATTGGCATGGCACTTTGCATTTGCTGATGATGTAGCTTCCAACCTCAGGTTTATATTCTGCCGGGCAGTCTTGTCTCTCTACGTCCCCACATTCAACCAGACAGAATTCGTCCGAGTGCGTGCCCCCTCTACCGGAGTAGGTTCTGCCTGTTGATAAAAACGTGCAATCTGCAGTCTTTGGCATTGCCAATGTGCTTGGTGTTTCCAGCCATTTCATTTTCTCCGATGGTGTTCCCCTGCAAGGTCATGTTGACACAATGTTAGCTGAACGAGCTGAGACAATGGACCTACAAACGAGTGACTCTACTCCAACGGCAAAAAGTGGTTAGCGATTGTTCATGAGGATTATACTCTTTGCTATCAACAGCATGAAATTAGCTTCTCATTCTTCGGAGAGAGAGAGTCAATCTTTCTGAAATCTTGAATCTGGTAGTGATTCCAGTATGGGTCCTCAGTCTGTTTTGTTTCAGAGAAGTTCGTTCTGGCATAGGCTTAGGAGCACTGAAGATATGTGGTTCTCATTGATATTTCCAAAGTTTATGTATTATTAGGATAAAATTAAAATTTGCTTGTTGTCTCAAAAGATAAATCTCTGAAGAGTCTGCACCGAGAGCATTAGCTCAACGGCAGAGTTGGATTCTCAGAAGGTGCATGTGTGGGTATGGGTGTTATGCTTCAGCCTCCTTTTGTAACAAGAAAAAACGAAACTCTGAAGAGTCCGCTGGCCTTTGGACATTTTTGCTTTGTTTGTAACGAAATCTCGATTTCGAGATTCAAGGTGAGAAGTTTGTTGTGGATGGGTGCTAATGCTATGGAGACGAAGGGGAAAACAAATCTCTGAAGAGTCCGCTGGCCTTTGGACATTTTTGCTTTGTTTGTAACGAAAATCTCGATTTCGAGATTCAAGATGAGAAGTTTGTTGTGGATGGGTGCTAATGCTATGGAGACGAAGGGGAAAACAAATCTCTGAAGAGTCCGCTGGCCTTTGGACATTTGAAGAGTCCGCTTTTTTTCTAACGAAAATCTCGATTTAGAGATTCAAGGTGAGAAGAATGTTGTGGGTGCGTGCTAATGCTATGGAGACGAAGGGGAAAACGAATCTCTGAAGAGTCCGCTGGCCTTTGGACATTTTTGCTTTGTTTGTAACGAAAATCTCGATTTCGAGATTAAGGTTGAACCAGATCGGTGAGTTGGACCGGTTGAACTGGGAACAGGACCGTGAACCAGTTTGTTTGGTCCATATATTGAGCCGCTCTCGAAAAAAAACTGCTGGTTTACTGGTGAACTGGCTGGTTGTATGCTAATTTTCTCTTTTTATTTCTCTTCTAATATTTGTTTATTTTTTATCAATACACTTGATATTTTCTTTTTGTTATGGATTTGAATTGGTTTCTAAATTGAATAATTTAAATTGATTTCTAAATTGAATAAAATCTTCTAAGATAGTACGGTTACAATTTTCGGGTTCTTTATTTTTAATAACTATTTATGCTCAAATCTATTTAAATAACTTTTGATTGCCATGATCAATAATGAAGTTTGAATTAAAAATTTTGTTATGCTTTTGTACTTGTATTTAACATGTTATTTATATTAATGAATTCATCTCAAAGATCAAATAATTGAGATGATAAAGTAGATTTGAGTACAAATAGTGTTTGAGTATTTATCACTATATATTATAGAGAGAAAGAGAGATTTGAAATGCTCAAATATCGTTCATGCTTAAATCTATTCAAACATCTTCATTGATTAGTATGATCAATGATGAAGATTTGAAATAAAAGTATTGTTGTGTTTTTGTATTTTTTAGATCTGAAATAAAAGTATTATTATACTTTATATTTAATGCACTATATACATTTTATCACCTCAATCAATTTTTTTTTAAATTAAAAATTTAAGATAATAAAGTATATTTGAGCATAGATGGAGTTTGAGTATATATATATAGAGAGAGAATAGTCCATGTATATGCCCATCCATGATTAAATTTGTTTAAACATCTTTATTTTTTATTTAAAAGATATTTACTATACCATGTGCATTAAATATTAAGTATGAAAACTTTAATAATATTTTTTGTTTAAAAAAAATAAATCTCTACTATTAACCATGTCAATCAAATGATAGAGATTTTTAGTGAATTTGAACATTGATGAGTGTGCTCTTCTCTCTCTCATATATGTATGTATATATATGAGACATAAGTAATGGTAAATACTCAAATCTCAACTATGTATTTCAAAAATGGAACAATTGAGATGATAAAATAGATTTGAGTATGGATAACATTTAAGTATTTACCACTATATATAGAGAGAAAAATTAGTCAATGCATGTATGAGTTCATGCTCTAATCTTCTTAAAGATCTCAAATATTGTATCTTGAACATAACTGTTGCAGAAAGTACCAAGATATTTTTTTATTTTTGAAATTTGAATTTCAACTGTTAATCAAATGATTGAGATTCTTGAGTATCTTTACAGTCTCCCTCTCCCTCTCCCTCTCTCTCTCTCTCTATATATATATATATACATATATATATATATATATACATATATATATATATATACATATATATATATACATATATATATATATATATACATATATATATATATATACATATATATATATATATATACATATATAAATAACATCAACTGTGAACTGTTGCAGAAAGTACCAAGATATTTTTTTATTTTTGAAATTTGAATTTCAATTGTTAATCAAATGATTGAGATTCTTGAGTATCTTTACAGTCTCCCTCTCCCTCTCTCTCTCTCTCTCTCTCTCTCTATATATATATATATATATACATATATATATATATATATATATAACAGTTATCGATTCAACCACAGTTTAAGCTCGGGGTGAGCCTCTTTTTAGTGATCCGGACATCCCGTGTTTTGGACCTGTTTAGTGAGGTCTGATACCCGAAAAGCAGATCTGGTTTACAATCGGATCGGATTCATTACTGAATATTTATATCCGTACCTGAAAGGAAATTGGAATGATGCTCACGAACTGACCATTTTTTAATGCTGCAAATGTTTGGTCAAATTCAGTGTTGAATATTTGCATTCAACGGAGATGAAAGCCGTTAGCCATTCCAACTTTGATTTGGTTATTATATATATATATATATATATATATATATATATATATATATATATATATATATATATATATATATAAATTTTTGGTCAAATCTAATGTGATTTATTAATAACTCAAGTAGGTCAGATTATGTTTCTCTAGCGTAATTTTTCTATTTTAAGAAAGTGTGATTACGAGGCATGGGACTATAATGTTGTAAACAAAAGTGGGTCTCGACTTGTAGTAAAAAGTGGAGTTCTACCTTTTCCCATTATTGCACACCATTAAGAGTAAACGGCGGTAATTGGAGTTCTAGTTCCATAGTTCCTGTCTCACAATCAAACACCCCCAACTGTTCCTACTTTTTTTTTATACCAGATGTAACAGTGAACCTGAGAAGAGGAATCTCTGTTTGGTCAGGGATCATGTTCGGGTCATTCAGAACTGACCCGACAAAAGATCGAGTGGGGTCTGGATTGGCTCAAACCCGAGTAGACTCGAGATCATTAAATATAAGGTGTATATTATGTATGCATTTATAAAAATGTATGTTTTTACATCATTAAATATAACATATATATATATATATATATATATATATATATATATATATATATATATATATATATATATATATATATATATATATATATATTAGCTGGGTCTCGTGGACCTGACTTACATCGTGTTCAGATCTTATCTCCAAAATAGGACCGAGGAAAAATCAGGTTAGGTTTGGGCCAATCTGCTTTTTTCGTATAATGGGGTCAACTGTTTTGGGCAATACTTGAAGTAACCCGGACCCGTCAACCCGATTTGCCACCCCTACCACAGATGCAGCAAACCTTTGCATTAAATGAATTAATTTTTGACATACCAACTTTTTAATCTAGTTTATCATGGTCTACACAGTAAACTGGCCTTGCAGCACTCAGTTTATAAAGGTTGAAATTTACATATTTCACAATTCAATGAAAAAATATATGAAATTATCAGCACACTTCAATAGAAGGGAGATTACTATAAAAACAAATTTACAAGTAGACACAACTGGTTCCGGTTCGCCTGAAACCAAGAACTGAAACTGAACTGGGATCTGGTTGGTTCCAGTGCCAGTTTGAAACTGCTGGTTCTGGTTTAGGTCCTAAACCATATATAACCAGAAAATACTAATAAATTTGTTCGGTTCCGGTTTCACAAAAGCTGGAACTGGAACAAAACCAGGTCCTTCTCGGTTCTAGATTCGGTTCCGTTCTATTTCGGTTGGAACCATCGGCCTGATTCGGAACCCGTCATGTCTAACTGTAACTAAAATTAAGAAAAATTGTAGCTACGTCTGGTTGGTTTAACTGGTTGGACACTAGTTCCTCTTAAACAAGGTCTAAAGTTCGAGTTTTGTGAATGAAGAGAATCGAGAGCTTTACCTCGAAAGTGAGCTGACCCGATTCGAACCAGATTAGGCAGGGCTATAGTGAGCTTCCGGATACTGGCGGTTTAGGAAAAGAAAAAGAAAGAAAGAAATAATTTAAAAAAAGAAAAATGATTTGGAGTAATTGTTCAATGCCAAATGCCCGGAGGAATTTTTAAATAGCCAGAAAAGGAAGTAATTAAAAAAAGCCCAATAAGAAATAGCGAGAGTTGTATGTAATAAGAAAAGAAGAATGAGGGCTGTTTAGTACTTTTGAATGAAAAGGGAGCTTTGCACTTTGAGATCTCCGTTTCCTATTTCTCGAATCAAAGAAAGGTACGAAGGGAGACGAGGAACACTCTCTCTCTCGCCGGGATCTAGCCCGTGCTCCGGCGATCATGGCGACGACGGAGAGCTTCAACGATAAGAACGCCGTCTTTCGAAAGCTCAAATCGAAGCCGGAGAACAAGGCACCTCCTCTCTCTCTCTCACACACACACACTGTTCTGCGAAATCTGTGTATCTAGATGGAAATCGTAATTGGCTCTCGATCGATGGATCTGTGTGTTTCTTATTTGATATATTCTGTGATTCTTCCGTTTGTTGATAGATGTGCTTCGATTGCAACGCGAAGAGCCCAACATGGGCCTCCGTGACGTACGGGATCTTTCTCTGCATCGACTGCTCGGCAGTTCATCGGAGCCTCGGCGTTCACGTCAGCTTCGTCAGGTATGAGATTCTGTTTTGGTATTGGGTTCTTCTGCTGAGAGAAATTCTGATAAATTCTACTCGTCGTTGTGCTTTTCTTTTGTTTTGCGTTTCCTTTTCATATGAATTAGCTATATATGAGTTCTCGATTTGTGTGAATTGATGATGATGATATGATGTGTGTGCGTGTATCGAATGAGTGATTTGAATTCCCTGTTTTTGTTAAACTGGACTTTTGGAGCTTGATGGAAATAGTCTCGTTGCTATCCTTAATTTTGAAGATTCGTTCGACCTGGTCTTTGGATGTCGTACGAGAATTCCTTGTTTGGAGTCGTGAGTTTATGGAAGTAATAGTCGATTATTGTGTTTTCCTTCATCTACATCATTCATATCTCAATCAGTTCATCTTCTTTTTCTTAATTTTTGAAATTCTTATGCTAGTGTGGCAAAGTTAGATTATTGCATCCAATAGTTTCGGAGGATGAAATTTTGAATGGGATCATGGTGGTTTGGTGGCCTAAACGAAAATCTGTATTCTAAGTTGAAGAGTTCTTTGCTAACAGACCTTAGGCCTGCTGATGCATGCTTGTTTTGGTTTCCATGAACTTATTTAGGAAGCTGATATAGGTTCATGTTTTTCCTTTTTCAATGTTAAAAATTTAGATCTTGTTTACATCGATCGATTTTCTTGTGTTCATCCTTTTACTGATTGATATATGTACTTGAGCTTCAAGTGTAAGAAAGTAAATGGTTTTATACCGTCTATAATGGGTTCAGCAATGTTCATGGAAATGTGTCTAATCATTCTTGAAAGAGCTTCATACTTCAAGATGTTAACCATATGTTAAGAATTTTATGGTTGTAATATTGGAAAGAGTCAAGAAATAAAAAAATCATCATCATCAAGCATATATCAACCATAAGTTCTTTTATTTTTAACTTTTGTCTTTTCTACAGCCACAATTTTGGTCACCAAGACCTTCATGAATGCCTTCTTGTTTGATGAGACAAGTGCATCTTGGACCTTCTTCAACTGCTCATCCACTGATAAGGTTATAATTTCAGTGAGTGAGGAGATGTGTCCATATTGATTCAATTTCTCTGCCAGCACTCTTAGGGATGAGAAGGACGAGAGACATTATCATATTTTTAAAAAGGGATGCATTCACATGGAACTCATCCATCATGTTGGCACCATCATCCTCAATCAAGTTCTTGACTCCTCAAACTTCTTCTAGAAATCAATAAATAAGGCCCGAGTGCTTTATCAGTATGTATCTTCCCTAATTTTCTCATTACTGACATCAACTTCCAAAGCAATTCCATTATCACCATCCAGAACCTTTAAGGGCAAAGCAAAATAGACCATGACATTGTATCCGTAGTTACTGGCCACTTAATTACCGCCACATGCCTTGGATATGACTTTTCTCCCTATGGGCTGCGAAATCAACCATGGTTCTGCATTTGCATTTCCTACCAACCGTTTTTCTGGTTTGGAAGGTGGAATACTCTTGTTATTTATCATGCTTGAATTTGTTGATTTACCTTTCATTTGGTATGAGAATGAGAATGATGTCCATAATGCCTTCACGTTTCGTTATTGTTGATAAACAGGTCAACAAATCTGGATTCATGGACTCCAGAGCAGTTAAGGATGATGAGCTTTGGAGGAAATATTCGTGCTCATGTTTTTTTTAAACAGCATGGATGGACTGATGGTGGTAAAATTGAGGCAAAATACACGTCAAGAGCTGCTGAGCTATACAGACAATTGCTCTCCAAGGAGGTTGCAAAGAGCCTTACAGAAGATAAATCAGCAAATTCCCCGCGTTCTCCCCTTTCTTCTGACTCTGCAAATAATGTATTTCCAGATGCAAAGGTTGTGGATACAGTAACAGAACAACCACTCAATAAGCAGGAGAAAGCTGAAAAGCCTGTTTCACCTAAAGCTCCTTCTCACCCTGTAAAGAAGCCTCTTGGTGCAAAGAAGGTGGGAAGTAAGACAGGTGGACTGGGTGTCAGGAAGCTCACAACCAAGGTATATCCATTTCGAGAAGTTGCAATAGACTCTATATGACGTTATTTTTCTAAGGTTTCTCCTTGTCTTCTGATGGACTTCTTTTTCAATATATTCACTTAGCTAGTGTCTCTTTACTGCAGACCAGTGACAGTTTGTATGATCAGAAACCAGAAGATCCTGCACCTGTGGCCAGTTCTTCAGTTAGTTCCACCACTACAGTGGCTCCATCTTTCTCTTCCCGTTTTGAGCTTGTGGAGAACATGAGTCCTGATGATAGCAGTTCCATCGGTCCTCAAGTCACTAGACATGTTTCACCACCCAAAACTACGGGTTTCTTTGCAGAGTATGGAATGGACTCTGGAGCTCAGAAGAAGGCAACCTCCAAAACGCAGGTAGTCCTAACCGAAGGATATGGTCTAGGCCACCAAAATCTGTTTTATCTTATCTTCTGCATTATTCTTAGGCACTTTTCTTTTTGTTTTTAAGATCATTTATTGGTCATTTTAGTTCCTCAAGCATGTTACCTGAAAGTTCTGAGATGTGCTCATACAATTTCTTGATGGACAGCAAACTTGGGGATTCTTGTATGTGATTAATGGGTGCCTTTTCTTCTCATAAGCAAGTAAAGGTGGCGTCTAGGTTATATGTGTGCTACTTCTTTGGCAGTTCATTAGATATAATCAAAGGTTGCCTGCTAGAAGAGAAAATTCTAGTGCTATTTTGCTTTTCTTTTTTTAAACTTTGAAAAGGTTAAAATTTTGTTTTGGTTTGTCTTTTTTTTATACGACTCCTTTAGAGAAGCAATATGGAGTACATATTTCAATCCTTCCTCCATCTTTTTGTTTACTTGTCCAATCTCAGATTAACTTGATTAGGCACCTTTAAATCTGGTACCTGTTCGGGGATGGGTCCTGGTGATTCGCTAGTTTAAATAACATCTAACTCTGCTTTATGGACTTGTGGTGAAACATATCATGGTACTCGATATTAAATCTGATACAAAGGATTGTGTCCTAAATTATAAAAATCCTTTATTGCTTGCTTTAGCACAGTTACGAAAGTTCTTAAGCTGTAACATGTTATCTCTAGGCCGGAATGATAAGATTTGGATGTACAGGTAAGAAAAACATGATGAAAGGTTGAAAATGGTTAATAATTATAGTCATAGTTGACAAAGTGTGCTGTTTTTCATTTATTAGAACGTTATTTGATGTAGCTTACTGTTTCACTGTAATGCTGATCAATCTGCAGATTGAGGAGTCCAATGAAGCTAGACAGAAGTTCTCTGATGCAAAGTCTATTTCGTCGGCTCAGTTTTTTGGTGATCAAAATAAGGCCGATATGGAGTCTCAAATCTCACTCCAAAAATTCTCTGTATGTTTTACTCCAGAGTTTCATCTTGGGTCATATTATCAGTAGATTGTAACTACAGTTATGTGAGTGATTTTATTCACCAGTGTTGGTTGCAGTTAGATTCTCAGCAAGTGCTTTAGACCAAAACCAAGCCTCCTCCCACACTAAGTGGGTCGACTACGTGGATTCTCAGTCGCCATTGAGCTTGATCTTGTGCTATATTTGTCCAAAAATGAAAGATCATGTTTTACTGTATCCTTTCAATATTTTAGAAGCCTTTCTCTCCCTCTTCTAAAATGTTTGTCCGTGTTTGTCGTCTGATTTTTAATCACGGGTTTCCTATTTATATGTTTGGAGGACTTTGGTTTGACTTTCACTCTCATTGCATGTGCTCTGCTGTAGGGTTCATCTTCTATCTCGAGTGCTGATCTTTTTGGGCAGACCAGTAATGATTCTCGGCTTGATTTGACAGCAAATGAACTCATTAACCGCATCTCTTTTCAGGTGTGAATTATCCCCTTTCAAAATTTTACTTGATGCTGGCACAAGTGACTTAGAAAACTATAGATAATTATCAGAGTTACCTTTGGTTTCGTCTTTGCTTATAGTCATTCAGACCAATTTAGTATGCAGAATCCATGTGAAGCTACTCCTTTCTTATCCCTTTCCAGTTCATCATAAACGTATAGCTGCATCATGGAAGTGCAACACATTCGTGTGTTCTATAAAAGGAAAGTTTTAAATACTTAGGTAGAGGACGACCATAAAAGTATAGGGCACATGATAGGGCTATGTGGAAACAAAGAATCCATGTAGCTTATTTTGAAAGTATTAAAAGAGGTAGAGGACAACCACAAAAGTGTTGGAAAAAAACAATAAAAAATGATCTAGCTTATTGTGAGTTAACTGCTAACATGACACATGATAGGGCTCTATGTAAACAATGATACTATGTGACAAATCTTGGTTATGTTGACTTGTCTCTTCTACCCTATGTGGTTTGGTATTCATTGTAGTTTAAAGGTTATATACAATTAATTGTGCCCATTCTGTTATTGTAGACTGGAGAATAACTATCCATGTGTGATGAAGAATTGGTGATTACACCATGAACTTGATAACCCATCATAGTGTTTGAATAAGTGGATTTAGCTATATAATGTAACTAGAATTGATTTCTAAAATTTTTAGGGTCACTGTAATTTTTCATATATCTGCTAGCATGGCACATGATAGGGCTCTGTGGAAACAAAGAATCCAAGTAGCCGACCCCATCTAGTATGGGAAAAGGCTTAGTTGTTGTTGTTGTTGTATAAAATTTTCAGGAAGACTCTCTTATCTATAAAAGATAAATAACATATTAAGTATAAATAGAACTATAAATTATATAAATCTGTAACACAGGTGTGGGTGTTGGTGTGGATGCTAGACGATGAAAACTTTTGAAAATTATGGGTATAAGTACGATCCCATAAATCTAAAAAGGATTGATGCTTTCATAAGTTAATTCACTGATGAAGTAATATCCGTTAAATATTCTTGAAGTGTCTAGTGTTGTCACATAAGAGAAGTATAGGCGTTGAGTTTGGAGTGTCCAACAGAGGTGCTACCCCTTGGTAGCAGTGTTTGTGCGACATGGTGTAAGATGATACATAATGCTGATTCTCGTGTTTGTGTTTCAGGCATCACAGGACATATCTGCATTGAAGAACATCGCCGGGGAGACGGGGAAGAAGCTCACATCTTTGGCTTCAAGCTTTTTAACAGATATTCAGGACAGAATTCTTTGAGAGCGAGTAGCCCGGGATCTTCTGTGAACTTGTTATCCTTCAACTCGAAGAGTTAGATTTTCCCCAAAACATTACTCAGAAGGTTCTTGTTTTTCTTTACCTGTGTCGTCTCTAAAAATACTTTTTCTTGATAAACATCAATCTGAATATGTATGCATACTTAATATATGTATCGGATTGATTATAAAGGTACATGCAATTCAGGGTGCTGTTCTTGTTCATCTCTTCACCTTTTCTGCTAATGTTAGTCTCATGCTTCTCCTATTCGTGTTCTTGGGTCACTTTGACCCCATTCATATGCATAACCTACCTCGACTAAGTACCATCTAAAACCAAAACCAATCCGGTGCATGGATTCTTAGTCACATTGTGCTCGATTGCTAGCTATATCAGCAATTGATTTTCTTCAAATTCTTTCAAGTAGAGCTCAAGGGACACAGTAGATTGTCAGTAGTAGTTTTCTGATTTTGTCTGAGAAGAGAAAATAGTGAAGTGCGATCTGAATTAAATTGGAAGAGTTTTGCTTATTAAAAATTAAAAAAAAAGTTTTTAATTGACAAGAAGATCAGGAAACCTGCATCGTATTGTTTTCGTGACAATTACAAAATTGGCCGAATTAGAAGACTTTTGATTCTCAAAACCGTAGTTGCAACCATGAAGCATCGACTTGAGCATAGGCCAGCCAGCAATCAAAGGACTACTTGACAGACCAAGCTAGAGCTGGCAAACCATTTGCATTCCTTCCTAGCCATTGGGCCTTCACACACACACACACACGACCATGAACCAGAAGACTTTTGATTCTCAAAACCGTGGTTGTAGCCTTCTCTCTCTCTCTCTCACACACACACACGCATATTGTGGGTGGACATGAGCGTGAACTTTTGTGTCGTGCCTGAAATTGGCCATCTTTGAAGACACTTATGACAACCATGATGAAATATTTCTCCTGCTATCAGAAGAAAATCAATGGCAACAAAACTTAGCCTCTGTCTTGGGCCTATTCATCGGCGAGTTGAGGAAGAAAATCCAAAAAAATCGACTGAACAGTCTGATTTTTTTCAAAGATTATATATATTGCCTCAGTTAAATTTCACCCACCTGAACTTCGCCTCACTCTAGAAAATTTTCAAGGTCTGCTATTGCTTCGTCTTCGAGCCAAAGATGGCTGCTTTCGTGCTGTTTTCGAACCATTCTGGACATTTGAGAAGGGGAGTCAGTTTCGGGTACTGTGTATGTTTCTCAAAGATCCGCAACACCACGGTTCATGCCTTTGGTTCGGGTGCGTGCGACTCATCCTTTGATTTGGATCTGAAATTGATATCCAAATTTTATCTGCCTTGATTCAGTTCTTAGTTCGGGTATTGATACGCTTGAATTTAAAGGCATAAATAATAGGTTTGTTTATAAGTTGAATCGGGTTTAAGCAGGTTGAGTAGGCTGGAGACCCAAATGTATAATCATGTACACAATTTGATCCCAAACGAGAGCGTCATAACTCAGGTCCGGTTTCGACAGACAGGTAAGGCATGACATCAATCTGATCTATTTGAGCAAGTCTTAATGGATTTAAATTAACAATTATCCTCATTTTAAATTTCACAACTTCTCAAATGTTATCTTCGTATCATTGATTTTATTTTGTCATGATTTCTAAATTGATTTCTTCCTCTAGGAAAAGGAATCGGGTTCAGTTCAGGTGCATATTAACTTCGGGTCAGGTTGCATTTGAATTATGTACAAAACCTGGATAAATGGTGGTTCGAGTTCAGGCTTGATTCGAGTATGATTTTACTGTATAGATTCACTTAAGATTCGGATCTAAATGATTTGGGTCTCTATGTGTTAGACTTAAGAATCAACTCAAAGTTGTCACGGGATGGATTCCAGCAAACTGGAAAATGCATGGAAGTGATGTAAGTCTGATTCCTGATGACGTTGCTCAACCACTAGTCAAACAGCCAACTCGAAGATGCGTGTCATGTGGTTGGATTCGTGTCCCTCACGGTTGATTCTCCTCACACTCTTAACTCGTGGAACTCGAAGGTACATGTCATGTATAGATCGGTTGGATTTGTCTCCCTCACGGTTGATTCTTCTCACTCTTAACTCACGGAACTCGAAGATCCTTGTCATGTATACATCGGTTGGATTCGTCACATCGGTTGGATTCGTCTCCCTCACGGTTGATTCTCCTCACACTCTTAACTCACCGAACTCGAAGATACGTGTCATGTATACATCGGTTGGATCCATCTCCCTCACACTTGATTCTCCTCACTCTTAACTCATGGAACTCAAAGATCCATGTCATGTATAGATCGGTTGGATTCATCTCCCTCACCGTTGATTCTCCTCACACTCTTAACTCACCGAACTCGAAGATACGTGTCATATACACATGGGTTGGATTCGTCTCCCTCGCGGTTGATTCTTCTCACACTCTTAACTCATGGAGAAATAAAGAAAATCAATAGAATTGTATCCACTTCTACAATGAATCCATCATCAAAAGGCTAGGGGCCAAGATGTGAGAAGAACCTAATCACATCTATAAAAATGACACAATATTAGTCACTAAGGAACACTTGATATGAACACTCCAAATAAGATACAATGCTATTAATGTGAATCATAAGATAATCTAAATTTAAGTCCAAATCTATTATTTAAACTATGACCCAAATGATTAAAAGAAACTAACTACAACTACAACTAAGTCTTTTCTCATACTGGATGGGTCAGCTACATGAATTCTTTGTTTTTTTGTAGAATTTATGTTAAGTCTGACAAAATTTTATGCTGGCTGTCGGAAGCCTAACACAACCCTCTTTTTTTCGGGCTTGAGAGCGGCCATCCAAGAGAAGGGTGATTCCTTAAAAGAAACTAAATCCAAATCAAATATAGGGCCTCCATATCCGAAGCCATTAATGTGGATTTAGAAGATAGTTCAGATCTACGTCCAAATCTATCATTCCAACTATGTCCCAAATGATTAAACAGTGCTTCCAAATCCGAATCTACAAAGCTCAAAGATCACGTACTGGAGCTACCGACATCGGGTCAGCGTCCCATGACAATTGACAAGACCTCACGTACATATACAGAACGGGTTGAGGTCAGGTCTGATCCATTCGGTTCATATAACCGGGATTGTGGATCCAGGTTGATTTCTCTTCCCACCCATAATAGATCCGGTCGAAACAATACTGCCTCTCCCACGTTTCTCCGTCTTCTTCTTCTCCTTCTCCATCCCGGAGGGCTGCCGACGTGAACAATCCGGGGACGGATTCCGGTCGCAATCTCCCCATTTTCCTTCTTTCTATTTGTTGTGTGTGTGAAATCCTGACGTGCAAAGGCAAATCCCGGTGAATCCTCGAGTCAATCGTGGCCTAAGCGTCGGAATAGGTTGAGGAGTCGACGGCCTCGGAGTCCCGCCAGCGTAGATATTCAGGTAGATCGTAAGCAATCCGTTTGGAGACTATGCTAATTTTTGCATAATCGAATGCTTGTTCTATGTATGCAAATGTGAAAGCATGATCACGCCTGATATTTTGATTTTTCGATGCTAATTCGTGGATCACACCATGAGGGTGACAAAATCATGTGATTGGCCTTCCTATTTCTCCTTGCAGTACCCAGTGACCCTATTTCACCCCAAATGAGAAGGTTTTATCGGAGAATTAGTGAGAATTTGCGTACTCTGTACCTTTCTGCAACATTTGGTTGGGGGTTGGACCTTTTAATTGTCTAAACCAGGCATATTTAGGGTTTTTTCGGTTGTTGAACAATATGCAGGCAGTAGGGGTTTTAATTCTTTGGATTAAATTGGCATGCAAATGACATGCATGACTTGGTGTTTTTGTTTCGTGGGGTCAATCTACTTTTGTGTAGATTAAATCTTGGGCAAGATTCAATATTACCAGTCCACGTTCATATCTTGTGCATCTATTGCATGTTTAGAAAATCTTGAGTGCAATATTATGTTTAATAACATTACGCACGAATGATATGTTTGATTTGAAATTATATACTTTGGAACGTTATGTATGACGGACTCCCGTGCTTGAGATAATTTTTTTTCAGTTTGTAATGCTAATCAAAACTCCGCCCATGTAAGGGATCACCCTTGCATTGCCGGTCCCAAGCCCGGATAAAGGAGGAGGGTTGTGTTAGGCTTCCGACAACCAGCGTAAAACTTCGTCGGATTTTTATAACATGGATTACAAAAATTATGAGCATTGCTTTCGGGCGTCCCCGCCTAGCGACGTGCTGCAGAGCCCGAATGCAGTAAGAAGTAAGCAAGGGCTACTACATTTTCGCCCGAATGTAGTGAATCAATTGCAGAGAGGGTTCCCACATCATGGATGGGTGTGGGTAAAGAAGTTAGTCCCGCTACATTGCCGCCCGAATATAGTGAAGAATTTTCAGAGAGGGTCTCCGCATTTTGAATATGGACGGATGCGGGGGGGGGTAAGGAAGCTAGTCCTAGATAAGATTCGTATTGGTTCTTGGAATATTGGAACATTATCGGGTAAGCTAATGGAGGTGGTAGATACTATGATTTAGAGAAAGATTCATATTCTATGTTTACAAGAGACAAAATGGGTTGGAGAAAAAGCAAAGGAGATAGAGGATACAGGTTTTAAATTATGGTACTCAGGTAAAGAAAAGGTTCGAAACGGAGTTGGTATTATCATAAATAAAGATTTAAAGGAGAGTGTAGTAGACATACAACGATATGGTGACCGTATCATGACATTGAAATTAGTGTTAGGAGCAGAGGTTTTGAATATAGTTTGTGCTTACGCACCCCAAGTAGGACTAGAAGATAGTATAAATACAGCTTTTTGGGAAGAGTTAGATAAGGTGCTTCAAAAGATTCCACAAAAGGAGATGATTTGTTTAGGAGGAGATTTAAATGGACATGTCGGTAAAGAGGCATTAGGATATCAAGGGATTCATGGAAACTTTGGTTTTGGAGATATAAACGAGGAAGGTAGGGAGATTTTAAATTTTGCTATGGCATTTGATCTCTTTATAGTCAATACAATCTTCAAAAAACGAGATGAACATTTAATTACTTATAAGAGTGGCTTATCACAAACACAAATTGATTACTTTATTTGTAAGAAAAAAGATAGCGTGTTGTAAAGATTGTAAGGTAATCCAGGAGAAAGCTTAACCAACCAACATCGACTTTTAGTTATGGATTTACAAATAAAAAAATGGACAAAGAAGAAAAGAGTGCATCGAGCTATTCGGAGTGGAACCTCAAAAGCGAGAAAGAAGATATATTTAAACAGAAAGTCCTTCAAGGAGATGTTTGGAATTATGTTGGGCACACCATGTGATATGTGGAACAATATGGCTATACATATTAGGAAAGTGGCGAAAGATGTGTTAGGGGTATCTAAGGGAGGTGTACCGGCACAAAAAGAAGCTTGGTGGTGGAGTGAAGTAGTACAAAATAAAATCAAGGCAAAGAGGGCATGTTACAAATTACATTATGCTAAGAAAACTAGTGAAAATTTAGAATCTTATAAGAAAGCAAAGAAGGAAGCGAAAAAGGCCGTTAGTGAAGCAAAAGCTAAGATTTAGGAGGACTTATATAAAAAACTCAACTCAAAAGATGGTGAAAGAGATATTTTTAGGATAGCTAGGGCTAGAGATAAGAAAACTAAAGATCTTAATTATGTTAGATGCATAAAAGACGAGGATGAAAAAATTTTAGTGGCAAATGATGATATAAGAAATATATGGAAAAACTATTTTTATAATCTTTTTAATGAAAATAAAGATGTTAGTATTAGTTTAGGAGATTTAGCCAAGTCAGAAAAGTATATAAACCACAATTTCTACCGACGTATTCATAAGAATGAAGTCAAAGAGGCTCTTAAACATATGAAAGGTGGTAAATCGGTAGGACCAGATAATATTCCTATAGAAGTTTGGAAAATATTAGGAGAAATAGGAATCACATGGCTCACAAGACTATTTAATGAAATATGGAAAAATCAAAAGATGCCTGAGGAATGGAGAGCAAGTACACTTATACCCATATATAAGAACAAGGGAGACATTCAAAATTGTGCGAATTATCGAGGTATAAAGTTAATGAGTCATACTATGAAATTATGGGAAAGAATTATCGAATGTAGGTTAAGACAAGTATCAAGTACAACACAGAACCAATTTGGATTCATGCCAGGCAGATCTACTATTGAAGCGATTTACCTTTTGAGACGTCTTATGGAACATTTTAGAGCAAAAAGGAAAGACCTTCACATTATATTTATTGATCTAGAAAAAGCTTATGATAGGGTACCGAGGGAGTTTCTTTGGAGAACTTTGGAAAAAAGACGTATTCCATTGACATATATTAACCTTATAAGAGACATGTATGATGATGCAAAAACATGTGTGAGGACTCATGAAGGAACGACAAACTTCTTTGAAGTTAATATTGGGTTACATTAAGGATCAACTTTAAGTCCATACTTATTTATAATGGTGATGGATGAGTTAACAAAACATATTCAAGATGAAGTACCTTGGTGTATTTTATTTGCTGATGACATTATATTAGTGGAGGAGTCTAAGGAAAAAGTTAATAGAAAATTGGAACTATGGAGAGAAACATTAGAAAGCAAAGGCCTCCGAGTTAGTAGAACAAAGACAGAATATATGGAATGTAAGTTTGATCATTTGGTTACTTCAGAGGACATAGAAATTAAAATTGGCACACATTGCATTCCCCAAAAGGAAAGTTTTATATCTAGGGTCAATTTTTGAGAGTGATGGAAGAATTGATGGAGATGTTACACATAGAATTAATGCTGGTTGGTTAAAATGGAGAGGAGCATCCGGCATTCTTTGTGATAAGAATATACCATTAAAATTAAAAGGTAAATATTATAGAGCAGCAATTAGGCCTGCCATGTTTTATGGTTCTGAGTGTTGGGCAGTTAATCATCAACATGTACAAAAGATGTCTGTGACAGAAATGAAGATGTTGAGATGGATGAGTGGTCATATAAGAAAAGACCGTATACATAATGAGGTTATTAGAAACAAAATTAGGAGTGGCACGAATAGAGGATAAAATGAGAGAACATCGTTTAAGATGGTTTGGACATATAGAAAGAAGATCAAAAGAAGAACCTTTAAGAAGGTTAGAAAAATTAAATTTGGAAAGTATTAACAGAGGTAGAGGACGACCACAAAAGTGTTGGAAAGAAACAATAAAGAATGATCTAGCTTATTGGGAGTTAACTACTAACATGGCACACGATAGGGATTTATGGAAACAAAGAATCCATGTAGCTGACCCTGTCTAGTATGGGAAAAGGCTTAGTTGTTGTTGTTGTAATGCTAATCAAAACTCCGCCCATGTAAGGGATCGCCTTGCATTGCTGGTCCCAAGCCCGGACGAAGGAGGAGGGTTGTGTTAGGCTCTGGTTTTGGGGTGTTCCTGCCTATCGACACGCTACATAGCTCGAATGGAGTGATAAGTAAGCAAGAGCCACTACATTTTCGCCAGGATGTAATGAATCCAGTGTTGTCTGACGCATATCGTATTGCTGGGCTCTATGATACATGCGTATCGTATTGTATCATATCGTACTTTAATATTAAAAAATAGAAAAAGTATTTAAAAAATCAAGAAAAATTAGCAAAAAATAGAAAAAATCAAGAAAATTAGGAAAAATGTGGTAATTGCTTTGAATTCATATAATGCAAAGTTTAGTACATATTGAACATTCAACATTGAACAATTGCATCTAAATTTACATATTTTAAAGCAAAAAATAAAATACATTTACATTTTACAAATTATAATCACGAATTCCAGGTTAAGCATCATATGTAGTGGTAGGAGGGAAAAATGAATATATGCTAGAAGCAACTCTTCCTCTACTCCTTTATGAACTTCCTCTTTCAACTCTTCCTCTACTCCTTTATGAACTTCCTCTTTTACCACTTCCTAAGTCTTCAGCAAACCTCTTTCCCCTACTAGGTGGTCGTGAACCGCTACTACCAATCTCTATTCTGGCATCTGAAGGCAAACTATCAGTGAATCCAATAGCATAATCATCTTCCTGAAACATGTTCAAATCATCCTTTTGTTGTCTCTTCTCTTTTATACTCTCAATGATATGAAGACATTGCCATTTAATGCCTTCTGGCAAACTTTTAACTCTGTCTGTGCAAGAAGCAACTTCTTTTCTAGTCCCTACTATGTGGTGTTTCAACTGTGAAATTTCACTACTAACCACCCTCTCACAAAATAAACATCTTATCTTCAATATGGAACCCTCAACTAGTGTACCGCACTATCATGCCGGATCATTAGACCGAGAATGGGAGTCTCTAACACCCCTTCCAGTCATTTCAATTGAACACTTTAATTCAATAAAAATCTAAAAATAAAAGCACTTCGTAAATCCCCAATCTTCAAATAGAGTGTCTCCCACTTCATGAATGCAATAAAAATCATATCCACACACTTAATAACTTTATATTTTGTCATTCAGAAAAAGAAAAATACAAATAACAAAAAAAAAATATATATAAAGGAAAAAATGAAGAAAAACACTAAAAATATACCAAAATTCGAGTTAGGACTTAGGAGGCTTACACGGACACCGTAGAGCACGTTTTTGGATCCTTAAACACCAAGGACGGGAAGAACCACGCTAGGGAAGCTTGGGGAGCTCTGAAAAAACCAAGGAAACCCGCAAAAATGTGGGTTTCCGTTCGGCCAAGGACCCTTTATCGTATGATACAGCCCGTATCACACGATACAGAGTGATAAATGTTGAATTGCGATACAAATACATGTATCATATCAAAACAGAGTTGGTATTATCATAAATAAAGATTTAAAAGATAGTATAGTAGACAACAATGATATGGTGACCGAATCATGACGTTGAAATTAGTGTTAGGAGCAGAGGTTTCGAATATAGTTTGTGCTTTTGCACCTAAAGTAGGCGTAGAACTTTTTGGGAAGAGGTAGATAAGGTGATTTAAAGGATTCCAAAAAGGGAGATGATTTGTTTAGGAGGAGACTTAAATGGGCATGTCGGTAAAGAGGCATTAGGATATGAAGGTATTCATGGAAACTTTGGTTTTGGGGATATAAATGAGGAAGGTAGGGTGATTTTAAATTTTGCTATGGCATTTGATCTCTTTATAGTCAAAACAATCTTCAGAAAATGAAATGAACATTTAATTACTTATAAGAGTGGCTTATCACAAACACAAATTGATTACTTTATTTATAGAAAAAAAGATAGAGCGTGTTGTAAAGATTGCAAGGTAATTAATTACAAGAGAAAGTTTAACCACCCAACATCAAGTTTTAGTTATAGATTTACAAATAAAAAAGTGGACAAAGAAGAAACGAGTGCATCAAGCTATTCTGACTAAATGGTGGAACCTCAAAAGCGAGAAAGAAGATATATTTAAACAGAAAGTCCTTCAAGGAGATGATCGGAATTATGTTGGTACACCTTGTGATATGTGGAACAATATAGCTATACATATTAGGAAAGTGGCAAAAGATGTGTTAGGTGAATGTAAGAGAGGTGTATCAGCACAAAAAGAAGCTTGGTGGTGGAGTGAAGTAGTGCAAAATAAAATCAAGGCAAAGAGGGCATTTTACAAATTACATTATGCTAAGAAAACTAGTGAAACTTTAGAGGCTTACAAGAAAGCGAAGAAGGAAGTGAAAAAGATTGTCAATAAAGCAAAAGCTAAAATTTGGGAGGATTTATATAAAAAACTCAACTTTAAAGAGGGTGAAAGAGATATTTTTAGGATAGCTAGGGCTAGAGATAAGAAAACTAAATATCTTAATTCTATGAGACACATCAAAGACGAGGATGAAAACATTCTAGTGGCAAATGATGATATAAGAAATAGATGAAAAAACTATTTTTATAAGCTTTTTAATGAAAATAAAGATGTTAGTATTAGCTTAGGAGAGTTAGCCAAATTAGAAAAGTATATAAACCACAATTTCTACTGACGTATTCAAAAGAACGAAGTCAAAGAGGCTCTTAAACATATAAAGGGTGGTAAATCGGTAGGACCAGACAATATTCCTATAGAAGCTTGGAAAATACTAGGAGAAATAGGAATCACTTGGCTCACAAGACTATTTAATGAAATATGGAGAAACTAAAAGATGCCCGAGGAATGGAGAGTGAGTACACTTATACCCATATATAAGAACAAGGAAGGCATTCAGAATTATGCGAATTATTGAGGTATCAAGTTAATGAGCCATACTATGAAATTGTGGGAACGAATTACCGAACGTAGGTTAAGACAAGTTTCGAGTACAACAAAGAACCAATTTGGATTCATGCTTGGTAGATCTATTGTTGAAGTAATTCACCTTTTG
This sequence comes from Brasenia schreberi, assembly GCA_036023115.1. Lineage (NCBI taxonomy): Eukaryota > Viridiplantae > Streptophyta > Magnoliopsida > Nymphaeales > Cabombaceae > Brasenia > Brasenia schreberi. The sequence continues at coordinate 3,207,418 of JAYKKT010000086.1, read as the reverse complement.
AGACGTCTTATGAAATATTTTAGAGCAAAAAAGAAATACCTTTACATGATATTTATTGATCTAGAAAAAGCTTATGATAGGGTACCGAGGGAGGTTATTTGGAGAACTTTGGAGAAAAGATGTATCCCATTGACATACATTAACCTTATAAGAGACATGTATGATTGTGCAAAAACATGTGTGAGGACTCATGAAGGAATGACAAACTTCTTTGAAGTTAATATTGGGTTACATCAAGGATCTACTTTAAGTTCATACTTATTTATAATTGTGATTGATGAGTTAACAAAACATATTCAAGATGAAGTACCTTGGTGTATGTTATTTAGAGATGACATTATGTTAGTGGAGGAGTCTAAGGAAAAAGTTAATAGAAAATTGGAACTATGGAGAGAAACATTAGAAAGTAAAGGCTTCTGACTTAGCAGAACAAAGATAGAATATATTGAATGTAAGTTTGATCATTTGGTTACTTCGGAGGACATAGAAATTAAAATTGTCACACATTGCATCCCCAAAAGAAAAGTTTTAAATACCTAGGGTCAATTTTTCAAAGTGATGGGAGAATTTATGGAGATGTTACACATAGAATTAATGCTGGTTGGTTAAAATGGAGAGGAACATAAGGTATTCTTTGTGATAAGAAGATACCATTAAAGTTAAAAGGTAAATGTTATAGAGCAACAATTAGACCTGTCATGTTTTATGGTTATTAGTGTTGGGCAGTTAACCATCAACATGTACAAAAGATGTTTGTGATAGAAATGAAGATGTTTAGATGGATGAGTGGTCATATAAGAAAAGATCGTATACATAATAAGGTTATTAGAAACAAATTAGGAGTGACACCAATAGAGGATAAAATGAGAGAATATAGTTTAAGATGGTTTGGACCAATAAGAAGGTATGAAAAACTAAATTTGGAAAGTATTAAAAGAGGTAGAGGACGACCACAAAAAGTGTTGGAAAGAAACAATAAAGAATGATCTAGATTATTGTGAGTTAACTGCTAACATGACACATGATAGAGCTCTGTGGAAACAAAGAATCCATGTAGCCGACCCCATCTAGTATGGGAAAAGGCTTAGTTGTTGTTGTTGTTGTTGTAATGCTGATCAAACAGCGGTTGGCAAACAAAGGGGAAAGAAAATACTGGAAACTGTTTCCATGCAACTTGCACGAGTCAAATGCACCAAATGAACAAGGAAAAACTAATAAAAAATCAAATTAACCACAAACCCAGTAGTTGGAGGACTATGATTTCCTCGAGTTCTGCAGTCACGATCATAATTTTACTAATTTTCACACAGCTAAGGTGTGTCGATTCCATGGATCCTACTTATCTGAGTCTATGATAGAAGGCAGAATTTTGTGCTTAATAAAATGCTTGTTGAAATAGAGGTCTTAGATTAAGGACGTCTAGTAACTCAGGATATGACGTGCAATATACTTGGTTTTGGCCATGCTGGACCTCTTTTATTAGGAGAAAATAAAAGCTCACAATGCTAGCTGCAAACTGCAGTGGATCGGAGTGCTGACTCCCTTCATCTGGCCAAGACTCCTCCCTTCCCAACCCTCTGCGCATGCGTATGTAAAGAGAATAGGAAAAAGAAGGAGCTTGTGAGATTGTCTGGTTGGAAATAATCTAGTGTTGTGAACTGCCCCGCCATGTAGACACAAACACAAAACTCAAATATGATAAATTAATCAATCGAATTTTAAAGCAAAAGGAAATTGGGGCAGCTTTGGTTGTATTCGGTGTGAATCAGAAAATGTACATACAAGAATCATATTATCAAAAGTAAACTTTATAGTAGCTTCATAATTACTAAACCTTACATGTATTCTAAGATCATATTCTTCAATTCTGTAGCTATTCCAGGTGGTCTCATGAACAAAATAATTGTATTCTAAGATATGACTCTGATATTTGGGCAGCTTTGGTTGTATTTGGTTCTATTATCATATTGTATTCTAAGATCATAATTACTAATTACTAAACCTTACATGCATTCCAGGTGGTCTCATGAACATTCTATTCTTCAATTCTGTAGCTATTCATTTTCCTTCCTTTGCTCTACCATTTCTTTTTGGAGTTTGGGGGTTTTGTCCGGATGCCAAATGTATGACTCTGATTTTGTGCTCTTTCATTTTCCCACTTACATTTTGGTCAAAAATCTTGAAGGGGGATAAGGAGAGTATTATTTGAGGGCCCCTTTGGATGAAAACTTAAAATTTAACACCTGCTGTGCTGGATTGTAATGTCTGTATTCTGAGAATTTCAGTTTTTTGAACTATCAGAAATCAAGCCTTACATTTCCTTCTCCCTTTTTCTGGTTGTAGAATTAGTGTTGGGGCTTGGGACAGTTGATGCTTGGGGAAACACGATGCAAAAGTTGGGTGACTACAAGTTGCCACAGTTCTTCAATTACCCACCATACTTCACGTAAATTCTCATCCTTTATAGTTGATCTCAGTGCCCAATTGCTATCACTGGAAAGTTAAGTTTGATATTTCTGTTTTGAACATTCTCGGTTTCTTGTTAGTATTTGCTTTTGTAGGGATTTAGAAGTTTTTACTTTCAACATGGTTTTGTATGACATGTATTTGTTTGAGGAGTTTTTATTAGATTTTGGATTCCAATCCAATGTTAGCGTTCAATTATGCTATTATTTAATAATGCATGATGTCACCTTCCTCATTCTCTGGTTGAATGTCATCCCAAACCTAATGTTGAATTGTTCGACTGCAGATTCAAATATTATCTTGTTAATTAGAAAGAAGTATGTAATTGACGCTCAGGAAACTTTTTTTCCTATGCAAGTGTAAATTATGACCATCATATTCTTATATTCAGTTTGCAGCCAGTACGGGACACAAGAGAGAAGCAGGTTCAGCTTTGGAAGGAACTGATTATCGATTACTGTAGGTATAAGAAGGTCTTCGTCATCAGCCTGGAAGAAGAATTTCTCCTCTTCTCTAATCCGATCATTGAGAGTATGTGCTTCGTTTGATTTTAGAACCAAAAGCTCTGTTGGAACTTCATGTAACTTATTTTACAGTCCTCGGATTAGTGATATTGCAAATATGCCTTTCCTTGTTCCTTTTTCTGGTTACGAAGGGAGGCCGAAGCCTAACATACACACTCACATGCACACACCCTGGAAGTCAAAATTCCCACCACCAGCAAGGGCGTCTGAGTGCCCTTTCAATTGAGCTAAGAATCTAGGCGCTATGCTTTTCCTTGTTGATATGTTAATAACATTCACACCCTGAAGTTTATCTTTGTAATCTAGGTGCTAGCCTTTAAGATTGGATTGCACAACTTGTACCAGTATCACTAGCCTTTGTTTTGCTCAAAAACATTTAATTTTCTGAGGCTTGGTTTTGCAGGAGGCCTTAGCCATGAGTCAAAGGACGTCTTTCTTTCAGCATTGGTTTCAGAAGGTTTGTCCTAATCGGTGTTCTAAGTTTGGGAAGCATGTTTGATTTTATGATGCACATTTGTAACCGGATTTCTTATTTCATGTAACCCAGGGCGAGCGGAGTGGATGGATAAATCACATAAAAAATGCTTGATTCTTTGGCATCGCATTCAGGATTGGGCTGATATTATACTGAAGTTTGTAAGTACAGATGTCAAATGTCTATGACAGTTGATTCTCTATCTAATTAAGAAGATGGTGATCGTTAACTTGTTTGTGAAATAAGGTGAGAGACAATGGATTTGAAGATAACGTTCTGACGGTGGAAGAAATAGGGTCTGGAAGTGAGACAATAGGCACAGGTATTTCCCCCCTGTAATGACCCTTTTGTTTGTCTCTGGTTCTATCTGATCTTTTATGAAGGGGACTCATAGGGGTTGTCTCATACCTGAGATAACTGGTTCTATGTGATAAATTGTACGGATATTCAATTGATTGCGCTCTTATTCTTAGGGGGTATTCTGGTTACCTGCCGAACCTTTGGTTTTGAGACATGGCAGAAAACTCTGTTCGTTTGACATGATCTGGCTGTTTTTTCTATGTTCATCCAAGTCATGCCAACACATTACCCTTGAACCCTGGTATTCTTGGCCTCAAATTTTGCTGCAAACGTTATCAACTCAGGCGTGGCATGGATCCGACAATCCTCTTTTATGATTTAAACTAGATCATGAAACTGAAGGATGGTAAATCGGTAGGACCAGATAATATTTCTATAGAAGTTTGGAAAATACTAGGAGAAATAGGAATCACTTGGCTCACAAGACCATTTAATGAAATATGGAAAAACCAAAAGACCCGAGGAATGGAGAGCAAGTACACTTATACCTATATATAAGAACAAGGGAGACATTCAAAATTGTGCGAATTATGGAGGTATCAAGTTAATGGGTCATACTATGAAATTATGGGAAAGAATTATCGAACGTAGGTTAAGACAAGTATAAGTACAACTGAGAACCAATTTGGATTCATGCCAGGCAGATTTACTATTGAAGCGATTCACCTTTTGAGACGTCTTATGGAACATTTTAGAGCAAAAAAGAAAGACCTTCACATGATATTTATTGATCCAGAAAAAGCTTATGATAGAGTACCGAGGGAGGTTCTTTGGAAAACTTTGGAAAAAAGAGGTATTCCATTGACATATATTAACCTTATAAGAGACATGTATGATGACGCAAAAACATGTGTGAGGACTCATGAAAGAACGACAGACTTCTTTGAAGTTAATATTGGGTTACATCAAGGATCAACTTTAAGTCCATACTTATTTATAATGGTGATGGATGAGTTAACAAAACATGTTCAAGATGAAGTACCTTGGTGTATGTTATTTGCTCATGACATTGTATTAGTGGAGGAGTCTAAGGAAAAAGTTAATAGAAAATTGGAACTATGGAGAGAAACATTAGAAAGCAAAGGCCTCCGAGTTAGTAGAACAAAGACAGAATATATTGAATGTAAGTTTGATCATTTGGTTACTTCAAAGGACATAGAAATTAAAATTGACACACATTGCATTCCCCAAAAGAAAAGTTTTAAATACCTAGGGTCAATTTTTGAGAGTGATGGAAGAATTGATGGAGATGTTACACATAGAATTAATGTTGGTTGGTTAAAATAGAGAGGAGCATCAAGTATTGTTTGTGATAAGAAGACACCATTAAAATTAAAAGGTAAATATTATAGAGCAGCAATTAGGCCTGCTATGTTTTATGGTTCTGAGTGTTGGGCAGTTAATCATCAACATGTACAAAAGATGTCTGTGACAGAAATGAAGATGTTGAGATGGATGAGTGGTCATACAAGAAAAGACCGTATACATAATGAGGTTATTAGAAACAAATTAGGAGTGGCACCAATAGAGGATAAAATGAGAGAACATCGTTTAAGATGGTTTGGACATATAGAAAGAAGATCTAAAGAAGAACCTTTAAGAAGGTTAGAAAAACTAAATTTGGAAAGTATTAAAAGAGGTAGAGGACGACCACAAAAGTGTTGGAAAGAAACAATAAAGAATGATCTAGCTTATTGGGAGTTAACTGCTAACATGGCACACGATAGGGATATGTGGAAACAAAGAATCCATGTAGCCGACCCCGTCTAGTATGAGAAAAGGCTTAGTTGTTGTTGTTGTTGTATTACCTCAAACAGGGTGATATCGTCAGCTCTGAAGACAGTCTTACCATGTGTAACGCCTCCGTCAGTTATGATAATTAATGTGTTTTCTAAACCGTTACTGGAAAGGTCGTTATGTTTTTGTCTATCTCAAAATTATTCTATACCGTTCTTCCCTAACTAGAGCAGCAGGTGCTCTAGCGAAACTGATTGCAGAAGAGGGCCTGGAGTTGTGTTATTTCAATGAGTTTATGCACTTGGCAACACTATCGTGTTAAATGTGTCGCCTTCTCTGAGAACCGCATTTGGCCATTTCTAACCAGCCACATGTTTTACTTTTTTCTTTACAGCGTTTTTCTTTCAATTAACAAATTAATATTTTTGGTGCCTTCATTTTAGAATGCTTTATTTTTCGACTTGATCAGGTATGTCTTAGTGGTTTCAAGAGGATGCAGTTCATTGAAAGGAGGTTAGGCAAAATGCCAGCGAGTGATCACAAATTATATTAATTGTGGAATCTTTTTCTTGGATAATTTTTTCTCTTGAGTAACATAGTTTCTCCCTTTCTTATAATTCTTTGCCCTTTCATCCTCCTTGCTCTTCCATTTCCTTTGACTAAATGTGTTTTGTTACAGAGCTTGCTGGAATTGATCGAACTATTCTTATGCGTGCCCTAAAGCTATTGGAACAAAAGGGCAAAGTGACCCTCTTCAAAGGAACTTCTGCAGATGATATAGGTGTAAAATTCTCAGCATGATTTTACCTAACCAATTTATGTTTTCTTATCGATCAATTCTACTGATAGTTGATTTCATGTGAATAAAGTATTTATATACTCCTCAACTTGGACTGTGAATTAATTGGAGATGCCTGAATTGACGATTCAAATTACCATCAATAAAGTCTAGTCGAAACATGAGAATTTGAGGTAAGATGGTAGGTTGAATTCTCGACTCCTTGAAGTAACTCAAAATCAATTGCAATCTATCCTTGTATTTCAAAGGAACATGCATGAATCTTTTACTCGCATCACTGCAACTAGGTGTCTTTTTGATGCAGCTGACCCACCTTTAATGATGTCTCCCTCCCACTTAATTGTTGTAGCATCTGTTACTCAAACCTTACTGAACGTGCCCATCTTCTACACTTGTTCTGAGGTTCATAATCCATCATAATAGATGGTCAACAGTGAAAACCGGTGAACGTCTACGATGAAGACGAGTACGGCATTTGTTTCAGCTCCCGAAACTGGTTACAATGAAACCAAGGAATCTCAAAGAAAAATGTGTCTTTTACTTTTGCTCTCCTTGCCCAACTCCAGGTAGAAGACGGCGTTTCATTACAGATATGCCAGGGATGCGATTAAAAGCCAGTTGCCAGCGATGTTGTACACATTGCCTCAATCGCACGGGGCACCGGCATGCATAATTGTACCGGAACCGGTATGATATAGGTGATTTTTAAATTATTTTCTTCAAAAAATCATAAAAATATAATCAATTATGAAAGAATTCTATGATATACACCTAGGTCTTAATTTTTGAAAACACGTTTTCTAAAATTCACATTGTACTATTTATGTACCATATCATATACCTCAACACAATGTGATAGATCATTTTCTACAATAGAAGTACCTAAATCATATTATATGCATATGTGCATTGAATCGAATGATATAGTATGATTTTTATAACGTTGGTTGTTAGGCTGAGGTAATCCTGATTCTCCTTGAGAATTTTTTTTTACGTTGCTTAGGCATATTAATCATCTTCAACTGCTCACAACTCTGATACCAACTATCGATCGGTATCAAACAAGCATCCATAAGTCATCAATATCGTGTCACAAGCACAAACATGCAACCCGAATTTTGTGGTAATCCAACTACTTAAACGAAGTAATATAATCATGAGAAATGGAATCATAAAGACTGTAAATAGACATAATTGATCCACCGGTTTGAAGTGGACCCGGGTCAGCCACCAAACCATCTCTAACTGGAACTGTTTACCCGGACCCAGAACTGTAACTAAACCAGTCCCCCAGTTGGGTTACTGCTCATACTCCCACAAAACTGGAACCAGACCCACAGTTTGAACTGTTCAGTTCGAGTTCTGTTTTATAGGTTTTTGAAACTTCTTTCAACCCTTTTTGTGATGGGTGGTGGCGCAGTTGGCTAGCGCGTAGGTCTCATAGCTTCTGAGCGATCCTGAGGTCGAGAGTTCGAGCCTCTCTCACCCCATGCTTTTTCTATTACTTGCCAGTGTCAACCCATTTTTTGGGTCAGATTGTGAAAAATATTCCATAAAATTGCGCAATTTTAATTTAATTTAATTTTTACTTGAGAAAGATGAACTAGATAGAATGGTACCTTCTATTATTAATTTATTATATCTGATGTGTAATGTGTTTACTTGCCAATCCATTTTAGAGTCAGTTTGTAAAAAATATGCCATAAAATTGAGCAATTTAATTTAATTTAAATTTTTACTTGAGATAGATGATCTAGATATAGTATAATACCTTCTATTATTATATCTGATGTGTAATGTGTTTACTTGCCAATCCATTTTAGAGTCAGTTTGTAAAAATATGCCATAAATTGAGCAATTTAATTTAATTTAAATTTTTACTTGAGATAGATGATCTAGATATAGTATAATACCTTCTATTATTATATCTGTAGTGTTCTATATAACAATCAAAAGTCATGTTTTAAACAATGAGACAAAGTAATTTTTTTCGTGAGACTTATTGAGTATTTTTTTAATAATATTTGATTTATGCTTAAAATTAAATTTTTAATTAACTGATTTTGATTTTATGTTATGTATATTCATTACTTTTATTTTGTTTTTTATTATGAGTCACTAAAGTCATGTTTAAATAAACAATTTAACAAGTACATATTGTGATATAAAATAAACTTAATAGTATTTGAATAGACATTTTGACAAACATTTATACCAAAAAAAAATCTTAATACTTTATTAAAGTTAATTTAATCATAAAAAAATTATTATAAATACAACTACAACTTAATTTTTTTAATTTTCATAAACTTATTATTATAACGAATTATATGAATTTTAGAATTTATTTTAATAAGTTCAAGATACAAATATTTGATAAGATTGAAAATAAGGCAAATATTACTAGTTAAATTTTGTTATGAATACTATTCAAAAATGAATGTCAAAAAATTATGACAAAATATTATTATCTTATCTTGATTTAATTAAGATTTGGTTATATCTAAACTTATATCGTATTAAGATTTGATTTGATTTTAGTTATCTCATATTTGAACTATAAATACTCCTTTAATGTCTTATGTATTATACACATTTAATATATATATTTCCTTGATCATTAAGAATTTCCGCTCGTCAATAATTGAGACTTGGCTGGCGAACATCGGGTGTTTTCTTACCTCGCTCTTCTCTCCAAAAGGAAGATAGCACAAGGCAGTTTCTTCCTCTTCAGTTCTTATTTTAGACAAATGCTTAGTGGGGTACAAGGATTTAAAGCTGTGGATGATGACATAATTGAAGTAAACTATTAAATCTCCGCTTCTGTGACATGTTTTGGCTGAACTTACATGAGATAGACTGTGTCAAAGTCCTCTCATCTCTTGCCTTAACCTTAAAAGGTTTATGAAAATTTTGGTAAAGAGTTGGGTTATTTATATTATGATAAATTACTAAGAGTCCCTACTTTTCTATTATTAAAGTTCAGTATCAGATATTTATTTATCACGAGGAATCTAAACTTTTTGAAATCCCAGGAAGCTTTTTGAGAATTTCTAAAGTTTTTGATTTTTCAAGAAAGCTGATACAATGGGTGTTTCTTTTATTAAATACACACAAAAGCTGTCTAAAAATCTAAAGAAAAGTGTAGAAACTTTCTGAAATTGCAAAATAGCTCAAAACTTTGCCATATATAGTTTGGTGCTTGTTTATATTTGCTTTGGTTTTGTGTATTGCTTACATATTATTGGTTGCATCTTTCGTTTGCTTTATTATTATACCCTTTATTTGTGTGATTTACCAAACTAATTAAAATGACGACTAGTGTGTTCAACCGAGTTGTTAAACTCAATGGCCTCAATTTTCATGCGTAGAAAAGAAGGATTCTCATTAGTTTTGACATTAGAGGGTATAGACTGTCTTGATTGAAACTGTAGCAAAACCAAAAGATAATGCATCTAATAATGAAAAAGACAAACATAAGCAATTCATTAACGATGATAGGTTAGGTAAAGTCATTGTGTTAACCTACATGGATGATAGTCTTATTAAGGTCATTCAGGACTATAAAACTGCTAAGAACTAATTTGAAGTAGTTTCCAAAAAATATCATACAACCTCTAAGGTACATGCTCAACTTTTTCCTTCAACAATACAATTCCTATAAAATAAAAGATGAAGATAATGTTGTTGATCATGCATGCTAGTTATGGCTAAGAACTTGGTTTTAGCCAACACATCTATTCCTCACCCTATATGCATATATCCACCATTTTAAACACCTTGCCCTCTTTTTGAGATATGGTCACTAATACTTACAACAAATTCCAAGAACCTAAGCCTAGTTGAGCTATCACTAAAAATTTTTAGAGTAAGAAAACCTTAAAAGGAGTAAGAAGGACAAGTTAATCTTAGCTTAGGACATTATTAGCTCCAGTTAACCTAAAGCACAAAGATCTAAGTTATAGGAAAAGTGTTTCTATTGTAGAAAGTTGAAACATATATCACAATCTCTCGAGGAGAACAATACCAAGAAGTATAATAAAAGAACAAGAGGTTGCATGATTCATCTCTAAATGTCTCTCCTTGAATAGTAGTGAACTCTGGCATATTGTCAAGAGCAAGAACAAAGTCATAAATCTAAAGGAGTATTGACCTAAACAACATTGACTATACATGGGGATTAATGTTTGCTTAGAAGTTCTCGAGATTGCCTCTTTTAAAATTAATGCCTCAGGAACTAGTGTATTGTTTATTAATGTATTAATTGTATTATTTGTTAAGTGTAATTTAGTATCTTTACCAACCTTATACAAAAAGAGGTTTCAAGGTTAGGTTTATGACTAAAAAGTAACTATAGAAAAAACATAACCATGTTATACTTTCGGGTATGAGCTTGACCATAACATGTTTAAGTTGAATGTCCTTGATAATAAAGTTTTTAGTTCTTATATCGGTTGTGCATTTAGTGTTGATATTAATGTGTGGCACAAAGAATTAACAATGATCTTATAAGTTCAAAAGACTTCTTGGATTATGCTTGGTATAAAACTTTTATGAGACTTAATTTCGCAAGTGTGAAGCTTGTATCTTTTGGTAAAATGATAAGGAAGCCATTTCTTAATGAAACAATTGGAGTAACTGGGTCATTAGAAATAATCTATACAAAAACACGTTGACCATTTAGAGTTAAGAATCATAGTAGAATGGTTTATTTTATAACATTAATTAATGCTTACTCTAGATATGGATACATATATAATTTTTCATAAGTCTGAAGCTTTAGTGAAATTCAAAGAATACAAGTAAGCGGCAAGTAAAAAAAAAAGGTAGCATATAACATAAAAGCGATTAGGTCCAACCTAGGTGGAAAATGCACCACTAGCAAATTTGCAAAGAATATGACATAAATAGGCAAAACACTATGCCTAGAGCACCTCAATGTAATGATATAGCTAAATGATATAATAAGATCCTACTAAACATGATCAGATCCATATTAGTTAATGCATCACTATCAAAAGTTTTTTGGGGTGAAGCAATTTATGTAGCCACGTATATCCTAAACAGAGTTCTATGTAAGGCTATATCATTTATACCATATGAGTTATAGTTTGGTACAAAACTAAACTAAAGTTACCTACATTCAATAGTTCAATTAAAATCTTTGACCAATTTAGAGACAAGCTAGATAGTAGATTTTTTATGTTTATATTTATTAGATATCTTATAGGTTCAAAGGGATATTAGTTTTACCATAAGGACCTTGGTCTAATTGATAGTATGTATGTTTCTTATAGTATTCTAAAAATGATGATGACGGCGTCAATGATCTCATAGATCTAGATGAATCATCATATGAACAATAAGACTCTGATCTAGTTGATTTTCTCTTGCAAACTGGAACACTTGGTAGTTGGAAGAGATCATGAGCTCCTCGATTCTACCTAAAGAATTATCCAAGTCTACTTGATAAAGGATACATCTTATTTGATAGACTTAGATAAAATAACTAATAATTTATCTTATCAAGAAGCTATAAGGTCTAGTGAGTCATTATACTGGTTAAAAGTATTGAATTAAAAAATTTAATCTATTGAGAGAAACCAAGTCTGAGAATTGACAATGCTTAAGAAAAGAAAGTAAATTGGATGAAAGTTAGTCTTAAAAGGCAATACAAGGTTGATACATTAATAAATTTTAAGTGATGTTAGTTGCGAAAGGTTTACATAAGTTAATACACCTACTCAAATTAAAAAATTTGTATCTATTAGAATTATCTTAGTAATTTCAGTATATGATAACCTTGATTACATCTATTAGATGTGAATACCATATTTCTAAATGGTGATTTGGATCAAATTATTTATATGAAATAACCTAAAGATTATATTGTTGAAGGCAAAAAAAACAATGCATACAATTTAAAGAAATCCATGTATATATGACCTACAACAAACACCTCATCACTGGTATTTAATTTTTCAAAATACCATTATAGGACTTTGAAACCAGTTTGTCAATGGTATTTAGCTATGTCTACATTTGAAACAATGAGAGTCAAATTATCATTTTATATTTACATGTAGATGACATTATTATGACTTATGATCACTGTGATATGAATATTAAATCCAAGTCATGACTAAATCTATAGTTTAAAATGAAATACAGATCACTAAGGATAGAGAGTCAAGACTATTGTATTTCGATGTTCACTACATACTCTAAAAGTTTATAATGAGTAATTATGACCCCATGAGTATATAACTAAAGAGAAACACTTTGTAAGTTTGATTCTCTTGATAAATGGGTACAACAAAAGAAGAAGCAAAATTAGAAACTTATCTTTGCAAGTCGTCCTTGCAGACTTGCCTTAGAGAAATGAGTGTCCCACTATGAGTGTGTACGAATACCTACGCCTTTCTCATAGGATAAAACACACACACAACTCGAAAAGCAGGTACATTGATTCGAGTTGACCTCAAAAATGCCTCAGTCGCCTATAGTTAGAGCAGAAAGAGAAACTACCCATGGGCAGAGAGACAGAACCAAAAGATGATAAGAGAAAAAGAAGAAAACTATGTGATTAGAGAGGACCCCTAATCACTTATTTATAGGTGCACGTGTGGATCATGGTTCATGGATCTGATCTAAATGATGCACCGCTTTATCCTCAATTATCCCGTCTTATCCAAAACCACCCCATCTTATCTAAAACTGTCTCATCTTATCCCTATCTGTGATCGTGAAAACTCTTGACTATTAGATCAAACGTGTTTCGTACAAAAAGATAGATCAAGACCCAAACCATAAGCTCAAGCCCAAGCCCAGCCTAACGCGCACGTGCGCGCTTATGTGTGATATAGTATGTCTTCTACAAACTCTTTGAACTAAGGTTCATGAGCTACCAAATATATAAAAGAACATGCGAGTTTATCACATCCATCAATATGGGACTAAACTTTGTCTCCTCTTGGTCATCTTATGCACAAGTCTATCATATGTTACTTTTCATACTTTGGGATTTTCATACATATACTATTTATTCATTTAGAGATACCAACATGCATTAAATGTACTTAAAACCAACAATCCCCACAAAGTTCTTAAGCGTAAAAGTGTCTTAATCCAACCATCGTATTGTGCTTTCTGTAATGGTACATTTCATTTTGAACCGTTACCTGATTTATCCAATATTACCCTTACAAGAACTAGGTGAACATATGTCTTGAACGTTAACCTTGAGTGCAAAGGTGTCTATTGGTAACAACATAAAAAGGGTATAGTGTGATCTATAGGAGTGATGCATTAATGACCATGCATCCATATCTTTTATCATGATTGACTTTAAGAAACAACCCAATTCTCCTATTGTGGCCACATAATGTCAATCACTTAGCTGAGTATCTCAAAGAATTTAGTGTTAGCATTCTATCCTAAGACTCGACCCCATTCAGAGAATAATCTCTTGCTAAACTTACAGTCATGAGACTTTAGGTTTATAGGAGACAGACACACAGATACTAAAAGTATCACATAATTCATCCAACAACTTATTAATACCACATTGAACATACTTCGTGGGATTTCTACTCAGTTAGGTTGGGTTGTCACTACTTGTAAATAAATCATGAGTTTAATTCTCATCCACAACCCCAATTTCTCAACTAAAGCTACTGATAGACCCTTAGTGAAAGGATCAATTGTGTTATCTTTGAATCCAATAAAATCTACAACAATGACTCCATCAGACACAAAAGCCCTTAAAGACTTCAGTCTGACTTAGATGTGTCTCCGTTGCTTTTTGTTATACTTGAAACTACTGATCTTAGCAATTTTAGTCATGCTATCACAATACACTAAAATTGCAGGAAGCAACTTCTTTACTATAGGTAAACTGAACATAAGTCCCTTAAGTCATTCAACTTCCAATCTAGTTTCATCTAAAATACATAGTTATGTCTCAAAAGTAGAACGAGTCAAAATATTTCGTTTCTTCAATGTTTAGGTGACAATATCATCACCAATAAGAAACATATATCCAGTGATCCCATTACTCTCAAAATTATTCATTATCCAACAAACATTACTAAATCCTTGAAGAACTGAAGGATGTTTACTATAATGTAATCCAAGAAAAATCATTCCTTTTACATAGCAAAACACTCTGTCTATACCAATGGGTTCTATCTAGACAACTGGTGTATCTACTCAACTTACACACAACAAATACAATATCTACTCATGCAAAGGAATACAACTTTCATTCTTATGCAAAGCCTTAAATGAATCATATGGGGTCTAAACAGGTTTACAATTTTTATATTCAAATCTCTCTAAAACTTTCTCAACGTAATGAGACTAAGAGATTACTATATCATTAGTAGACCTTGTGATTTTAAGTCCTAAAATCACTCCAACCACAACCATATCATTTTATCTCAAACTTATTACATAAGAATGACTTAGTCACATTTACTATTTTCATATCAAAACCAAACAACAATATATCATCTACGTATAGACAAAGAATGATGAAAGTAGTATTGATCGACTTGCAATAAACACACTTATCATAATCATTAGAAACAAAGTCAAAAGATGATATCACATAATCAAACTTTTCATGTCATTATTTAGGGGCTTGTTTTAAACTATATAACGATTTAACAAGCTTAATACTTTAGACTCATTCCCACGAGCCACAAATCCTTTTAGTTGATCAATATAAATTTTTTCATGGAGGTTATCATGCAGAAAAGTCGTCTTTATATCAATTTGATGGATTGTGAGGTCATATACAAAGGTCAGTGTTATAAGAACTCATATGATAGTTATTCAAGAAATTAGATAATAGGTATCAAAGTAATTTATTCCTTTCTTTTGTGTGTATCTCTTGGCAACTAATTTGACTTTGTACTTATTTATTGTTCCGTCTACATTCAATTTCTTCGTAAAAATCCACTTGCAACCCATAGTAAAACAACGAGGAGACAAATCCATTAATTTCCAAGTACTATTAGAGAAAATTGTTTAGTGATTAGTACTTTTGCATGACACCCAATACTTTAAGATATTTGAGACCGGTCTTTCAACCCTTCCAAAACTCAAAAGGATTATTTTCCTTATACTTATGGGAAACTCTATTCAGAATATGGTAAACCGTATTCAAAGTTTTTCCACATATAGGTAGGTAACCCAGAACTTTGAAATAAAACATTAATCATATTACAAATGGTTATATTATTCTATTTATCTATCCCTTTATACTAAGGAGAATACAAAGCAGTAATCTCATGAACAATACCATTGTTTTGACATTATACTTAAAAAAATATTTGAGGTATACTATACTCTCCTATCAGACTTTAATCATTTAAGTACCTTCCTGTTTGAGCTTGTGCTTTATTTCTAAATATTTCAAACTTTTCTAAAGCTTCATCTTTACTTTTAAGTAAATAAATATAACGTATATAATGTAATTATCAATAAATATGATAAAATATCTTTGTTATCTCTTGTAGTAATTCCACTGAATTCATAAATATTAGTGTGCACCAAATCCAAAATCTTGGATTTTCTTTCAACCGTATGAAAATGTTTCCTAGGTTGCTTCACTTACATACATGTACCACATTTGTGTTTTCTATTTATGACAATTTTAGGGATAAAATTTAAATTCATCATTCTTTTCATGAAATAAGGTTTAAATGACCCAACCTAGCATGTCATACATCAGATGATTCAACATTGTACACTAAAGAAGAAGATGAAGTATAAGTAAAGGATTTATTATCATTAAAATTCATACAAGAACCAATAATTGTTTTTACATAAATTTTAAACAGATCCTCTACATCACACAAATAGCCCTTACCAAAGAAATACTCAATACTAAGTTATGTAATAATGACTTTATTACATTTGTAATCTAACCTTATATTCCAACAAATCGTTAGAATGTACTCCCTTAAGAGTTAAAAACTTTCTCAAAGTAAACTTCAAGTCCACATGCTCTTCGCCCTTGACTTGAGTAATCAAATGATCCACTAATGTCATTGTTTGCTCACAGACGGCATGGTAAGACACAAACAGAGACTGGTCAACACATATGTGCACATTAGTCCAAGTGTCTACTATCCAATACTGTAGCTTATATATAAAAATGAGATGGGGTTTAAGAGATAGATACATGTCACTAGCAGGTGTAGTGATCACCATCATGTTGACCATAGCTCCTTCA
The DNA here is from genome assembly GCA_036023115.1 of Brasenia schreberi. Classification (NCBI taxonomy): domain Eukaryota; kingdom Viridiplantae; phylum Streptophyta; class Magnoliopsida; order Nymphaeales; family Cabombaceae; genus Brasenia; species Brasenia schreberi. The sequence continues at coordinate 3,190,814 of JAYKKT010000086.1, read as the reverse complement.
ATGACCGCAAGATTCTAAGCTTTCTTTGAGAGACAATCCCTCACCCAATGTCTAATCTGACTACAAAGCTAGCACATTTTGTTTTTGGGTTTCTTTTGTATCTTGGTTTTTGGTTTATGTTTTTCTTGTTTTCTCTTAAGATAACTAGGTTATTTTTTTTCAACCGTTAGGTTAACCTTAGAGGTGTTGCTTACAAGCATAACAAGTTTCTTACTTCTATGCTCTTTATCTATTGCCATGTCTACCATTATATCATCAACGGTCACCTTACCCTTCTTATATTTGAGATCTAAGTTGAAACTCTCCCAAGAATTAGGAAATTTCTCTATAATAGAGATAACAATAAATTTGTTAGAAAACTTCATTTCGGCTTCCTTTAAACCATGACATAAAAATTGAAACTCGTGGGCATGTTCGGTCACATATTTTCCATCTACCATTTGATACTTAAGGAACTTTGTCACAAAATACTTTTCAACACCGAGGTTTTCAATATTGTATTTCCGATCTAAAGCAGCTCACATATCTTTTATTGTCATGAAAGGGAAAGAACTATATACATCAAATAAAATATTTTACAATGGTGATAAAATACAATAGTGGCACAAGATGTCTTTCTCCTTCTACTCGGCGATTTTATCCGAGCTTCTAAGGTCAGTACCATCGAGTAGGGGACAATCTGAGTCAATGTATAGTTGCAGCCCTAACATGATTAACAAAATTTTTATATACTGCTGCTAACATTTAAAATGGGGACCAACAAACTTTTTCGGCATTAAGGTCAAGTCGACCTTAGGTTGAAGGATAGTAGTCATAGACATGTTTAATACGATAAAAATTGATTTCTCTAAGATTGTTGGTAAAAAATGTAGACATCCATGCATAACAAAATAATATACAACAAATGTAAACATGCCCCAATTATAAACAAGAGTCCCAGATCCAAAATAAGTCATAATCAAGCCAAACAAAAACAAAAGTAAAATTATAAACTAATCTATGTGAGTCACCCTTGCAAACTTACCTTAGAAAAATCAGCGCCCCACTATGAGTACTATGAATACCTTCGCCTATATCCCAAGATAAAACACATACAACTCAAAAAATGCGTACCTTGCTTTGAGTCAACCTCAATTATGCCTTAGTCGCCTATAGTTGGAGCAGAAAGGGAGACTACTCACGAGTAGAGAGACAAAACCAGGAGACGGTGAGAGAGAAAGGGAAACTATGTAATTAGGGAGGACCCCTAATAACCTATTTATAGGTGCACATATGGATCACGGATCATGAATCCAATTCAAATGACGCATCGCTTTATCCCCAATTACCCCATCTTATCCAGAACCACCCTATCTTATCCAGAACTGTCCCATCTTATCCCTATTCATGACCGTGAAAACTCTTGACCATTAAATCAAAAAGTTTTTCATGCAAAAAGATAAATCAAGCCACAAGCTCGACCCAACGCGCACACGCATATATGGTATAACATGTCCTCTTCAAGCTTTTTGAACTAAGGTTCATGAGCTACCAAATATATAAAAGAATATGCCGGATTGTCACATTCATCAATATGATACTAAACTTTGTATTCTCTTAGTCATCTTATGCACAAGCCTCTCGTATGTTACTTTTTATACTTTAGAACTTTCATACATATATTATTTATTGATTTAGTGATACCAACATTGCACATTAAATCCAACAACTCTTTGCACTCTTAGTGCACACACCTAATTTGTTGGGCTTAACGCAATTTTCTTTCCCAGCATGTGTACACAAAAATCTTAAGCCAAGTACATTCATCTTCAGCTTGTGTAGCCCAGGGCAGCTCACGGCTTGTTTAACTACTGCTCACAATGAGCTCGTCACGAGCAGAATTAGTTCCGGTTTCATAGGCTGCTTTGGCGTTGTTTGATAACGTGGCCACATTGGTCGATGACCTTATTCACAGATGCGCCATAAAACACTTGGGCCTACTTGAACACAAATCGGATCCATCTCTAAATCCACAGTTCTAGAACAGTAATCCAAATCGGTTCTGAACCAATTCATTTATGGTTCTAGGTTATGAACTAACTGGAACCAAACAAGTCTACTTAGACCTAGTCGGTCTGAAACAGGTCTGACATTTTTAACCAAAACCAAACCAAACCAAAAACTAGAACAGGTAAAACCAGACTTAGAATCAAGAACCATTGGATTAAGTTATGATTCCACCTTTCATTGAATCGGAACCAAGTCGGAACTGGAATCAATGGCTTCAAACAGTTGGTTTTATAATTTTTAGATTCTTTCAAAATTTCAAAAGTTTTAATTTAACTTATGTCTCAAACCGGAACTGGTTTTGTCTTGGTTTGGTTTCGATTCCTGAAACCAAAATTCAAATTCACATGGTCAAGGACACTTTGGCTTTGTACTCGTATTGTGACTCCTTGAGTGTGTTAAATTTTTTTAATATATAAAGGGTATTAATTTTGTGTTTAGAAAATTCTATAAACCGAAGCGTATCGTTAAGGATGCAAGTTTGCTGTGAAAGCCACAATCTACGGTGTCGTCGTTTGGTACAACGAGTCATCGATCCATGTGTTCCATCATCGCTTGTCCAAACCCTAAACTTCTCCCACAGAGGTTCTAAGGTTCGAACGCACCAACTCCAATGACGTTGGCATTGGTCAAAAATTGCTGCCGTTGACCAAGACCTCGCGCACATCATCATGATTCTTCACCATCGTCATCACCGTTAATGCCCCCCTCTCCTTGTGCTCGGAAGGTGAAGGGACGAAATCATACCCAAACCTTCCACGCCTCCCATAGCAAGAGACGGTGGAGAGAAGAGGCAAGCAATTCCTGTCCCTCCTCTTTTTGTCTCTTTCATACGCGAGGGCTACTCCTTGGGGAAGCGAAGAATTCGAGTGATTGGAGAAGGATCTCGGTTAGTGGTCACTACATTTTTTTCGGGCTCGTAGTTCTTATTCTGAAGCTAAGAATCCTGGATACTTGGTATGATTCCTTCGATTGATTTCGTGTTGTTGGTACTCGTGCTTTGAGGGTTTTCAATATCTCTGTTGGGTTTGGCTGGACAGAGGGGTTTCTAGGGTTCTTGATCTTAGGGCTTTTGATGGGAGACGGAATTTTAAGTTTTTGATGGTTACCGCTTTGATGGAAGCCGATTAGTTTGGTTCATGTGGAGGTTTGAGTATGGAAAAGATGAATTTTATTGGAGATTGTATATGCTTTGAATGTGTAGTTTCTCCTTTTCTGAGTTTTTGGGATCAGTTTCTGGTGTAAAAAACGAATAGAAGAAGTTGGCAGTGGATCCATTGTTGTATAAGCAAATGAATAGCTCAGATTCTTCGGGGGCTAGTGGAAGTAATCGGCACGCTGATCACTTGGGCTTGAATATTCAGTCACATAAAATAGGAAAGAACGTAAGGAAGAGCCCTATTCACCAAGCTAACTTCGGGAACGCCAAACCGCAACAACCTCAGCCTCAGATGTATAACATCAAGAAGTGCGATTTCCGAAGCATAGTGCAGCAATTGACAGGCTCTCCGGCTGCAGAGCGGTTGGCACGTTCCCTTCCGCCTGTCCATCCACCAAAGCCCCCTAGCATGCGTTTACAGAAAATCAGGCCACCACCATTGACGCCGCCGATCAACAGACCTCAATCGGTTCCGCAGCCAATTGCTCCACCGACTTCCTTTAACAACACATTGAGATATAATGCTCCGAACTCTGCGGCTACCATGAACAACAATAACAACAATATGAATTCTAATCCTATGTTTATGGCTATACCAAACAATCAGAACTTTCTGCCCAGTCCTACATTCTCCCCTTTGCCACCTCTTACACCAGGGGATGCTATATGGGCTAATGCAGCTGAGTCCCCGATTTCTGCCTATGTACGTTATCTTCAGAACTCGATTATGGACCCAGCATCTCGCCTTGCTCAGCAACAACAGTTGTCTCCTGGATTGCTTCCCACCCCGCGGCCGATGCTGCAATCAGCACAAGGAAACTCTCCCCCACTTCTTCCTTCTCCCACTTCACAGTTTCTCTTGCCTTCACCTAATGCTTTTATTCCGCTCTCATCCCCTCGCTCTCCTTTCCCATTGCTATCACCCGGATCCTTTTTTCCATCCCCTTGCATCAATCCTCATTTCTCATTTTCTTCACCATCACAATCGGGAATACTTGGACCGGGGCCTCAGCTTCCACCACCCTCACCTGGATTCTTTTTGCCTCCATCACCTGTAGGAAGATTTCCAATCTCGAGCCCGAGGTGGAGGGAGCAGTAGTCATTTCCACCGGCATCAGAGCAGGATTTTCCTGAAAAGGTTAGCTCATACTCCTTTAGTAACAGAGAGATCATTTGTCCTTGGCTGTCTATGGCAAGGATAGAAGATTCAATTGTTGCAATGTGTTGTATAAACAGGAAGACACATAATGCAAGTTTGCTTTCATTATTCTCTCTTTTTCCCCCTTCTTTCTGATGTATGCCCTTTTTTCTTTTTTGGGCTTGTATTGTATTAGTTAATTGTAAGCACAAGTACATCAATATGTTTGTTAGGAAAAACATTTGTTTTTGTTACAGAAGTAATTGCACTAACCATTCTATTGGTCATACTTCTTATCGTGCAATCTTGCAATTCACCTTGCTGAAGGTTATCTTATACATATGTGTGTGCATGCAGGTATTTTGTTATTTCCTTCCCTTTCATGCTAAGGTACCTGAATATCTTGGAATTTGTAGATGAACTTTTCTTATATAGAAAAGGAAACATAGATATGCATAATGTAACCTTTATCTATGCTTGCATTCTTGCTGTTTATGTGTGCATGCATGACAAACTGTTTAGAATGTCTGTATTACTTACTATTTAGTTTTGTGGACCTGTTCAGATCAGGCTGCTAATTTGTTTTTGGAAGGCAGTGAACTTGCAGTTATACATAATGACATTCACAAAACATTATGCCTTCTTAGGCCATTATGTGCCTCCTACACCAATTGAAGGCGTGAAAGCTCCCTATCCTTGTTTATGTAACCTTTATGTATGTTTGCATTCTTGCTGTTTGTGCATGCATGACAAACTGTTTAGAATGTCTGTCTTACTTACTATTTAATTTTGTGGACCTGTTCAGATCAGGCTGCTAATTTGTTTTTGAAAGTTAGTGAACTTGCAGTTATACATAATGACATTCACAAAACATTATGCCTTCTTAGGCCATTATGTGCCTCCTACACCAATTGAAGGCGTGAAAGCTCCCTATCCTTGTTTATCCATTTTGGAACCCAAAATATTAACCTCACTTACTGAGCTCTCCTATCATGACATTTTCACTTGTTCAGCTTGTACAGCCTGGATGGGACTTGTCACAGCCGCTCGGGTCGTGACCATGACCCGGCCCGATCCGATGCCGATGCCATGTGCGCGGGCGTGATGTGAGCAATAGTCAAATACAATACTAACTTAATTTAACTCAATAAAATATTTAACTGAATTCAATATTCATTTCAAAGTTCTGAACAATACGCTAAAATGGTGCGGGGCCCACCTGATAATAACCCCGAATAACAAGGTTTTCTAAACCGTTTAATACTTATCGTACCATCTAAAATAGAATGACAACTCTATCGAACGCCTACTATGCTCCATGTGCCTTGGAAGTGCTAGCTTAAGGACGAACTGTAAAATATATGATGAGCTCTTACACATAGCTCAGTAGGGAGGTTAAATATCTTTAAACAGAAATCATACTAAAAGCATGCATAATTTCACAATCATTTCATAATAAATCACAATTTCATTTTTAAATCATGATCTCAAATTCATAGTCACATATTCGTTCACACACACACGCATACACCATAATTACGACTCATACCGTGTCTGTCCTAAAGGCCACGAGTGTCGTTTGACCCTCCCTAACGTGACCTCGATAACCCTGTCGATGACGGTAACCACGCCGACTCTCACGGTAGAGTGCCCGGGAAAACACCCTGTATTCACTCTAAGCCTGATCGCCCGAGGGACCTGCAAGTCTCTAAAGACCCTACACAAGTACAACTCGTATATTCACACATCGTTACATTTCTAAAACCAATTATAGTTCATCATATTCATAAATCATATTTAGATCTACATATATCCAAATTCAATCCATATCCATACAACATTTAAATACCATGGTCACACAACACATGAATATCAAAACATGCTCTTTATCAATCAATGTCATAAACACATTCTATTTTAAAAGCATATCAAATAACCAATAATTGCGAACATTATTTTGTAAACATCAATAAAATATTTATCAATCATGTATATTTAAATCTATTTAAAACAAGAAAATCACTTCTAGCATGGTTCTATAAAAGAATGCATAACCTCCTACCTAAAGGAGCGCTAAAATCCAGTCTCCAAACCATTGGGCCACTCTTATCACCGCCAAATCCTCCAATTTAAATCTCTAAACAATTACAAATAATTAAAATATTAAAATTTATTTAACTATGAATCTGACGCAATGAATCGTATCCAAATCGAATCTCAAATGACCCTAAAATCACTCAAAACTCAAGCTAGATTCGTTTAAGCTATCCTGCATCCGAACTGATACCTAAATTCATATTCGATTCAAATTGAGTGACATAGTAGGTAGTCTGTGTCATTGTGTCGACACAAAACCTGCAACTACTGACATGGGTCTTGTTTATGACCCAAAACCCATTTTAAGACCCGACCTAAACTTGACCCATTTCCAACACAGAACCTATTTCTGACTTGTTTTGACACATGATTGTTTCTCAACACATGACACGAGGACACAACACGAATCCGTGTCGGTTCAAGGCAATTCGGACACGACACGACACAAAAATAAGGACACGCCCAAAAGGGGTCGGTTCTCTTGGTTTTCCGGCGATGGTCCCCAACTGACCGTTTGCCCCTCCTCTTTCAATCCAACCCATGATCGGTCGTCGACAACGGCATTTTCGTCGAAAAATCTATGAAAACCCATAACTCGGATTTGAGAAAAATTTGATAAATCTACACTTGTTTTGAACCAATTTTCGCGTATTAAGGCTTGTTTTTTAATGTTTAGCATGAATCAAATAAAAGCCCTTTGATCTAACTCAATTTTAGCAACTAAAAATGAAAAACATTTACAAAAGCAAGATCGAGTTTTTCTTATTGGATTTCGGCTGACTTTGACGTTTTTCGGCTCGTGCGGCTTCTCTCGAGGCTTCTCCATAATAAGACTGACCTCCTGCCCACCATGGAGGCCCCTTTGAAGGTCGTCCAGATCCAGTAACAGCCCAACCCCATTGACAGCAAAGGGGGGTTGCCCTTGTAGTTTCTATACAGAAACACGACATAATAATGCTCGAGCGTTACTCTGTTCTTGTCCAGGCGGGTCTGGATCCAAACTACCTAACCCACCAGAGGACTTGTTCTAGTTTACATGGTTCACGGGTTTGGCACTAATGTTGGATGAAGTGTCTTGTATCTAGGAGCAAAGAGTTGGCTCACAATGGGCCACTCTTTTTCTGTGAAGACATTAACTGTTGTTCAAATTTCAATCAAGTTGCCAGTGCCTTCTTTCCATGTCCTCAACTATCAGTTTTTGTCAACAGCCATTAGATGCCTCCTCCCACACCAAATCAAGGCATGAAGGCTCACTATCCTTGTTTATCCATCTTTCCACCGAAAGGGGGGCCTGGTCTGAGCTCTCTCATTAATAAGTTTACATCCCGTCTCACACCCACGCAAAATGATTGTTCTTTATCTCAACTTTGTTAAAATCCTGGAGTTTCTCCTATCCATCATTGTTCAACATGAAAGGATTGTCTTCGGCAAGGACCTTTGGTTTCCCAATGCTTACTTCTAGTCATCTTCAAATAGGAGTTCATCGATATGGATTCATTTTATGAAGACATCACTATTAGAAGATAATTACATTTATCAAGATTAAGAAAACTTACAAAACCTTGCAGATTGGAGGCGCATTCCTCCAATCTGCCCCAAAATAAAGAAATCGGCTGCCTTTTACAGCTGCCACCAGCCACTTAACGTTATTTGAATAAACCCTAATCACTACTACTTATACCCTATCTAAGTTGAATTCCTAAACTACCCTTAATTAGTACTAATTACTACTAAAGAGACATAACACTTTAAATACACTTAAATAACGTGAAATACATTAAACGACTTCTAACATTAACATCCTTTAACACTCACCCTCAAGTTGGGTGAAGGATGTTTATAACACCCAACTTGGATAATGTCTTCTTTAATTGTCTGTTGGTAGTAGCTTTAGTTAAGAAATCACTCCTCTGTTTGATAGATTGAACATACTCCAGCTTGAATTCTTGATTAGTTATCTTCTCCCTGATGAAGTGATAGTCAATTTCTATATGCTTGGTTCTTTCATGATACAGTGGATTAGAAGCCATCTGAATTGCTACACTACTGTTACAATATAGTGGTATAGAATGATTAGATGAAAATCCCAGTTCACTGATCAATGAAGATACCCATTTTCCTTTACACATGGCTTGTGCTATGGCCCTGTATTCTACTTCTGCTGTAGACCTGACAACCACTGATTGTTTTTTACTCTTCCAAGATACAATATTACCACCGAGTAAAGTAACATAACCTGTAGTTGATTTTCGGTCATCACGTGAACCAGCCCAATCAGCATCAGAATAAATTTCAATGTGCAAATTTGATGATTTTGAATAAAGTAAACCTATTCCTGAAGTTGATTTTAGGTATCAAAGAATTCTATACACTGCATCCATATGATTCTTGGTAGGAGAATGCATATATATACTCACAATACCAACTGCATAAGTAATATCTGGACGAGTAATAGTCAAATATATGAGCTTGCCAACCAACTTTTGATATTTGTGAATGTCTTTGAACTCTTCACTATCACCACTAAACAATTTTTGATTTACTTCCATAGGAATGTCACTAAGTTTACATTCTAGCATATGTGTTTCTTCAAGAAGATCCATTAAGTATTTCTGCTGAGTTAGGAAGATACCTCGGTTAGAATAGATAACTTTTATGCCCAAAAAATAGTGAAGTTGATCCAAATCTTTAAGATCAAATAATTTGTGAAGATTCATTTTCAACTTGGATTTTTCTTCAAGGTCATCTCGTGTGACAATTATGTCATCAACATAAACATGAAGAATAGATATTTTGGTTCTTTTCTTGAAGAAGTTTGAATGATCATTGAGGCTCTTACTGTATCGCAGACTGCAAACTACCTTATTGAATTTATTAAACCAAGCTCATGGAGATTGCTTCAGCCCATAAATTGTTTTATTGAGTTTACACACTTTATTAGCAGACATTTTTATATTCATTCCTGGAGGCAGTTTGTTTCAAAAGATTCCACAAAGGGAGATGATTTGTTTAGGAGGAGATTTAAATGGACATGTCGGTAAAGAGGCATTAGGATATCAAGGGATTCATGGAAACTTTGGTTTTGGGGATATAAACGAGGAAGGTAGGGAGATTTTAAATTTTGCTATGACATTTGATCTCTTTATAGTCAATACAATCTTCAAAAAACGAGATGAACATTTAATTACTTATAAGAGTGGCTTATCACAAACACAAATTGATTACTTTATTTGTAGAAAGAAAGATAGAGCGTGTTGTAAAGATTGTAAGGTAATTCCAGGAGAAAGCTTAACCACCCAACATCGACTTTTAGTTATGGATTTACAAATAAAAAAATAGACAAAGAAGAAAAGAGTGCATCGAGCTATTCGGACTAAATGGTGGAACCTCAAAAGCGAGAAAGAAGATATATTTAAACAGAAAGTCCTTCAAGGAGATGTTTGGAATTATGTTGGCACACCCTGTGATATGTGGAATAATATGGCTATACATATTAGGAAAGTGGCGAAAGATGTGTTAGGGGTATCTAAGGGAGGTGTACCGGCACAAAAAGAAGCTTGGTGGTGGAGTGAAGTAATACAAAATAAAATCAAGGCAAAGAGGGCATGTTACAAATTACATTATGCTAAGAAAACTAGTGAAACTTTAGAAGCTTATAAGAAAGCGAAGAAGGAAGCGAAAAAGGCCTTTAGTGAAGCAAAAGCTAAGATTTGGGAGGACTTATATAAAAAACTCAACTCAAAAGAGGGTGAAAGAGATATTTTTAGGATAGCTAGGGCTAGAGATAAGAAAACTAAAGATCTTAATTATGTTAGATGCATAAAAGACGAGGAGGAAAAAATTCTAGTGGCAAATGATGATATAAGAAATAGATGGAAAAACTATTTTTATAATATTTTTAATGAAAATAAAGATGTTAGTATTAGTTTAGGAGATTTAGCCAAGTCAGAAAAGTATATAAACCATAATTTCTACCAATGTATTCAAAAGAATGAAGTCAAAGAGGCTCTTAAACATATGAAGGGTGGTAAATCGGTAGGACCAGATAATATTCCTATAGAAGTTTGGAAAATACTAGGAAAAATAGGAATCACTTAGCTCACAAGACTATTTAATGAAATATGGAAAAACCAAACGATGCCTGAGGAATGGAGAGCAAGTACACTTATACCCATATATAAAAACAAGGGAGATATTCAAAATTGTGCGAATTATCGAGGTATTAAGTTAATGAGTCATACTATGAAATTATGGGAAAGAATTATGGAACGTAGGTTAAGACAAGTATCAAGTACAACAGAGAACCAATTTGGATTCATGTCAGGCAGATCTACTATTGAAGCGATTCACCTTTTGAGACGTCTTATGGAACATTTTAGAGCAAAAAAGAAAGACCTTTACATGATATTTATTGATCTAGAAAAAGCTTATGATAGGGTACCGAGGGAGGTTCTTTGGAGAACTTTGGAAAAAAGAGGTATCCCATTGACATATATTAACCTTATAAGAGACATGTATGATGGTGCAAAAACATGTGTGGGGACTCATGAAGGAACGACAAACTTCTTTGAAGTTAATATTGGGTTACATCAAGGATCAACTTTAAGTCCATACTTATTTATAATGGTGATGGATGAGTTAACAAAACATATTCAAGATGAAGTACCTTGGTGTATGTTATTTGCAGATGACATTGTATTAGTGGAGGAGTCTAAGGAAAAAGTTAATAGAAAATTGGAACTATGGAGAGAAACATTAGAAAGCAAAGGCCTCCGACTTAGTAGAACAAAGACAGAATATATGGAATGTAAGTTTGATTATTTGGTTACTTCAGAGGACATGAAAATTAAAATTGGCACACATTGCATTCCCCAAAAGAAAAGTTTTAAATACCTAGGGTCAATTTTTCAGAGTGATGGAAGAATTGATGGAGATGTTACACATAGAATTAATGCTTGTTGGTTAAAATGGAGAGGAGCATCAGGTATTCTTTGTGATAAGAAGATACCATTAAAGTTAAAAGGTAAATATTATAGAGCAACAATTAGGCCTGCCATGTTTTATGGTTCTGAGTGTTGGGTAGTTAATCATCAACATGTACAAAAGATATTTGTAACAGAAATGAAGATGTTGAGATGGATGAGTGGTCATACAAGAAAAGACCGTATACATAATGAGGTTATTAGAAACAAATTAGGAGTGGCACCAATAGAGGATAAAATGAGAGAACATCGTTTAAGATGGTTTGGACATATAGAAAGAAGATCTAAAGAAGAACCAGTAAGAAGGTTAGAAAAACTAAATTTGGAAAGTATTAAAAGAGGTAGAGGATGACCACAAAAGTGTTGGAAAGAAACAATAAAGAATGATCTAGCTTATTGTGAGTTAACTGCTAACATGGCACATGATAGGGATCTGTAGAAACAAAGAATCCATGTAGCCGACCCCGTCTAGTATGGGAAAAGGCTTAGTTGTTGTTGTTGTATTCCTGGAGGCAGTTCCATATAGACCTCTTTGTTTAAGTCTCCTTGTAAGAAAGCATTTTTAACATCTAGTTATAATAGATGCCATCCCAAATTTGTTGTCATATTGAGAAGTATTCTTATTGAAGTGACTTTAGCAATAGGTGTAAAAGTTTCTATATAATCAATGCCATATGACTGACTGTATCTTTTAGCAACCAATCTTGCTTTATATCTCTCCACAGTTCTATCTGCCTTATATTTAATAGTAAATACCCACTTGCATCCTACAATATTCCTATCGGAAGGTAGCTGTGTGATGGTCGATGTATTGTTTCTCACAGGGGCATTCAGTTCTTCTTCAATTGTATCTTTCCATAAAGGGCACTTGATTGCTTCTTCAAATTTCAAAGGAATTTTATGTTTCTCAACATTCATAGCAAAGTTCTAATAATTCTGAGAGGTATTGACATATGAGACATAATCAGAAATCGGATAATGTGCACATGTACGCTTACCTTTGTGAATAGCAATAGGAAGTTCGAGATCTTCTGTCCCTTCTACGTGAGGATCTGAGTTAGGGGAAATATCTTTGGTGCTTGTATAAGGGGCTAGTTCTTCTTCAGTGTAGATAATGTTTCTTGATCCTCTCTTATACATTAAGATCTCTTTTTGCTTACTGACTTCATTTCTATTATCATTTGTATCTTCTTTGGCATCGTCAGGGACTACTGGTAGGACATACGGAGAAATTTGCTGAGGTGTAGTTGACTCCCCCTTGAGAAGTATAATAGGGAATAGATTCTGTGAAGGTAACATCCATAGAAACATATAGTTTCTTAGCTAGAGGATCACAGCATTTATAACCCTTTTGGGAGTTAGAATAGCCAAGAAAAATGCACTTTATAGATTTAGGATCTAATTTATCACAATTAGGTAAATGAACATGTACAAAACAGGTACAACCAAATATACGGGGAACTATATGAAATGGTTTTGATTCCTTATTGAGACACTTTATTGGACTTTGACCCTCAAGTATAGTACTGGACATTCTATTGATTAGGTGAACTGCAGTAAGAACGACTTCTCCCCAATAGAATTTAGGAACATTATTCTGAAGTAAAAGAGTCCTGGATACCTCTAGAATATGACGAATTTTCCTTTCAATGATTTCATTTTGTTGAAGAGTATATGAACAAGAAGTCTGATGGACTATACCATGTGTGAGTAAATATTCTGCTAATTGCTTGCTAATGTACTCCCTTCATTGTCTGAACGAAGGATTTTCACTAAAGTATTGAATTGGGTGAGAATGAATTTATGCACAATTGGAAAAATAGACGAGACTTCTGACTTTGATTTCATTAAATATATAATTGTAAGGCGAGTACAATCATCAATAAAGGAAACAAAGTATCTTTGACCAAACAACGAAGTAACAGGACTAGGATCCCAAATATCTGAATGAAGAAGTTCAAAAGGCTGAGATCGTCTAGAGTCACTCAATGGATAAGTGATTCTTTGATGTTTCCCAAACTGACAGACTTCACATTCAAACTGATGTTTATTGACTCTAAGATGAGGTAGAACATAAGAAAGTTTTGACACAGGTAAATAACCAAGACGACAATGCCAAAACCGAATCTCTGAATCTTGAATTGTTGCTTCTGAAGCTTTATAAGAAGTTCCATGCTGAAGATGATCTTCCAAAATATATAAGCCCCTCTATAGTCTACCATGACCAAAGACTTTTCCCGTCTTCAGATCCTGAAATACACAATCAGTAGGAGTAAAAGTTATACTGCATTTCATAATACGAGTCAACGAACTGACTGAAAGTAGATTTATTGGAAAACTGGGAATATGATAGACTGATGTTAAATTAGCAAAACATGTAGGCAGACTTCCCTGTCCAACCATATACGAGTAAGAGCCATCTGCTAACTTAATAAGCTCTTGGTTTGGAAGAAGTCTGTACTTTGAAAAATAAGATTCTCCTACCATATGATTTGTAGCACCTAAATCAATAATCTAAGTCTTTGAATTAGAATAAGAGGAGTTACCCTTCACAATGTGAGTTGCCTGAGCTACTGAAGCTTGAGAGGTAGATGGTTGAGACTATCCAGATAGTTTTGTCTCAAGTCCTTTTATTATTTTAATAAGTTCTTACATTCCATCTGTATTAGACGTAATATTCTCAGCAGAATGAGTAGAGTGATTTTTGTTTTTATAAGTCTTGTTTGTTATGTAATTCCCAACAATATTCTTTGGAGTGTCTTGATTTTCTATAATGAGAACATATGAGTTTTTCTTTTTCATTTAAGATGAGATCTACCACGTCCTCGTCCACGACCTTGAAATCTTCTTCTTCCATGATAATGTGAATTTTCTCCTCTTGTTTGGAGTGCATGTTGGTCAGTAATAGGAATGTTATTCTTTTCAAGATTTCTTCGATCCTCGTCCTTGATTAATAATGAATACACTATTTCCAATGAAGGTAGTCCATCTCTTCTCAAGGCATTGAGTTTTATTGACTCAAATTCTGAATTTACACCCCACAGTAAATCAAATACCTTTTTCTTTTCAGTCTCTACATTTATTTCTTTCGGTTTGACATAAACAACATTTGATACTAATATAATACAAAAGTTTATCCCAAAGTCCTCTAAGATCTGCATAGTAGTCATTGATAGAACGTGAGCTCTGTTTACAATTCCTAATATTTCAAAATTTCATATTCTTTTGCTACATTAATAAGCTTCTGATACTTCACACCAGATTTCATAAGCTGATTCAAGAAACATAAATGTCTTCGCTATTGATGGAATCATGGATTATAGTAACCAAGATGAAATTAGTGCATCTTTTCGTTGCCAAACAGGGTAAAGAGTATCATGTATATCTGGAATAGGTGTCTGACTCATAAGATGAGCTCATCTCCCCCTTGCTATAATAGTCAGACCACTCCAGATAATTTCTTCCATCCAACTTTATTGTTGTAATATGAAAACTTTCTCCTTTTTCATTCATGGCGTGTTCAGACATCGTGACTGGGGTTTCAATCGCCTTGCCTTTACTTGCCATAGATATTCAATTCCAAGACAAAAAAAAGAAGAATATCCTTAGTAATATGATTCCAACTAAATTTTGTCTTCTACACCACTTTAATTGATTTGAACTTCCAATAAATATCAAGACTAAAAATGATCAGGTATAAGACAACCGCCTCCAAGAATCTGTCCACCATGAAGACGAGTATTCATCTTAAGAATAACAATCGGCACCAATAAGTATTGACTGTCCACGATAATGACAACTATTGACAGTCCACGAATTTGTCAAAGATAGGAATATGGAGTCTATGAAATCACCGAATACGATCACAAAGTCAATCTGCACCAACGAGTATTGATTGTGTGTCCACGATGATAACTCTATATTAATTAATAGATTAATATGCAACAGGAAATCTGTTCAAACAATTTTGTTTCAATAAGCTATCAATAACCCTCTGACTTCACTGTATACATATCATTTCAATAAAGCAACGACAATCCTCTGATTTCAATATGATAGATAGACACTTGACTTGCAGCAAACAAGCACACAACATCAACCAATGTGCGCAGAAATTTAGTCTCTACACTCTCGTTCTTCAATAATGAATAAACAACCACAATCTGATTCTCTTATACAAAAAAACGTAGATTTACCAGCCCTCTAAGGTCTGATACTATATTAGAAAATAATTGCATTTATCAAGATTAAGAAAACTTAGCTCCAAAATGAAGAAATCGGCTGCCTTTTACTGTTGCCACCAGCCACTCAACATTATTTGAATAAACCCTAATCAATACTACTTATACCCTATCTAACTTGAATTCTTAAACTACTCATAATTAGTACTAATTACTACTAAAGAGACATAACACTTTAAATACACTTAAATAACGGGAAATACATTAAATGACTTCTAACATTAACATCCTTTAACAATCACCGTGCATAGTGGACCTCAATGGTGGGACGATGAATAGTTGAGTAGCGTGTTTTCAACACGATGTCATTCCACGCAAACACCCCTCGAGGCCCCCTTAGGGGAACACAACTACTACCTCATCCGGATATCGGTTTTTAGCATCGTGCAGCATCTTACATGGGAAGGCCATATATATGGCTGTATGCTTGGTACAACTTTATGTGCCTTGGGCTTCCTCTTTCTTAACCGCTACAGCACGACCACGGCGCTGCAGTGCCTGGAGTCATCCCAAGCATGATTCGTGGTCAAGCTCATGGAGGAATTTGTTCTCTGTATGATGAACCTACATCAAATTCGTGGCCAATTCAACCTGAAGGAAGATCATGTCAGATGCAAATTTGCAAAACGGATTTAGTGATAATCCGGACAGACAAGGCTTGCATAAACACCATCGTCTTTTAAAAGGTCTGCTTTACTCTAGTTGTGTTTCCTTTCTTTGGATGTTGAGTATTTCATCTAGATGCAAGCATCTAGTAAAAGCATTTTTGGGTAGAACTTAACCATTCATGTTTGATGATGGATGAATAAAATTTAAATCTAAAAAATAAATGTTCATGTGAATAAAGTATACCTACAAAATGTACATATACATATATATACTTTTTACTTTTTAGATTTAAATTTCATATATCAATAATCAAAAGGTTATGGATGATTGAGATTTGTTTGAATTTGCTAGTACTTACGTGTTTTCCTCTCTACAAAATGGTTATACTCGATTTGCTTCTCTTGGTTTAGTTCCAACATTGAAATTGTGAACCGAACTGCCATTTTTTTTCTTCTTAGAACCAAACCCAACCAAATCGCCGGACATGCGGTTTGGTTCTGCAGTTCTATGAACACCCCCTAATTGAGAGCTGTTAGCTCAGTCAGGATTGATGAACTAAGCCATGAACACCCTCTGTTGGTCTTTCGTTTCATCTCCCTTACCACCCGTAGCATAATCTACAAAGGATGCTCCAACAACTAGGTGGTGGCTACTGGCGGCTTAAGGCAGGCCTTCTTACACTCACCTGGTTCAGAATGCCACAAGCGCATCCTAACCATGATAAGACGACCATTATTAATTCTTAATGTAGAATCATAACGTATAAATCATATACCTACATTCTCCTTCACCAGCGGCTTACCTTTTATTCTTTTTAATTGTAATAAAATAAAATCTAACATGGTGCAAGTTATGGTTATTATCTTCAGACTTCAATTTATCCTAAAGCAAAGCTAGGATTCAGTTGGTGCGCGCGCGCGCACACAGCATTTTCCACCACCTTAAATCTCTGCCATTTTCTTCTACAGACTCTATTATCATGCTATCCGTCACTTTTGGCCTATATTATTAGTTGATTAAAATACCCTATTAACATTATCTGTCACTTGTCACGTCAACAACTATATCCGTTTATATATAATATTATACTTAAATAATAATAATTAATTAATTTAAATAGCAATAAATATTATATATTCTTTAATATTACTAATGATTGTATATTAAATTAATAAAATTAAAGTTACAAAATTTTAATTTAATATTTAATAACGATATCTTCAAGTACATGAATCCATATCTACATTAGCAGACTAACTTGATAGATATGGAAACCGGAGGGAATGCGACACTTTAAATTACAGACTAAAAAATGACCAAATTACATGGTATATTTGTGAAGTTTTTTCTATCTTTTGTGTTGGAATGAGAAGGCAGAAGCGAAGTGCATGTCCTAGGTATCGAACTCACGGCATTAAACTTGTGAGTCACCCATTTATCTTTGAGATAGAACTATGGGCGAATGGACCCTTCTTTCCTTCGAATACATGCTTGTTTAATTAAGAAACACCATGCTTGGCAATTTGCTGAGTTTGTAAAAGAACGTTCATGCAACGATGCTTAATAAACAATGCTTGAAGAAGGAATATCTTTAACGAAGAAAGGGGCAAGATGACGAGTCAATACAATGGGAAGCAGGTTTGTGCTCGTCTTTTACTTTCTAGTCAAGAGGTTTTGCTGGTGGCAGCTTTAGACTCGACTGACAACCCTATCAGAACCCGACTCGAAGAGCCTGGGTTCGGGTTGACCTGAAGCAACCCAACAAAAGGTCAATGTATACATAGACATGTCTATGGCTAGTTCGGAACCGACTCACTGATTTGAACTAGAACCAAACCATTCGTAGAATTGGCTGTGATTAGAATCGGTCGAATCAGTCCGAAATTGGAACTAGAATGACGATTCCAAACTAATGCTATGTTTAAATATATTTTTCAAAATTCCTTATCACAAACAAATGGTTAGTTCACGAGGCACTCCTCATCACTGCAGCTGGTTAAGTGTTTTTAAAGAACTCTTTTCTCGTTTCAGGTGATTTTAAACATTATTTTATATTAAAAACTTTTTTTTAGGGCAAATCGGCTCATGCTTACCCAACCCGCTTAAAGATGGTCAAGCTGACCTGAAGGAACAAAATGGTTCGTTTCAGGGTTAACAAGATGGATCGTTTCCTTGTAGATGGCACTTAATGAAGCAAGCTCTTTGGGCGTGTTGTTGATCGTTCCACTAAAGATGTGCACTGACTTGTAATTTCCGAAATATAAAGGGACTTCATGAGAATATTTCCTGTACTTCGAAAAATGGCTACTCACACTCTGAGAACCCGATGTCTGACCGTCTGAATCCATTTTGTCAGTAAGAAGTTGTCTGCACTCCGCCTCTTCACTGACAATGTGAGCTTCTTGTCTTCGAATTGAGAAATCAGAAGAACAATAAGAGAGAAAGGGAAACAAAGAAGACTCATCTTCCTTTTTACACCATTCGTTCTCTCAGGCATTTATACAAATGATTTCCTCAAAAACCAGGTCGGTTATTTGACGCATTCTTTCTGGTTTTTGAGCTTGTTACCTTCAGATCTGATGTTGGTATCTTTCTTTTCCTGTTTTCTTGGTTAGACGTGATTTCTGATGGCCTTTTTTTATTGTTTCTATGGTTTTCCTTGTAATGTGTGTTATATGCTGTTTTTAGAGGCTTATTGTGATTCTACAATGAATGATTTCAGTTGTTTGGCTATATGGGTATTGTTTTTTTTTCTTCTAAATTTTATTATTCTGTGACTGTTTGGTGTTGTTAATCATGAAATCCTGTGATGCGAAATGCAGAACTGGGTTGTATGAAGCACGACACAAAACGTCTCCTGTTACACCCAAATCTTCCAAATCGAGTAAGACGGGCAGCAAATCTGAGCACGAACCGTCTTCTATTCAATCAGCGAGGCTTTTAGTCGATAGGTCTCCGAGATCCGTGGAGTCCCGGCCAACGTCGGTCGAATCTAAGTCGTCTGATCGCCGATCCCCCAAAATCTCTACCCCTGAGGTGAGCCTAGGGACCTTGAACTCGAACCCACCATAAATCAAAAAGTCATTTCCCTTAATCTTTCTGGAAATGCATATTCTTTGGTTGTTTCTGGATCTATTTTTTTCTTTTTTCTTTTTTGGATGTGTAGAAGCCAGTCGTGAGGGGGTCAGAGTTGCAGAGCCAGCTAGACGTTGCCATGGAAGATCTGAGGAAGACAAAGGAGCTTCTAGAGAAAGCACAGATTGAGAAATCAAAGGCAATTGCAGATTTGAAAGAGGCAAAGAAAGAAGCCGATGACACAAATTTGAAATTGAGCGAGGCACTTGTTCTTCAGAAGCGAGCTGAAGAGAATTTAGAGTTTGAAAAGTTCCGAGCTGTTGAGTTGGATCAGGCCATCATTGATGAAGCCCAGAAGGTCGAGCAGAAGTGGCAGTCGGAGATTGAACTTGTTAAGGAAAAACATTCTGCTGAACTATCTTCATTGTTTGCCACAAATCACGAGGTGGATAGGATCATGCAGGAACTGGCCATGGTCACTGAAGTGAAAAATTCAGCATTGGTGCATGCTGAGAATGCAATGCAGATTGCAGAGGAGAATGCTAAGAAAGTGGAGGTGTTGAGTTGTGAGTTGCTTCAGATGAGAGAAGCATTAGATGCAACTTGCGCTTCTCAGTTGGCTGCCAGTGTAGAAAAAGCCTTGATTGATGCAATGTGGGAATTGAAGGCAAAGGAGGCTTCCGAACTTGCCGCAGAATTGGGTACTGAAGTTGAATCATTGAAGCAAGAACTGGTGAAAGCAAAGATGGCAGAAGACAAGCTTGTGCAGACTGAAGAAATGATAGAAAAGTTGAAAACTGAGATGAATGATTCTAGACACGCAGAGTCCAATGCTGTTGATATAGCGATTGAATGCAAAAAGAAGACTGAACTTCTGGAAGCTGAAGTCGGGAAAGCAAAATCTGCCGAACAGGCAGCAAATGAGTCTGTGGGTTCATTGCTGAAACAGATAGAGGAGAGCAACACATTCCTTCAAGAGGCTGAAGATGAGATAGTTTCACTTAAAGGGAGTTTGGAGTCTTTGGAGATGTCTCTTGGTAAACAGCAAGGTGATCTTGAGAAATCAGACCTGCAAATTGAGGCAGCAAAGCTAGAAGCAGATTCTATGATGAAGACGATTGAATCTCTAAGAAAGGAGGTTGAGAGGATGGAGGAGGAAAAGGCCCAGGCTTATGAGAATGAAAAAGCAACAGCTCTGGAAATTCAGACTCTAATGGAGGAGAAAACCATGCTCTGTGACGATCTGCGAGTAGCTAAAGAAGAAGAAGAGATGAGTAAGAATGCAATGGATGGTTTGGCTTTGGCCTTAAGTGAAGTTTCATCAGAGACCAAGAAAGCAAAAGAGAGCCTTCATATTACCCAAGACCAACTTGCTGAAGCACGGTCCCAGGTTGAAGATATGAAGCTGGTTCTTCGCGTGACTCAGGAGAAGTATCAAGCCACGATTGACGAAGCAAAGCAGGAGATTGATCATTATAAGGATGTCAATCTGAGAAATGACCTTGAATTGCAGACCTTAAAAGCTGATTGGGAGGAAAAAGAGCTTAATTTTGTGGGTCGCATAAAAAGATCAGAGGAAGAAATTGAAATACTTAAAGGAGAGTCAGATAAGCTGGCTGATTCCCTTAAAGTTTCGGAGTCTGAAGCTAAAATGGCAAGGGAAGAAGTTGCAGAACTGCAAAATTCTCTTAATCAAGTAAAATATGAAGTGGCCTCTGTAAAAGAAGCTTTAGAACATGCTACACGTGAGAGCCTTCAGTTGAAGGAGATTCTTCACGACAAAGAGAATGAACTAGCAAGGGCTATCCAAGAAAACGAAGACCTTCATGCTAGTGGAGCTGCTTTTCAGGAGAAAATTGAAGATTTGTCAAAGCAGTTAGCAGGGAAAACTTCACCAAGAGCTGAGAAAGATAGGCAAGCAATGATCCTAGATGAGGGTGTAGATGTTCTGAGTAAGATTGACTTTGCTGATGAAAAGATCAATGAGCAGTCTATATTGCTTGTTTCTCCTAGTGATGTAGAGATGCATCACAAAACTATCTTTTCTGTTGACGTAGATCCAGGACATGTGAAAGCAGAGCCTGAAAACAGCGATGAGAATGGCAAAGATGACAGTGATTCTGTGGATGTTGAGGTTTCAACATGGGAAAATTGCAAGATTAGTGACAAGGGTTCATCCCCCAAGAGCCACGGGAATGAAGCCGTAGATGAGGATTTTGATTCTAAGGTGGATTGTGATGGCTTGGACCAAATGAACAGTATGGTATCAGAAAGTGCAGAGAATGGTGCAAACATGCTGCAAAAGCCCGAGCATAAGAAGAAGAAGGCATTGTTACATAAGTTTGGTGGCCTGCTGAAGAAGAAAGGTAGCCACAAATAACATCTACAGCACTGGTATATTACTCCACTGTCTGCAAATACTACCGGAACATCACCTTGTGGTTTTGCAATGCATCTTTGGTTATACCATGGCTTTAGTCTTATTGGTTTGTAAATTGGTATGTTTCTCCATTTCTTGTTGCGGTTTTTTGCCTGTTTTTAATACCATTAGCAGTGTCAATTTGCACTGTCCGTTTTTACCATCACCGATTTCATGTATCTGCTATTCTCATTTGCTGAAGGAAGATGATACTTATATCGGTTGTTTTCTCTACCATGGAAGTCCTTTCCAGAGCTAATTTTTTGGATGGTTGATGCAAATATTGGCGGTTTGGCCATAATGGATCAATCAACTATATTGATGTCTTACATTGTTCTTATCCTGTCATGTTATGAGATCATTTATTGTTCCAATTAAGCTATGGTTCTTAAAGAGGCATATAGAAGTTGAAATCCAATACTAATTGCATGACTATGGTATATTTACCAACCACACTAGGTGTTGTTGTAGGTTTTTACTTCAGAATTTTAGCATAGCATTTCTGCCTGCAGAAGAAATCTGTTATCTAGGTGGTTCATCTTGAAGACCGAGGCTTCCAAATTTATAGTTATTATTTCCCTGCACTTAGATTCTTAGGACGAGTCTAGTTTGAGAGGTGGATCCCTTTTTTTGTTGTAAATCATCTGGTTGAATTGATGAATGATAGATTGCAGATACATTTGAGAACTGATAGGCTGGATAGATTGCGGATACATTTGAGAATTGATATGCTGGATTTTGTGGAGGGTTCTGTCAAGAGATGACAAAATGGATCATTACCTTTAATAATGTTAAACCTTTGTGTTTCCTAAATTGAGAGTGGTACCAAAAAGGATAAAATGAGAAAAATTGTTTAAGATAGTTTGAACATGTAGAAAAATAATCAGAAGCTCCAGTAAGAAGATATGAAAAACTAGATTGTAAAAATGTTAAAAGAGAAAGAGGAAGACCACAAAAGTGTTGGAAAGAAATAATAAAGAATGATGTAGCTCATATTGAGTTAACTGCTAACATAGACACTTGATATGGTTATGTAGAAATAAAGAGTCCATATAGCCGACTCCATCTAGTATGGAAAAGGGCTTAGTTGTTGTTTGTTTATGTGTTTCCTCGGGCAGACACAATGGGGCCGTTTGAGCATGAAGAAGCTACCTTGCATTGTTGTCATCATTGTGGCCTTTGAATTTCAAAAGTAGAGTTTCAATATCTATGCCAGGTGCATAATGTACAAATCGAGACTGCATTCATCTATTGATGTTGTAATTGGTGTTTTGAAATATGCTAGTACTTTGTAATATGCTTGATACTCTGTAGGATGTTTTTAAGTGTTCTGTATTTTTCCACAGCTTTCCTAGGAATCCCAAGTGATCAAACAACTGTGGAATATATTCCTTGAGAGATGATGATGAAATCCAATGGTGTGTTTATATGAGTTACCAAGGATAAGAATGCTTTTTCGTAGGAACTCGCATTCATGTCGTACATAACCACATGGTGTATTTCACATCTCCAATTGATGGTGTCCATGCGTAATGGCTATCAGTTTCTACCTACCTATGGGAGAAATTGGAATTCAACTATGTTTGCAAGAGGGATCACTCATGCGTGGCCAGTCCCAAACCCAAATAAAGGCAATGATTAATTTGAGAATGAGAACTCGATGCTAAGAACTCATTTTCTCAGGAACTCGCCTCCATCTTGTACATAACCACATGGTGTCTTTCACATCTGTAATTGATGACATCTTATGCTTAATTGCTGTGATTTTCTACCTGTGGGAGAACTTTGAATTCAACTCTGTCCATGTGAAGGATCACCCTTGCATCGATGGTCTCAAACCCAGATAAAGGAGGATTGTGTTGGGTAGTTGGCAATATAAAACTTTGATTGATGGAAGAAGGAACTCACTTCCATCTTGTACATAACCACAAACTGTTTCAGATATCTAAGAGTTCAACTCCATCTATGTGAGCCTTGTATGACCGGGAGGAAGATTTTGTTAGGTGGCTGCCAGCACAAAACTTTGTCGGGTCTGAAGGAGTGTGATGTTTCCAAGTGTTAATGCACGGATCAAACTGCAAAGTTAGCCATGTTTGGGTGACAGTACTATTAGGATGAGTGACCTCTTTGCAAGTATTCATCTTGCACCCTCTAATCGATCCCACTTAGTGTGAGGAAAGGCTTAGGTAAGGTAAGAAAGGGAGGGTGAGACAGGAAGTCTGAACGGAGAATTTGATTGATTAAAATTCTTACAGTAAAATCCAAACATGAAAATTTGACTTAGAAGATAACTTGACTTGCTCCTTCTCAAGTTCGCTCCAATCCAAACGCACCCTAATAGTTACAACAATCACAGACCAGCTTGTTGGACATTCAATGTGAAAGTGGCTTCAGTTTTGCTTGGGCTAACCTGGATCTACTGCTTCTATGTAGATTCTCATTATGGATGCACTTTTAACACTCTCTTCTCATAATCAAGGTCTCCTTTAGGATCTCATATTCTGTCTGCATCATTGACCTAACCTTCCGATCTCGTCAAACCCTGACCTGTGACCAGACAGCTCGGTTCGAAATGGTACTCTGCACACGAGCAACCACGGGGTCGGCTCACGAGTTCATGATAGAGTTTCATAGCTGTGGCATGAATCTGGCTTCAGTCTCTCCATTTAACAAAATAAATGTTAACTCTGCGAGAATCCTAGACATTGAATTTTCAGGTCTAAGTAAGTCTTGGTTGCATCAGGTCAAGTACAACTGTGCCCGTTGAACTCTCTTGCTTATTTCTTTAAACTCCCCAGACTAAGCGTGGCTCTAGCTGTTAAAGCACACCGTATGCGGTTCGCTAAGTACCGAATGATGGTATTCGTGTGATTGTGAGCACAACATTGCCGATGACCCGAAACATTTTTGACCGGGTATAGGGTGGGCACGAGATAAAAAATACCCAATCTGTACCCGGGTTGAATTTATCAACTGTATATAAATAAAAGACCCAAACGGAAAACTGTTACAAAGCTGAAGTTCGGGTACCCAGCCCTGGCCCGACTCATGAAAGTGAATGTGTCGTTCGTCATTTAAAAGAAATGGAAAACATTTTCTTGACTTCTAGTTTGCTTCTGGGCAAAGGGATCTTCTACACCGTTCATGTGCATGGTGGACGGCAGCCAAGAGTTCTACTTTCACTTTTCATTTTCAAACGGGGTTCTGTGTTACGAGGAAAACTGTATTCTGGACCGTCCATCTTAAAGACGGACAATTGTCAACGTTTCTCCTCCCCACCCATAAAGCCATCGTGCCCATCGCGCTCATTCTCTCTCTCTCTCTCTCTCTGCCGGTGTAGTAGTTTTGCCGGCGAACCTGTTCAGATTTGCCGGCGTTGTTGAGGGAGGCAATCATGTGGGTGGAGATCATATGCGGCTTGGTAATCTACAAGCTTTTCCGCCGGTGGATCCACGGGGAAGATTTCGACGACGAGTTCGAGTCCAACGTCAACTTCGTCGTCGCCGAGAAGTATGAAACCCTTAACCTCTCTCTCTCTCTTCCCCATTTTTCAGTTAGACCAAGTAAGCAATTAACGAGTATTCTTGCAACCGAATGTCCATATTTCTATATTATCCTCTAAACATTGTGGATATTTCTGAACTTGTAGAATTGAGAAAATTTATGGGGGAAAAGTCTACATTGGGTTGCGAATTCCGGATGCCGATAATGGGGATCGCCTCAACGTCGATATGGTGCTTGTTTCTAGAGGGTGATGCTCTTTTTCATTTCCGTTTATTTCTTTTTCCTATCATGCAATTTCCAATTGGTGGTGGTATGCTCTAAACATAGAGGTGAGATGTCTGACTAGAGATCAGAAGTTCAAACGTTCAGGGGCACTGAGGTGTCTATGCGACTCTTAATGATGTCTCTGAACGCAGCTTGGAAATCAAAAACCAAACGAAACAGAGAGAAGGAATTCTTACCTTTGCCTTCAATTGTATCTTATGTTTTCATGAAGCTACCTGACGAATTTCTGAAGGAAATGATTGTTTTCCCTTTTTTTGCTGTTGATTTGTAGGAAAGAAGTGATGGTGATCACGGTTAAGAATTTGGACGGATTTTTGGAGCTTGATAATGATGGTGAATGGACATGTACGACCTACAATGGCTGTCGTGAGCGGCTTCTTGATCCAGTGAGTGTTTCTGTTTCTGTCTCTATCTTTTTCCTTTCCATTACTTTTCATTTTTGGGGACTTGGTGTTTTTAAGTTTTCATGGGTTCCTAATACGTGTTAGTTCTCATTGTGAAATCCGAAGAGATACTTTGAGGATTTATTTGTTTCTCACTGTAATTTCGTGTTCATTTGACATTATAAATCTTATTTCTGGTTCATTTAAGGATCAACCAGTATAGTTGAGCTGTGTACTCTGTACTAAGCTTGTGTACTTAAATTTCATAATGAGGCATTTTCTACTTACCTACGGGATCAGGACAACCATCAAATTAGTGGTGGGAATTTGCTTCTCTCTGATGGTGGTGGAAAAGTAATCACCTTATTGTGTTATATAATTTAGATCTTTAATAACAGAGCTTTATTGCTGAGGTTTGTTTGATACAGTGACCTGAATTTTCAGGGATTCTTGAACTTGTTTCCTAGTACTATTTCTTGGGAGAAGAGGCAAATATCTATGAACAGAAGCTTAATATATCTTTTCTTAAGCAAGCTTGTGTAAAATATCTGCAAACCACAAATAAATGATCCCTAAATATATAAAAGAATTAATACTTCACAAGCACAAGATTTTCAATATGGAAAACACTCCTCCCAAAGCAAGAGGTAAAAACCAGAGGACCAAGTTGAGAAAAGCTCCACTATGAAAAGATTAAGAGTATAGTAGAACTCAATAATAAAGGGCTTAAAGACTGCTCTTGCTCTCCATCAAAACCATCAAAATAACAAAAGTACCAAAACACATAAACTACAATGGTATATACTCAACAAAATTTATAAATAGGAAAGAAAGTAAACTATCTTAAAGTATTAGTAACGATACTGATCATTGAATGCACAAGACGAGTATCTATTTCTTTCTTCTCCTTTTCGAAGATGAACTTTGACAAAAAGACAAGAAAGTAAACCATAATAAAACCAAAGCCTCAAGTAAGGCATGCAACAATCTCCTCTATGTCACAAACCTTGTCCTCCACAAAAACACAAAAAACCATAGGTTCTTCTATTTTTTCTCAATTACATTAGTCTATAGTCTCCATGTAAAAAATAGCACTATGATGTAGCCGGCAATATCCACCAAGCCAAACACCAATAATCTCACAAGATCTTGCATAAGTCAAATCACCAAACACTTGGTGCACAAGCAAACCAAATAGGCACATTACCTAAACAAGTCAAATGAGCACACAAAAAGCTTTAATTTATTTCATGCACAACATCCTCTATTTATAGAAGACTTATTACACTTGATATTAAGGAGAAAGGGAGCAACAACTCTTAATAACTATACTACTAGCCATTGGGATGTCCTAACAGCTAGCAGTGTAGCTATTGGGCACAGACTCACCCTTGAGGGCTAGTCTAAACTGACTCTCCTAGCTCATGTCGATGACGCTATTGGGCCCGAAAGGCCCAACTATCCTATTACAAGTTAACCCCTCCTCAAACTTGCAATGTGTATACTGAAAGTTTGTTCAACAAAAACATAAATCTAGGAGCTTACAAAGACTTTGTGAAAAAATATGCTAGCTGTAGCTATGAAAGAATATAACATAAGTTCAACTTTTTCTTCAAACATTCCTCTCGAATACGGTGACAATCCATATCAATGTATTAAAAGCTCTAATTTATTTCGTGCACAACATCATCTATTTATAGAGGACTTACTATACTTGATAATTGTTAAAATGTAATAGGGTTGGGCCAACATGACCCATAAGTGTGTGTTTGAAATCATGTCCCAACAAACCTAGGCCACCTGGCACCAGAGCCACTTGGGCCATTAGGGCCACCAAGGGGCCAACGGCTAGTAAAATATTCGTTGGGACTTCAACAACGAGCAACACAACTACTAACTTTCACTGTTCTCTTTATAAATACTGTTTATGTACTCAATAAATGATTAAGCCTTTTGTGGTTGCTTTGTATATTTGTTCATTTAATAAAATGATTCAGGAATTTACCTGTTTCTTTACATAGTATCAGAGCCTATGTGATGATGGATGCAATGGTGATGGCGAAGGCAATCGGTGGTGGCTGGGGTCTGTTGGTGTTTGGTAGAAAGAGAGAGACGAGGCACTCACCTTGCTTGGCAAGATTTGTGGGTGATAATGCTCTTAGTATTTCCTAATGAAGATTTTGACTGAGAGAGGTTACTCCTTCACAACAACTGCTTGCTCGTGCACAACGATCCGTCCGACAACACTGTGACGGTATTCACATGTTCCGTGTGTCTGGTAAGAGTGCACTGTAGTTTTCAGTTCGTCAGATTCCAAACCTTCAGAGTTTTGTCCCACGATGCGAACACGATCGACAGTGGGTATGTGTTGGGGGACAACCAAACACAGTTGACCCAACTTGTGTGCAAATCATCGTCTTGGATTTGTTAAACTATAATAGGAGCACTAGGCTGGTAGGGCCCAACAGGCCCACCTAGGCCTACTCGAACAGTCTCAAGCTCCTCAATGGCTACATCAACTAGTCGTTGGGAGCAATTGCCTTCTTGTGTGTTCCTATAATCTACCTCACTCTTTCTCTATCTTGTAAATACCTCTACAAATATATATGTCTAATGTGTTAATGTAATAGGGCACGTGCCATTCGGGCCCGTGCAACCCTTGTTTGATACAAGGATCAGGGCCAGGGCCACACTGGCCCTGGCCAGTAACCATTGAGCACAACCCAACGGCTAGTGCTGGCCGGCCAGCACTAGTCTTGTTTCTTTATTGTTTTTCATTTCTTTTTCATGTACAATGTGTCTATAAATACCACATCATCTCATGAATAAAGTATGCAGTCTAGCACTGCTTCTTGACGTGTTTTGTATATGCTTCTGCTCTTGTTTGTCACTCTTGAAGATCGACATTCGTGATTGAATGTCATTTGACTCTTGGCGGCTTGGTGAAATAGATTCGTGCAATATCAACCTTCGTTCATTGACGAATCCTTACATGGTATCAGAGCCTCGGATTGAAGAAAATGAGTGCATTGGGAAGCGTGCTAAAAGTGCGAAAGTTGAAGAATTGCATCAAATTTGAGGTTAGTCCAAAATCTTCATTTTTGCACAAAAATGAAAGGTAAAAATGAGTCGTTTAGATGTATTCTAGACCCGAAAAGTTATCAAAGTTGGGCTAGAACAATGAAAAAATATTTTTTATCAAATTGGGATTACATTGATGTTCCTATAAAGGAACCAATTTTGGACATTGATGGCTTAGATGATGATGAAATCATCAAAGCACATGAAAAATTCAAGATAGATTTGAAATTATGGAAAAAGATGAATGCAAAAATCACATGAATTATTTATCAAAATGTGGATGAAAAACTTAGAAATAGGATTAGTGCTTTTGAAAATGCGTTTGAAACTTGGGAATATTTGAAAAAGCTTCATTCTCAAGACGATTTTGTCTTTTAAATCGATCTCATGGAAAGAATGATTATGCTCAAAAAGGGAATCTAAGCATTAGGGACTATCACAATGAATTTTCGGAACTATGAACTCAATTAAGAAGTTTTGACAAATTTGGAAAACTTTACAAATTAGACAAATTTCAAGAATTTTTGGAAAATCAATATTTTTTCTTGTTTATGCGTGGTTTAAGAGACGAATTTGAAAACATTAGATCAAACCTTATATATAGAAAACCTAGACCTAGAGGGAATACCTTTCTAGCCGATCTTGTTATGGAGGAAACAAGATTAAAAAATATACATGTGGCCAAAGAAGCCATGCTTGACGCATCAAGACCCGAAGCAAATTTGAAGACTTACAAGCCTCCACATGCCAAGAACAATGAAGGCACATCCATGAAGCCCACGGGACCATGACCCAACATGGATACAATTTGCCATTATTGCAATGAAAGTGGACACATTAAAACCACTTGTCCTCTACTTCGGAAAAGGGGTGGAAACATGGGAGTTGTGGAAGAAGGAGGTGTCTTACCCAACAACATCAAAGCTTACATAGAAGAATTTTTTAAAGAAAAAGCAAGCATCTTCGGGAATGCTTTATCTACTTCGCAAGGTATGTCTTGGTTTTTAGATTTCGGTGCATCTTTTCATATGACACATAGTGAAGATGCTTTGATTAATTCTTGTGAGACCTTTGGAAAACATGTGTTTACGGCCGATGGAACAAAACTCCAAATCAAAAAGGTTGGAAATTTTGAAAAAGAAAACTTTAAAATTCAAAATGTAAACCTAATACCCAAACTTAATTTGAACTTGCTTTCGGTTGCACAAATATGTGATAATGATTGTATAGTCACTTTCTCATCCAAACATTGTGTGGTGCAGGGTCACCTATCGAAGAAGGTGATTGGTCAAGGCCATAGAGAAAGTGGACTATACAAAATGGACTATCTTGTTATGCCTAATTTTGAGTTTTGTAATGTAGCCCAAGATGTTAAGCTTTGGCATAAAAGACTTGGACAATTCTCAAAAATTATATAATATTCCCTTGATGAAAATGATTAAAGAAAAAAAATTTGAATGTACGGATTGTATTCTTGGGAAAATGCATCATCTTCCTTTTGAAGAAAGGAATTTTGTACTAAATAAGGCTTTTGATCTAATACATTCGGATGTTTGGGGCCCCACACCCATTGCCTCTAAAGGAGGAATTCAATACTATGTAATTTTTGTGGATGACTTTAGTCATTTCACATGGTTATACCTATTAAAACATAAATTCGAAGTATTTGAAAAATTTGTAGTATTTTGTAATATGATCAAAAACTAATTTGGAGCCACCATTAAGATTTTTAGATCCGATTCGGGAAGAGAATATATGTCTAATGAATTTCAAAAATTTATTGAAGCAAATGGGATTATTCATAAAAAATCATGCACTAAAACCCCTCAACAAAATGATTTAGCAGAAAGAAAACATAGGCATATCATTGAAACTTGTAGAACTATGCTAATTGCAAGTAAGGTTCCTAAATACCTATGGGCCGAAGCCATCCTTACTACAGTATATCTCATAAATAGAATGCCCTCGTCTAACCTTGAAAATACCTCACCTTTTGAAAAATTATATAATCTTCTCCCATATTATGAAAGACTTAAAGTGTTTGGATGTAGATGTTTTGTGTATCCAGACAAAAATGATAAATTATCACCTAGAGCCATTGAATGTGTATTTCTAGGGTATGGTAGTGATAAGAAAGGTTATAGGTGCTTTGATCCTATAGACGACAAACTATATATGTCTAAGGATGTTAAATTCTTTGAGAATGATATTTATTATGAGACCAAACCCTTGAAAAACTCTGAATCTTTGTTACCTCAAGATTTCTTTGTCTTAGATGAAGACAAGTGCGCCTCAGAAGATCATCAACCTATTCAAGAAAAACCCGTTGAAGACAACAATACTTCACATACACCTGTTGATACTCATTCAATTATCGAACCCTTCCCCTCCTATTATACAAAGCGTCCTAGAGAAATTATTGATAACCATATAGAATCTGATAATACGAGATTAGAGCCTAGGATCTCACGACCTCCTCAGAGATTCGTGTCCTATGAATCTTTTGAACCACAAAGAAAGAATTTGATTACCACTCTTCGACAAGTTAAGGAACCTAGGTTTTATCATCAAGCTAAAGGCATTCCAGAATGGGAAGATGCTATGAAGGAAGAACTCAACGCCCTAAACAAGGCTCAAACATGGGTAATTATACCTATACCCAAGGATAAGAAAACCATTGGATGTCGATGGGTGTATAAAATTAAAATCATAGCAATGGTCACATTAAAAGATATAAGGCCAGACTCGTTGCTAAAGGTTATGCCAAAGAATACGGAATTGACTATGATGAAACTTTTGCTCCTATAGCTAGAATGACTACGATTAAAATTCTCATAATCATTGGAGCAATTAAACAATGGAATATATACCAACTTGACGTCAAGAATGCTTTTTTGAACGGTCACTTGAATGAAGAAGTCTATATGAGTCCTCCTCCTGGTATCACCCTTCCTCCTGGTCATGCTCTTAAATTGCAAAAGGCTTTGTATGGTCTGAAACAAGCTCCTAAAGCTTGGTTTGACCGATTTGAAAAATTCATGCATTTGCATAATTTTGTGACTTGCTATACTGATACTGCATTGTTTGTACGAAAAACAACAGCTGGTATTGTGATATTGCTTTTGTATGTAGATGACATGATCATCACAGGAAGTGATGAAGCAGGAATTGCTGAAGTTAAACGTAACCTTCATCATGAATTTGATATGAAAGACTTGAGCTTGCTGAATTACTTTTTGGGTATTGAGATAACCAAAAATAAGAGTGGATACTTTATGTCTCAAACAAAGTTTGCTAATGATATTATTGACAGATCTGGTCTTACAGATACTAAGGTTGTTGACACACCAGAAGTTCTAGGCACCAAACTACGCTCCACTGATGGTGAGAAATTAGATGACCCCACCCCTTATCGACAACTCATAGGTGCACTTACTTATCTCACCATTACTAGACCAGATATTTCTCATGCAGTACACACAACAAGTCAATTTCAACAGGCACCCACTTCTGTTCATATGAGTGCTGTTTTGCGCATTATTAGATATATTAGAAACACTGCACACAAGGGGGTTCTCTTAACTTATTCTTAATCTTTTGATTTATCTGTATATACGGATGCTGATTGGGTTTAAGATTTCAGCGATAGACACTCTACGACTGGTTTTTGTGTGTTTTTAGGTGAATCTCTTGTTTCTTGGAAGTACAAGAAACAATAGAAGGTATCTCTCTCATCCACAAAAGTCGAATATCGAGCCATGGCTACAGCTGCGATGGAACTCTCTTGGATCACAACCATTTTAGTAGACATGGGAGTCCTTGTACAACATTCTGCCATCATGTATTGTGACAACAAAAGCGCCATGCACATTGCCTCCAACAACACTTTTCATGAGAGGACAAAGCATATCGAGATGGATTGCCACTTTGTTCGTGAAGAGTGTCTCAATAAGAAGATTTTGCTTCGTTATGTAACATCTGAGATGCAACTCACAGACTTCTTCACTAAATCTCTTTAAGATCCTCGGTTTCAGTTTTTGCTAGACAAACTTTCTGTGTATACCCCGTAACGTTTAAAGGGGGTGTTAATGTAATAGGGGCACAGGCCAACCCTTGTTTGATACAAGGATCAGGGCCAGGGCCACCCTGGCCCTAGCCAGTAACCGTTGAGCACAACCCAACGGCTAGTGCTGGCCGGCCAACACTAGTCTTGTTTCTTGATTGTTTTTCATTTCTTTTTCATGTACAATGTGCTCTATAAATACCACATCATCTCATGAATAAAGTATGCAGTCTAGCACTGCTTCTTGACGTGTTTTGTATATGCTTCCGCTCTTGTTTGTCACTCTTGAAGATCGACATTCGTGATTGAATGTCATTTGACTCTTGGCGACTTGGTGAAATAGATTCGTGCAATATCAACCTTCATTCATTGACGAATCCTTACATAATGAATAAAATTATAGCTTTCTATGCTCCCTTGACTTGTTGTTTGATATTTAGTTTGACTTGTATACCAAGTGTTTGGTAATTTGTTTAGCGATTTGGCTTGTTGAAGATCTTGGATAGTTTGTGTTTGAGTTTATGAATCACTTTGGAAAGATATTGGTGTCATTTTTACATGGTATCATAGCTGAAAGAGTTTGATTAAGGTAGCATTGGAATCCGTGTTGAACCTTAAAATTTGGGAATCATTTGAATCAAGGTACCCTTCAGCTTTTCCATTGATTGCTGAGAAGAATAGAAGAGAAAATTGAAAGTTTTCGTTGCTTGTTGGTGCCCAACTCTTCACGAACCATGAAAAAGTATTTTATTTTCAAAGATTATTGAGATTATATTAATGGGATCATTAAATAACTCAAATGGATAGAGAAAGAATGTGATGATTATGATTTTCTCAAACTAAAAGGGACAAACAAGAATTGAAAAATGGGAAAGTATAACGCCCAAATCACTTGGATTATTGGTTAAAATATAGATGAGAAGCTTCGTAGCTGTACTAGTATGTTTGATAATGCTTTTGAAACTTAGGAATACCTTAGAAAAAACTATTCTCAAGATGACTTTGTATTTCAAATAAATTTACAAAAAAGAATGATAATGCTCAAACCAGGTTCCATGAGCATTAGAGATTATCATAATGTGTTTTTCGACCTTTGGAATCAACTTAGGAGCTTTGACAAATTCAAAAAACTCCAATGTATGGATGTGTTTCAAGAATATCCTCATAATTAATTTTTTTTGTTTATAAGGGGATTAAGACCGTATACATAATGAGGTTATTAGAAACAAATTAGGAGTGGCACCAATAGAGGATAAAATGAGAGAACATCGTTTAAGATGGTTTGGACATATAGAAAGAAGATCAAAAGAAGAACCTATAAGAAGGTTAAAAAAACTAAATTTGGAAAGTATTAAAAGAGGTAGAGGACGACCACAAAAGTGTTGGAAAGAAACAATAAAGAATGATCTAGCTTATTGAGAGTTAACTGCTAACATGGCATACGATAGGGATATGTGGAAACAAAGAATCCATGTAGCCGACCTCGTCTAGTATGGGAAAAGGCTTAGTTGTTGTTGTTGTTATAAGGGGATTAAGAGATGAGTTTGAAAACGTTATATCAAACTTGATTCATAGAAAACCATGACCCAAAAGCTATGAGATGATAGCTGATTTAGTTATGGAGGAAACTAGATTGGGGAATATTAGAGATCAAAAGGAAGTGATTCATAGTGCACGCAGTACATGTGGTAAGTCTGTTTCAATAAGCCCCCACTAGTATACACACGAGTGCGGTTATGAGGATTATAAGATACATAAAGGATAGACTTGAAAGATTGATCATTGTAACTCATCATCTTCTTTTAAATTAATTGCTTACACATGTTAATAATAGACATTCCACCACTGGATTTTGTGTTTTTAGGTGACTAATTTCTTAAAGGTGTAAAAAACAATATAAGGTATCTTTATTATCTGCAAAAGCAGAATATAGACTATTGAGATATCTTAGATCACTAAACTCTTACCAAACATGGAGGTTGCTTTGGAGGACTCAACAAAATTGCTTTGTGACAACAAAAGTGCTATGTATATTGCTTCAAATAATACTTTTCATGAAAGAACTAAATATATTGAGATGGATTGTCACTATATTCGGGAGGAATGCTTGGAGGAATGCTTGAAGAAAATATTGACTTTGTGCTATGTTCTTTTAGAACTACAATTGGTAGACTTCTTCACTAAATCTTTGTCAACCCCTCGATTTATGTTTTTGTCAAACAAACTTTTGGTATATACACCGCAAGTTTGATGGGAGGTGTTAACCTGAAATAGGAGCATTGGGCCAGTAGGGCCCAACAGACCCACCTAGGCCTACTGGGACTAGGCCTCAAGAGCCAGTTTCAGGCTCCCGACAATTAGTCGTTGGGAGCAACCGCCTTCTTGTAATCTACTTCTCACTCTCTCTATTTTGTAAATACATCTATACGTAATGAATAAAATTAGAGCTTTCAATGCTCCCTTGACTTGTTGTTTGATATTTGATTTGGCTTGTATACCAAGTGTTTGGTAATTCGTTTTGTTGTTTGGCTTGTTGGAGATCCTTCAAGATCACTTTAGCAAGATATTACATCATTTTTATAGGATTATGTACTTGTACTTGCCCAAGGTGTTCCACAGTTTAATTGTGTGATCGTGCAAGGCAGAGACAACTTATTTATTGTCGACGAAGAAGGCAATAAAGAGAACATCTTTCGAGTGGCGAACGAAGCGACGGGTAGTGGTGCCGTTGTTGAGGTCCCAGAGGGCGAACTGATTGTCATCCCCTGAGTCGGAGAGGGCGAACTGGCCGTTAGAGGATAGGATAATATCTTAGACGAAATGGAAGTGGTCGGTGAGTTGACGGTGGGGGACGCTCCAGTTCACACCTTCCTCCTTGGTGAGGGTTCACAGAAGGACAATTTTTTCATGAGAGGAGGAGACAATGATGTCGGAGTTGTTGATTGGTGTAGCAATCGCCGTCACCACATCAGAGTGGCCCTTGATCATCCCTCGCAAAACCACCATCTTCGCCATTGTTGATTCCACGATTCTTCCCTTATTTGGATGAAGGGGAGGCATACAAAACTCGAAGGGAGGAGAAGAAAGAAGGAAAAAGGGAGGCAGATGGATTCTAATGATGAGAGAGCGGATGATTATGTGAGAGAGAAGAGAGATGGCGTGAGGAGTACGAGAGAAATGGGGCATTTATATGCAATTGGGTCGTGGATCCGGTTTTGGATCTAGACTCCGTCCAAACCCGTTTTGTGCTCGTTATGTTTTCGTATGAGGCCTATGCTGGTCTTGGATCCATACCTGAAGCTATGTTTGGATCTAATTTGATCTTGCTTGGTATTTAGATTCGAGTCCATCTAGGTGTGATCTTTCCAACGTATTTATTTTTAATATTTGTTGGATCAATTACTTACTATCTCGTTTATAAGAAAATTTTATTTGTTTTTTGTTTGACAATAAGTTGCATCTACTTGTATAATAAGGATCGATATTGTTGGCCTTTTGTTGAGGATCTTTGTGATTAAGGTGCTTTATGTTGTTAGCCCTTTGTTAAAAATTAATTGATATTTGAAGATGCACTTATTGTTATTTGAAAATTTGTGATCTTGATAACTTTAAGGTTGTTTTTCATGAGATTATGATCTTCGTTTGTTGACCTTTTATTAGAGATCTTTGTGATTAAGATGCTTCATGTTGTTGGCCTTTTGATTGAAGAGTAATCAATATTGAAAAAACACTTATAGTTGTCTTGATTAGCTTGTATTTGATAAAATTGTTTAAGAAACCTTATAAGACTTTTTGAAAAACATGAATTTGATCTCTTTGACTTGTTTTGATCATCTTAATGGATTGTCTTATTTTGGAACCATAGAATTACTTTTGAGTTTAAAGGATATTTAAGGGTATTGAGAATTGTATGTACGAATTATTATTTTGTTTATGAGATCTTAATATTTTCATTGAACTTTTATTTATGTTCAGATATTAAAAAGATATGGAGGTATTATTGCGAAAATGGTGAACCTAATGTGAACAAGTGAAGCTATGGATCCCACATGGTTCTACAAAGTTGACACTCTTAGATTCAAGTTTTTTTGTTATTAGAGTCTAGACAAACTTTCGCTATATATACCGTAAGTTTGAGGGTAGTGTTAAAATATAATAGGGTTGGCCAATAGGGCCCATAAGTTTGTGTTTGAAATGAGGTCCTAACAAACCTAGGTCACCTGGCCCAAGGCCACCTGACACTAGAGCCACTTGGGTCATCTGGGCCACTAAGGGGCCAATGACTAGTAAAATAGCCGTTAGGACTTGAGCAACCAGCAACACAACTGCGGACTTTCACTCTTCTCTTTATAAATACTCTTCATGTACTTAATAAACAATTAACTTTTTTGTTGTTGTTTTGTATATTTATTCATCCAATAAAACAGATTAAGGAACTTACCTCTTTCTTTAAATAATAAAGAGAAAGGGAGCAACAACTCTCAATGGCTACATTGGGATGTCCCAACGGCTAGTAGTGTAGCCGTTGGACACAAACATCCAAACTGGCCCTCTTGCCCTATGTCGATGACATTGTTGTACAAGGCCCAGTTATCCTTTTACAAGTTAACACTCTAGTACTGCATAATTCGTACACCACAAAGGATAACTTAGTGAACACCAAAAAGAATGGTTCCCCTCCATGATTTAGAGCTAGATTAATTGTCAAAAGCTACCACCAAAAAAAGGAATTTGCTTTGAGGAGATTTTATCTTCGGTGACCAATCTTCCATTAATTGTTCTTGATTGATCTAGAGGTTGAGTAAGTGGATGTGAAAAACTGCTTTTCTTCATTTGGAGGAAGATATAGAGCAACCACAAGGCTTTGTAGTGAAAAGTAAAGAAACATAGTCTATAGTTTGAAGAAGAGTTTTTACTGGTGGAAGTGATAGAGGAGTCAAAAAGTTATAAATTGAGAAAGTTCTTCAATGATTCCACATGAATAAATCTAAAGTGATAAGCACATACTCTTTCTTTACGGTTTAGGCTTAGCACCTAGTGATAAAGAGAATGAAGATATACGACATGCTTTTTATGCATATGTAGTAGGAAGTTTGATGTATTTGGTGGTTTCTAAAATACTAATATAGCTCATGCATTTGGTGTGGTAAGTCTGTTTCTCTCTGATCTTAGTAGAGAGCAATGAGATGTGAAATGGATATTGAGATACCTCAATGGCATTTCTAGTTTGGATATGAGAAACCTATTATTTGTGGCTATATAGGTTGATAGATGGCAAGAGATATCAACTACAAAAGGTCTACTCCCGGCTACTTGATTATCTTTGCAAGGGGACCTGTTTCCTAAAATCAAGGTTGCAAAGAATTATTATCACCGAGGCATTTAAAGAATTGTCTTACTGTCTTACGTGAAGAATTTTGTGCATGAACTTGTCTTTACACATAATTCAACTTTTAATGGTAGATCCAATGTGTACAATATCATTGGATATGTGATGTTTTAAACTCTAAGTTATTAGTGCTTGAAAAGATTCACACATATGATAGGTTTAGACATGTTAATCAAGGTTGATTACCGGTTTGGCAAGTACCTCCACTCGAGTCACATTGAGAGTTTATTGGGTTCCTCCGTGAGGACCGCACTATATACAACAACAACAACTAAGCCTTTTCCCATACTAGACGGGGTCGGCTACATGGATTCTTTGTTTCCACATAGCCCTATCGTGTGTCATGTTAGCACTTAACTCACAATAAGCTAGATCATTATTTATTGTTTCTTTCCAACACTTTTGTGGTCGTCCTCTACCTCTTTTAATACTTTCCAAATTTAGTTTTTCTAACCTTCTTATAGGTTCTTCTTTTGATCTTCTTTCTATATGTTCAAACCATCTTAAACGATGTTCTCTCATTTTATCCTCTATTGGTGCCACTCCTAATTTGTTTCTAATAACCTCATTATGTATACTGTCTTTTCTTTTATGACCACTCATCCATCTCAACATCTTCATTTCTGTTACAGACATCTTTTGTACATGTTGATGATTAACTACCCAACACTCAGAACCATAAAACATGGCTGGCTTAATTGCTGCTCTATAATATTTACCTTTTAACTTTAATGGTATCTTATCACAAAGAATACCTGATGCTCCTCTCCATTTTAACCAACCAGCATTAATTCTATGTGTAACATCTCCATCAATTCTTCCATCACTCTGAAAAATTGACCCCAGGTATTTAAAACTTTCCTTTGGGGGGATGCAATGTGTGCCAATTTTAATTTCTATGTCCTTTGAAGTAACCAAATGATCAAACTTACATTCCATATATTCTGTCTTTGTTCTACTAAGTCGGAGGCCTTTGCTTTCTAATGTTTCTTTCCATAGTTCCAATTTTCTATTAACTTTTTCCTTCGATTCCTCCACTGACACAATGTCATCTGCAAATAACATACACCAAGGTACTTCATCTTGAATATGTTTTGTTAACTCATCAATCACCATTATAAATAAGTATGGACTTAAAGTTGATCCTTATGTAACCCGATATTAACTTCAAAGAAGTCTGTCATTCCTTCGTGAGTCCTCACACATGTTTTTGCATCATCGTACATGTCTCTTATAAGGTTAATGTATGTCAATGGGATACCTCTTTTTCCAAAGCTCTCCAAAGAACCTCTCTCGGTACCCTATCATAAGATTTTTCTGTATCAATAAATATCATGTGAAGGTCTTTCTTTTTTGCTCTAAAATGTTCCATAAGACGTCTCAAAAGGTGAATCGCTTCAACAATAGATCTGCATGGCATGAATCCAAATTGGTTCTCTGTTGTACTTGATACTTGTCTTAACCTACGTTCGATAATTCTTTCCCACAATTTCATAGTATGGCTCATTAACTTGATACCTGAATAATTCACACAATTCTGAATGTCTCCCTTGTTCTTATATATGGGTATAAGTGTACTCGCTCTCCATTCCTCAGGCATCTTTTGGTTTCTCCATATTTCATTAAATAGTCTTGTGAGCCACGTGATTCCTATTTCTCCTAGTATTTTCGAAACTTCTATAGGAATATTGTATCGTCCTACCGATTTTCCACCCTTCATATGTTTAAGAGCCTCTTTGACTTCATTCTTTTGAAGACATCGGTAGAAATTGTTGTTTATATACTTTTTTGATTTGGCTAACTCTCCTAAGCTAATACTAACATCTTTATTTTCATTAAAAAGCATCTATTTCTTATATCATCATTTGCCACTAGAATTTTTTCATCCTTCATGCATCTAACATAATTAAGAAAAAATCTTTAGTTTTCTTATCTCTAGCCCCAGCTATCCTAAAAATATCTCTTTCACCCTCTTTTGAGTTAAGTTTTTTTATATAAATCCTCCCAAATTTTAGCTTTTTCTTGAGTAATGACCTTTTCGCTTCCTTCTTTGCTTTCTTATAATCCTCTAAAGTTTCACTAGTTTTCTTAGCATAATGTAATTTGTAACATGCCCTCTTTGCCTTGATTTTATTTTGCACTACTTCACACCACCACCAAGCTTCTTTTTGTGCCTGTACACCTCCCTTAGATACACCTAACACGTCTTTCGCCACTTTCCTAGTATGTATAGCCATATTGTTCCACATATCACTGGGTGTACCAACATAATTCCGAACATCTCTCTGCCTAAATATATCTTCTTTCTCGCTTTTGAGGTTCCACCATTTAGTCCAAATACATCTTCTTTCTCGCTTTTGAGGACCACACTATATCTTTAAGAAAATAATTGAAGGTTATGTTTCCTTTGTGTTCCATGGATGATATGATTTGGGTTTAAGTAAGGCCCATAGACTTCAATGATGTGGAGAAAAGGTAGTAAAACATAGGATTTTCCTTATTATTTTGGTGCACAAGGCTTGTGAGAGAGAGGGTGTCTTCTTTTTTTTGGGACTTTAGCTTTGTTATGTTTTGTTTTCTTGTCGTCATGTTGGAGTTTGTCTTCAAAAATGAGAAGAGATTTATGCTCACGTTGTGCTTTCGGTGTTGGGTATATTCTTTTTCAACACTTCAATATAGTTTATCTTCTTCCCTATTTGTTAGTTTTGCATATACCTTTATGGTTTATTCTTTTGGGGCTTTCACTATTTTGATGAAGAGTGGAACAGGTTTTGAGCCCATTGTTATTAAGATTTTTTTTACTTCTATTCTTTTCATAGTAGAGTTTTTTTGATTGTCCTGTGTTTTTTCTTCTTGCATTGGGAGGGTTTCTTCGTT
Source organism: Brasenia schreberi (assembly GCA_036023115.1). NCBI lineage: Eukaryota > Viridiplantae > Streptophyta > Magnoliopsida > Nymphaeales > Cabombaceae > Brasenia > Brasenia schreberi. The sequence continues at coordinate 3,149,466 of JAYKKT010000086.1, read as the reverse complement.
AAGAACCTTGCACCTGTTGATTATTTATTTTTCTGCATATTTTGGAGGATTGTTAAGCTGGCTGCAATTATTTCGCATAGGTTTGCTTGAGGGAAAAGACTTATCAGGATTCCACTGGTTTGTTTTCACCTCTTTTCCCAACACTAACTACGTGAGCCTAGATGAAGTGGAGTAGCAGTCTACATGTTTCAGTGACTAGTTGATCTTATGTCGGAGAATTCTGATTTCAACTTGTGAGAGAAAAAACAAAATGGTTAGTCCATTATCTGGACAATGGAATGAGTGCTGATATAGGAACAACTTTGACAATGGTAGGCATCATGATATTCACTTGGTCCGGGTTGTGTGGCTTATCGGGTAGTCTTTATTGCTATGGTGAAATGTCTGAACCTCTTACATCGTTTACTACAAAATGTCCTGTCAAGCATGTGATTGTGGCGTGCTTATATACCTTTAGAGCTTTGGAAATAACAGTGCACAAATTTGTGACATTTGATAGAAGCCTACTTTTCTTAGGCGAAACCTAATCGAGGATGAGTAATATGATACCCCTATCAAAGGAATTAGGTTGAGTTACAAGACGCACACACATGCACACATCTTCACCTTTGGGAACCTACTGAGAATGAGAATGGATATTTATGAACACTGCACTGCATTCATTCTAAAAGTGGAAGCAGAAGCACAATTGCCTCTATTTAGAAAACTTGCATATTAGTTGAGCAAAGAAATCTCTTGGAGCATTGGTTTTCGTATCAAGGTTGTCCCCTTTATATTATGGATGCAGCTTGTTGGTAGAGTGTCTGAAAGAATGAAGTCTGGGTGGAACTAAATATGACTATGAGCTTCTTTTAAAAGAAGAAAATTTATTATTTTTGAAATATACTCAGCTTTTCTCTTGTATGCTGGCTTTGGAGTTAGCATGTGAAAGCAATCATATGATCTCTGTAAAGAATCAGGTACATTGTTGTCTTACACGTATCGTATCGTGTATCGCTGGGCTCCACGATACGAGCGTATCGTATCGTACTTTAATATTAAAATAATACAAAAATTATTTAAAAAACCAAGAAAATTAGTAAAAATCTGAAAAAAATCTGAAAAAATCTGATAATTACTATAAATTCATATAATGCAAAGTTTAGCATAGATTGAACATTCAACATTGAACAATTGCATCCAAAATTACATATTTTGAAGCAAAAAATGAAATACATTTACATTTTACATATTGTAAATTTGTATCAGGATCATTAACTAAATAATCTTCATCTTCTACTTGATAAAGATTCAAAGTTTCTCATCACCTTCTGCTTTAAAATGAAAATCTTCATCTCCTTCGTGATGTTGTTGCACTTCAAATTAATTCATGCAATGTCTTCTTCGGTTAGGAGTGCATTTTCTTCGTTATCTTCCATAATCCACTCATCTAATATATCAAAATTAACAAACTGCTAACCAAGACATGTAGTTGTCATATTTGCTAATTTTCATATGTGAGCAAAACAATGAGCTCAATTTCTTTGATTATTGACTCTATGACACCTCAATGATGTGATATTAGTACTTGATGATATCTCTTTTTCTCTTACTAGAGACTAGCTTTTTAACTAATGCTTGAGCTTCATTTCTCACTTCACAGACTGAGTTAAGCCTCACACACGTTCATCATGTTCAACTCAATGGAAGTCACGTAAGGTGAACCCTAAAATAGTGAAGTTGTGAAATGTCCACTCAATGAACCGAGACAACCAAATGTTTTTAATTGTTTGCGATCTCATGAAATTAGAAACTGCTAGCAGAAATATACCTAAAAGTTGGCAACAGAAAGGGAAATGATTTTGTCATAATTTTTATTTGTTCATAAATTATTTTTATTCAATAAATAAAATTATAAACCCAAATTACAGGCATAGGGAAGTGAAGAGAGGCCAGAAACCTGAAAAAAAAATTGAACAAAAATTTTGAAAAAAAATTGAAAAAACAAATTTGGGCGTACGATACGGCATGATAACTTGTATCTTATGATACAGGTTACTGTATCGTATACGTATCGCACCGTATCGTACGATACGGTGCGATACGGATGACACTGTTCATGTATTCATTTTTATTGAATTGAAAATTCATATGATTTACATATGAATGTCATTTTTATACAAGATAGAGATAGGAGAGAGAGACTCTCCAACGGCTATCCAACTAGTGGTTGGAGGACCTCTTCTGGTCCCAGTGACCAAGCCACATTGGTCCGTTTCTCGAAATCAGTAGGGTTGGGCTGTATTGGCCCAACCAATCCTATTACATCTTAACAATCTCTACTAGACACCAAAGTTCCCTGCTTCTTAGCAAGACTATTGATAGGTCCTGCAACTTGTGTTTGTAAAATGTGGAACTCTTTATAAGGCTAATAGATTGATACAATCATACAACCATTGCACAGATATGGAACTTTAACGGAAGGAACACTAAAATAGGCCTGCAATAATTGCGTTATATTTTCATTATCTTATACTACAGTGATAGTGATGGGCGGCAATGAAAACGCAGTGTAAAGAAGTCCTCCCAATTGTTGGAAAATTACAGTACGTTCATTTTCGTTGCTTTTTGATAATGTGTATCATGTTAAACTTTTTTCCAACCTGTGTTGTCTCTTTGGTAATTCTTAAGAAATGACTCCTTGCTACTGCTGTATTATTCAAAAGGCAGCTTTTAGTTCCTTTATGCTGCATTATCCTTTTTCGTGCTTGGTAGTTTGAGTTTGGCTGTATTTAACAAATGCCACTGTCATTGTGATTACCATGTTCATTCTATGTCCTCTGGGAAAGTGCTTTTTTAGAATTCCACAGAAACTTTGGAGCCTTTTTTCCTTAAATGTTTGGCTGTATTTAACAAATGCCACTATCATTGTGATTACTATTTCCATTCCGTGTCCGCTGGAAAAATGCTTCCCTTTTTTTTTCTTAATTTTTTTTATGTTATTTAGGTGATGGAAATGAGGCAACAAGTTTCCACTCTTGAATCTTACATGGAAAGAAGAGGGGTCATTTTGCCAAGTGGAAGTTTGAAAGGCAGAGTGGTGCTTCCAAACCCAAAATGCAGGTGGGCACTGAGAATGATTATCAGATTCGATTCAAGTTTCAGCAGATATCTCATTTGCTGACCTGAATTGTCTTAGAGAAAAAGTTGCTTGCATTTATTCTTTATACATACATCCACACACCTTGTTTGACGCAATAATCTTTTGCCACCTTTTGTATTAATAAATTCATCCAACTTTTAAATCTACTATTCTGCTGAAACTGTCTGGTCATCAATGGAAGTGCATATCACCTATTTGTGATGCAAAATTTCAACAAGTAGTCAAGTACACTATTCAGCTGAAACATGCAGTCCACAGGTTCAATTTACAAGTGTAACATGCTCATTGCACCTCTTCCAATGCAAGCCATTGTTTTTTCTCTTTAAATGTTACAATACTGGAAACTCATATAGTCACCTGCCTAGAGGCAATTTTGAATGTTACAAGAAGGATATCATGAAATGAACAGTAGGATTTAAAATTCATTATGGTAGTAATGCTCCTTATTTATCAAAAAGGAAAAAACATTACGGTAGTAAGGTCATAGTTGGGGTCTTCTTTTAGCAAGGCAAGATGTCTTCCAAGCTTTTACGTTTGTAACCCTGATAGTACCTTCCAATAATGGGTCTTATCGCTGACCATATGAGGGAAACATGAATGACATGTACAAGAAGATGAAACAAAACTGTATGCATGTCACAATTAGATACAAGATTAATTGAAAAGTGGTCAGTTTTCTCTTTTATTATGATAATTGTGCTGTCAATGAGTTGGAGATAGAAGCAAAGAAAACAGGACAATGTAAGCCACGACTTAAGATAAGAGGGGATGCTTAGGTATGAGTGAGAATAATGGTTGTTGTTTTCATGCATCTCCCAGTCCTGATGGTGTGTAATCAACACGGGCTGTGTAAGTTTCTATCAATAACTAAGCCTTTTCTCATACTAGATGGGGTCGGCTACATGGATTCTTTATTTCCACGGAGCCCTATCATGCGATGTTGTAAAAAGCATATCGGTGCCCGTATCGCACTGGGTATCGATACGGTATAATATTTTTAATTTATTGATAAAATAAAAAAATATTAATAAATCTAAAATGCAAGAATTGAAATGAATGAACAAAACATATATATCACAATCAATATTAAACAAAATCGAATCCAAAATCTTGATTTGAAATAGATAATTTCTAATAAATGACTATGACTATGTGTTATCCGTATCGTGGAGCTCCACGATACGATACACTGGTGTGTATCGCAATAGGTTACTTATCGGGTTATATCGTACGATAGAGCGCATATTGTGCGATACCTGGCATACAAAAGCCTGCGTTTCCACGAATTTTTGGCGTCCGTTGAAAGCTCCTCTTCATTGGCCCCCAAGGCTCTCTACGGTGTATGTGGAAGGCTCCCAACACGGGTTGTGGTTTTTTCAATTTTTTTCTTTTATTTATTGTTTTTTGTGTTTTTTTAATGTTTTTTTAAATGATAATATATGAAGTTATGAAGTGTATGGATATGATTTTTATTGTATTCGTGAAGTGGAAGACAATTTATTTGAGTGTTAAGTGAAGATTGGGGATTTATGAAGTACTTTTATTTTCAGGTTTTTTATTAGATTGAAGTGTTCAATTGAGATGACAAGGTGTTTTAGAGACTCCCAAATCTCGGACTGATGATCTGGCATGACAGTGGGTATACCAGTTTGGGAATCATATTGAAGATAAAATGTTTGTTTTGTGAGAAGGTGGTTAGTGGTAAAATGAAATTTTATGATTGAAACATTATGTAGCAGATATTAGGAAAGAAGTTGCTCTTTGTATGGGCAAAGTTAGGAAATTGTAAGAAGCGACTAAATGGTACACATGATTGAGAGCATACTTGAGAGGAGCCAACAGAAAGATGATTTAGAGATGTTTAAGGAAGAGGATGATGTTGTTGGATTGGGTGAGTATTCTTTCTGATGGTAGGACGGAGGTTGGTAGTAGTAGTTCTCGACCACCAACTAGGGAAAAGAGGGTTGTTGAAGATGTTGTAAGTGAAAGTGATAGAAGAGGAATGAGTAGAGGAAGAGCTTATTCTAGCATACAGTCATTTTTTCTCCTACCACTACACATGCTCAACCTTGAATTTGTGTTGTTATGCATAAGGCAATTGCATGCGCATACAGACTTATAGTGAGCACATGGTTTTATGATGCATACATTCCACTTAATGCATCAAACAATTTTCATTTTCAAGCAATGACAGATGCAATTGCTAATATTGGTTTAGGGTATAAGATGTTTTCTTATCAAAAGTTAAGAGAAAAACTATTAGATAAAACTGTTCTTCCAGTTTAGGAGTATTGTTTCACTTTAAGAGAGTTATGGAAGGAGATGTACAATTATGGCAGATGGATGAATAGATAGACGAGGAAGAACTTTATTAAACTTTTTTGTCTGTTGTCCTAAATGATTTATGTTTTTGAGATCCTTACACATGTTAGAGGAGAGACATACTACAGAGGTCCTAAGGATAAGGTGATATTCGAGGTTGGGCTAGAGAATGTAGTCTAATTCATTACGGATAATGCTTCTAGCTATAAAGAAGCTAAGAAGGGGTTAACATATACTTATAGGACTTTGTATTAGACACCATATGCAACCCATTGTTTAGATCTCATCCTTGAGGATATTGGTGAGATGGATGAGATAAAGGCAACAATTTAGTATTATCAAGATATCACCAAATTTATCTACAACCATGCTTTTGTTTATGTATGATGAAGAAATATACAGATGGTGCAGAGCTCCTTCGTACAACTGTAACTCAATTTGCAACTAATTTCTTATATGTACAGAGCATTGTGAAACAAAAGTAAGCCTTGAAGAGAATGCTCTCCTCAAATGAGTGACAATAATTTGCATAGTTGCCTTAAAATAGAAGAAACAGAAAGTTGGATGAGATTTCAGAGAAAATCTTTAGGAATACATTTTGGAATTCCTGTGTTAAGATTACATGTCCTTTAGTGAAAGTTTTGAGATTGGCTGACAGTGAGGAGAAACCATATATGAGTTATCTTTATAAAGCCATTGATAGGGTAAAAGAAGCCATTAGAAGCAATTTCAATGGAAGAAAGAGGGATTATGTGCCCATGTGAAACATTATAGATAGCAGATGGAACAAACAATTGCATTAGCCTATTCATGCAACAACTTATTACCTAAACCCAACATTCAGGTATTCTACAAGCTTTAAAAGATACGGTGAGATAAATCGAGGTATCATTGATTGTATAGACATAGGGAAGAAAACCAATTTGATCCATGATATTGTTAGAAAATGGGTCCAAGTGGCCCGACCCATCAGACCCGAGCCGTCAGGGCCACTAGCCGTTGGGGGCTTGCTGGCAGTCAGCCTCCCTTCCCTTCTCTTGCCATCTTTTTCTCTCCTATGCCTCATGTACTCTATAAATAAGGCTTTCATGTAATGGATTTTCTCAAGCCTTTTGTGGCTAAATAATATTCTTTTTTAATATTGTGCCTTTGTTGCATACGCTTTATTATAATATTTTTTTAAAGGCTTTTGCGAGTGATACTTTGAGGTGATATTCATCAACCTTCTGCTGCCACATTGAAGCATCGTCTTCGTTACATGATATCAGATCCATTTTCGATCGTGAAAACTCTGATCGTTGCATCAGGAAGCGTGCCGATAATGCTCTTGATTTTGTTGTATGGTTACCTCTTTATAATTAATTTTCTCCTTGAAATATGGACGAAAAGGGAGGATTTAATTTTCGTTTAATATCTTCAAACTACAAAACATGGGCCCAAACTATGAAAAATTATTTATATTTTAAAAAATTATGGGGCTATGTAAGTGGTTCGAAAGTAGAACCCTCCATTAATGCTACGCTTGACTAAAAGAAAGAATATGAAGGAGGTCATCAAACAGTCCTGTGGGTGCTCATGAATAATATAAATGAGCACACTATGGACACTTTGACCGACTTCACTAATGTAAGAGAACCATGGGAATATTTAAAAAAATCATGTTCAAAGTGATGTTGCTCATAGAATGGCATTAAGAGATAAATTGGTCTCCCTTAGACAAGGAAATAAAGGGGTAAATGATTTCTTTGGTGAATATTCCAATATTTGAAACCAACTATATGCCTATAGAAAGAAATATACACAATGTCTTAATGAGAGACAATGTGAAGACAATAAAGATTTTGTATATCAATTTCTATTAAGTTTTTGAGAAGAATTTGAAGGAGTTAGGTCATCTCTTATTCATCGGAAGTCGTTTCCTATCAAAAAAGAGGTACTTACCGATTTTCAAATGACAGAAACAAGAATGAATGAATTTAGGCTTCAAAGAGATACCACACTTACCACATCTAAACCCAAAGCAAATGTGAAGGCTTATCGTACTCCTTATCTCAAAAATGAATGATCAAGCGAAGCATGAAAAGAGATCATTTGTCGTCGTTATAGAGAAGTCGGGCACTAAGGCCAAATTGCCCTAAATTGAAAAAGAAGGTGGCCTTAGTGGAATAACATGATTCATTTTTCATAAGAAAAAGTGAAGCAACTTGAAGCTCAAATAGAGGAGAAAGCAACAGTTGGTGCGGTTTGCTCTTCTTCAACAAATGAAATTCAAGGTATGACCTCTTGGATTATTGATTTGGGTGCTTCGTTTCATATGACTTCTAATGAAAGAATTTTAAATTCATGTGTTAAAAAATCTTTATCGTGTGTTTATACCGCGCATGAAACAAAATTAAATGTAAATAAAATTGATGATTTATAAAATAAAAATTTTGAAATCTCTAAAATTAGTATTGTTCCAAAACTAAATTTAAACTTACTCTCTTTATGTCAAATTTTGGATAAAAATTGTGTTGTAACCTTTTAATCCACGGGATGTATTGTACATGATCGTCTCTCGAAGAAGGTGATTGGTCATGGCCATAGAGAGGGCAGACTTTATATTATGGACTATTTGCATAGTATAGGATATGTTAATGTTTTGACAAATGATGCTCTTTTATGGCACAAGAAAATAGGCCATCTCAATGCTCAAAAATTGTATCAATGTCCTCTTGGAATAAAGTCTAAGAAATATTTTTCTTGCAAAGATTGTGTTCTTGGTAAAATACAACATCTTCCATTTCCAAACAAAACACATGTTACCATAAGAACCTTCAAGATAGTTCATTATGGGGACCGGCACCTGTTTTGTCTAAAGGAGGTATTTCCTACTATGTCATTTTCATAGATGATTTTACTAGGTATACATGGGTATATCTTTTAAAAGCAAAATCTGGTGTCTTTCAAAATTTTGTTATCTTTCATAATCTTGTAAAAAATCAAATTGATTCCGAAATCAAGATTTGTAGATCCGATTTAGGAGGAAAGTTTATGTTAAAAGATTTTTAAAATCATCTCAATACGTTTTGGATGTAAATGTTTTGTTTTAAATAATGGAAAAGATAACTTAGGCAAGTTTGATGCTAAGTCCGATGAAGGTATATTTCTTGGTTATTCAAATCATAGTAAAGCTTTTCGTATATATAATAAAAGAACTATGACTATTGAAGAATCTATACATGTTGCATTTGATGAAACTAACCCAAATGGATCGAGAAAGGATCTTGTTATTGATGATGTTGCAGAAATCTTGGCGGAAACACATTTGGATAGCAAGAAAAAAGAAATCAAGGAGCAAGAGGATAAACAAAGACAAGAAGATTCAAAGCTTTCACAAGTTTCCCACTTCCCCCTCCTTTGGACCTTCCCAAAGAATGGCGAACTTCAAAATATCATTCTCTTGATCAAATTATAGGTGATGTATCTAAAGGTGTAAGTACTCGTAATTCTCTTAGAAATGCTTGTAATCACTTAGCTTTTGTTTCTCAAATTGAACCTAAGGATTTAATTGAAGCTTTTGATGATGAACATTGGATCTTAGCTATGCATGAGGAATTAAATCAATTTGAAAGAAATCAAGTTTGGGAATTAGTTGCTAGACCTAATGATCACCTATAATTGGCACTAAATGGGTTTTTAGAAATAAACTTGATGAAAATGGTTTAATAACTAGAAACAAAGCTAGATTGGTTGCTAAAGGTTATAATCAAGAAGAAGGAATAGATTATGAAGAAACCTATGCACTTGTAGCTAGATTAGAAGCTATTAGAATGTTACTTGCTTATGCTTGCATCATGGATTTCAAATTATATCAAATGGATGTTAAAAGTGCTTTTCTAAATGGTTTTATTCAAGAGAAGGTATACAAGAAGAGTTATATATTGAACAACCTCCTCCGGGTTTTGAAAATCATGAACTACCCAACCATGTTTTTAAACTTAAAAAGGCTTTATATGGTTAAAGCAAGCTCCTAGAGCTTGGTATGAAAGGTTGAGTAAGTTCCTTTTAGAAAATGGTTTTTCAAGAGGAAAAGTCGATACTACCCTTTTCATTAAAAATAAAAAGCATGATATTCTTCTTGTGCAAGTATATGTGGATGATATTATTTTTGTGCTACTAATGAATCCTTTGCAAAGAATTTGCTAAGACAATGCAAGAATGAATTTGAAATGTCGATGATGGAGAGCTAATTTCTTCCTCGACTTCAAATCAAACAAACAAACGAAGGGACATTCATAAGTCAAACCAAATACTGCAAGGAATTGCTCAAAAGATTCAAATGGAAAAATGCTAAACACATGGCCACTCCAATGGGCACTTCTTGCTATTTGGACAAAGATGAAGGAGGTAAATCGTAGAAATAATGAAATATAGAGGTATGATTGGATCTCTCCTTCTATACCGCTAGTAGGCCGGATATTATGTTTAGTGTATGCATGTGTGCTAGATATCAGGCAAACCCTAAGGAATCTCATTTAAGTGTTGTTAAACGAATAATGAAATACCTAGTAGGCACTTCACAAATGGGCTTGTGGTACCCTAAGGTGCCTCTGTAGCCTAATAGGCTATTCGACTCGACTTTTGATTTTGGGATGCAAATTGGATAGAAAAGTACTAGTGGGACATGCCACTTGCTTAGTAGTTCTTTAGTTTCTTGGCATAGCAAGAAACAAAATAGTGTGGCTTTGTCTACCGCCGAGGCCGAATATGTTGCAGCCGGGAGTTGTTGTGCTCAAATCCTATGGATGAAGCAACAACTTTTAGACTACTTGGTCTTCACTTGATCACATCCCGATAAGATGTGATAACACTAGTGCAATAAATATCTCTAAGAATCCCATTCTTTGCATTCTAGAACAAAGCATATAGAGATAAGGCAATTTAATATTACAGTTTGTAAAATCAGAGTATCAACTTGCAGATGTATTCACCAAGTTGTATTATAGAGATGGCAAGTTGTAAAATAAGAGTATCAACTTGCATCTACAAGCATATAGAGATGGATTTTGCTTCAAAATATGTAATTCCTAATGGTGAATGATGAATATGTACTAAAGTTTTGTATTATATTAATTCTTTGTAATTATCATATTTTTTCTTAAATTTCTCTATTTTTTTGGATTTTATCATTTTTTAGTATTAAATTACGATACAAAGCGATACAATATGTATCACGTCGTGGACCAAAACAATACATGATCTGATACACATTGAACAATACTGCTATGGCTATAAGAATATTCAGAGACATTGTGAGAAGAGATCACTCTGAGACCGAGCATAACAACGTTAAATAATATCTCATAATGAACAATCATCCATAAAGTAAATATTGTATAGTGAATACCTTTAATAAACAATAAAGTTACAATCATCCACACCAGAACGTTACAAAGTTACAATCACATTTACAACAATCATCCACAACGTAAATCATAATCAATAAAAATATTGTAATCGACATTGTCATGATCACCATCATTATCATTATCTCCTCCCTCTTCCTCCTTCACAATTGGATCCGCCCATCCAACACCTTTATCTTCATCATCATCTCCAACTCTAAGTTCTGCTTCGGCTTGTAGTGCCCTCTAGTTTTCATCGTCTAAATTAATGGGTGCTCTTCCTCTTCGACCCAATCATCAAGAATATCAATATTTTCGTAGTTCAATGAGTCGTATGGCACCTTCTTTGCCCTTCTTTTGCATTTATTTGTAAAAAAAGAATATCCAAATTATCAAGAATATCAAATGCAATATAGTTATTAATCATTCATTATTAATAAGAAAGAAATAAGGAGCAACAATACATATTTTTAAAATTATTACTTTTGTCTTAACTTCATGTTATATGCAATGTATACCAAATCACATAGTAACATGCTTTAGTATCTTTTTCTTTTTTGTGTGAATGCGGTAAAAAAAGCTCTAATTTCTCTCGTACTCACTCGAAATATATGTTTGGCTCGATATACATTGAGCAAACCTTGGTAAACTTGGTGCATCTACACTAAAGTGAGTGATGATAATGATTAATAAGAAACACTTAAAGTCAATCAGTTGATAACTTAAATAAATATCAATAAAAAACATATAATACTTGGTCGCATTTGGGGGAGGAGCGGAATTGCAACTATCCTTCCAAAATCTCCAATATATACTTGCTTAACTCTAAATGGATATTGCAACGAGTATATGAATCGTATGCAAGGTTAATTTTATTTAATGTACACTTTTTCACTTCTTTGTCCTCTACAAAGTGAGTAGAAAATCAAATATAAGGGTTAGAAAATATGCATCATTATGTAAATTATGATGCATTTGACGATTTCAGCGTACATCAATTATCTTTCAAACCTTTTTTCAGAAGTAACCGCTTGCAGTTAAGGTTTGCTTGTATTTTTAATTTGGCTTTATCCATAGCATCATATATATATACATATATATAAGACATCACAAGCCTATCCTCACTATCCACCATCCTTATTACCTTAACTAAATGTACAATCATCCTAAAAAATTTATTGCAATTTTCTCAAAAATTAGTATCGAAAAAATCTACCACAACAATCCCCTCCCTCTTTCTTGACCAACTAATAGAGCCCCATTCATCAATATTTTTTTCAATGCATTTTTTTGTATGACAAGACTTTGGAGAGTAATAATATTCGTAGTAAATATTGTCAATGAAGGTCTAATCAATTTCCTTCCACCAATATGGGTTCACATCAAATGCAATAGACAAGAATGATTATAAATAAACTTAATGACATTTTTGCATGCATCTATAGTCTCTCTTATTTCATCAATTGGACTCAAATGTTCAAGCATTAAGTCTATCCAACATGCAACATATAGAGTCCATACTAAGGATGGATGGTTGCCTCAAGTATCTTACCAGCTGCTCTAAAATTTGCAACATTATCAGTAATGAATTGAATAATATTTGAAACACCTACCTCCTTAATAACTTCTTGAAAAATAAGGAATAAATTATCTGCAGTTTTATTTCTCATAATTTCTTAACTTGATACCTCGATAATTCGAACAATTCTGAATATCTCTCTTGTTCTTGTATATGGGTATAAATGTACTCACTTTCCATTCTTCGGGATCTTCTGGGTTCTCCATATTTCATTAAATAGCATTGTGAGCCAAGTAGGACTAGAAGATAGTATAAAGACAGTTTTTTGGGAAGAGTTAGATAAGGTGTTTCAAAAGATTCCACAAAGGGAGATGATTTGTTTAGGAGGAGATTTAAATGAACATGTCGGTAAAGAGGCATTAGGATATCAAGGGATTCATGAAAACTTTGGTTTTGGGGATATAAACGATGAAGGTAGGGAGATTTTAAATTTTGCTATGGCATTTGATCTCTTTATAGTCAATACAATCTTCAAAAAATGAGATGAACATTTAATTACTTATAAGAGTGGCTTATCACAAACACAAATTGATTACTTTATTTGTAAAAAAAAAGATAGAGCATGTTGTAAAGATTGTAAGGTAATTCCAGGAGAAAGCTTAACCGCCCAACATCGACTTTTAGTTATGGATTTACAAATAAAAGAATGGACAAAGAAGAAAAGAGTGCATCGAGCTATTCGGACTAAATGGTGGAACCTCAAAAGCGAGAAAGAAGATATATTTAAACAGAAAGTCCTTCAAGGAGATGTTTGGAATTATGTTGGCACACCCTGTAATATGTGGAAAGGAAAGTGGCGAAAGATGTGTTAGGGGTATCTAAGGGAGGTGTACCGGCACAAAAAGAAGCTTGGTGGTGGAGTGAAGTAGTACAAAATAAAATCAAGGCAAAGAGGGCATGTTACAAATTACATTATACCAAGAAAACTAGTGAAACTTTAGAAGCTTATAAGAAAGCAAAGAAAGAAGCGAAAAAGGCCGTTAGTGAAGCAAAAGCTAAGATTTGGGAGGACTTATATAAAAAACTCAACTCAAAAGAGGGTGAAAGAGATATTTTTAGGATAGCTAGGGCTAGAGATAAGAAAACGAAAGATCTTAATTATGTTAGATGCATAAAAGACGAGAATGAAAAAATTCTAGTGGCAAATGATGATATAAGAAATAGATGGAAAAACTATTTTTATAATCTTTTTAATGAAAATAAAGATGTTAGTATTAGTTTAGGAGATTTAGCTAAGTCACAAAAGTATATAAACCACAATTTCTACCGACGTATTCAAAAGAATGAAGTCAAAGAGGCTCTTAAACATATGAAGGGCGGTAAATCGGTAGGACCAGATAATATTCCTATAGAAGTTTGGAAAATACTAGGAGAAATAGGAATCACTTGGCTCACTAGACTATTTAATGAAATATGGAAAAACCAAAAGATGCCCGATGAATGGAGAGTAAGTACACTTATACCCATATATAAGAACAAGGGAGACATTCAAAATTGTGCGAATTATCGAGGTATCAAGTTAATGAGTCATACTATGAAATTATGGGAAAGAATTATCGAATGTAGGTTAAGACAAGTATCAAGTACAATAGAGAACCAATTTGGATTCATGCCAGGCAGACCTATTATTGAAGCGATTCACCTTTTGAGACGTCTTATGGAATATTTTAGAGCAAAAAAGAAAGACCTTCACATGATATTTATTGATCTAGAAAAAGCTTATGATAGGGTACCGAGGGAGGTTCTTTGGAGAACTTTGGAAAAAAGAGGTATCTCATTGACATATATTAACCTTATAAGAGACATATATGATGGTGCAAAAACATGTGGGAGGACTCATGAAGGAACGGCATACTTCTTTGAAGTTAATATTGGGTTACATCAAGGATCAACTTTAAGTCCATACTTATTTATAATGGTGATGGATGAGTTACCAAAACATATTCAAGATGAAGTACCTTGGTGTATGTTATTTGCAGATGACATTGTATTAGTGGAGGAGTCTAAGGAAAAAGTTAATAGACAATTGGAACTATGGAGATAAACATTAGAAAGCAAAGGCCTCAGATTTAGTAGAACAAAGACAGAATATATGGAATGTAAGTTTGATCATTTGGTTACTTCAGAGGACATGGAAATTAAAATTGACACACATTGCATGCCCCAAAAGGAAAGTTTTAAATACCTAGGGTCAATTTTTCAGAGTGATGGAAGAATTGATGGAGATGTTACACATAGAATTAATGCTGGTTGGTTAAAATGGAGAGGAGCATCCGGTATTCTTTGTGATAAGAAGATACCATTAAAGTTAAAAGGTAAATATTATAGAGCAGCAATTAGGCCTGCCATGTTTTATGGTTCTGAGTGTTGGGCAGTTAATCATCAACATGTACAAAAGATGTCTGTGACAGAAATGAAGATGTTGAGATGGATGAGTGGTCATAAAAGAAAAGACAGTATATACATAATGAGGTTATTAGAAACAAATTAGGAGTGGCACCAATAGAGGATAAAATAAGAGAACATCGTTTAAGATGGTTTGGACATATAGAAAGAAGATCAAAAGAAGAACCTGTAAGAAGGTTAGAAAAACTAAATTTGGAAAGTATTAAAAGAGGTAGAGGACGACCACAAAAGTGTTGGAAAGAAACAATAAATAATGATCTAGCTTATTGGGAGTTAAGTGCTAACATGACACACGATAGGGATATGTGGAAACAAAGAATCCATGTAGCCGACCCCGTCTAGTATGGGAAAAGGCTTAGTTGTTGTTGTTGTTGTTGTAGCATTGTAAGCCAAGTGAGCCCCATCTCTCCTAGGATTTTCAATACTTATAGGAATATTGTTTAGTCCTACAGATTTATCAACCCTCACATATTTAAGAGCTCGTTTGACTTCATTATTTTGAATGCACCGATAAAAATTGCAGTTTATATACTTTTATAATCTCGCTAACTCTCCTAAGCTAATACTACCATATGTATTTTCATTAAAAAGCTTATAGAAATAATTTTTCTATCTATTTTTGACATCATCATTCGTCACTAGAATCTTCTCATCCTAATCTTTGATGCATCTAACAAAAGTAACATCCTTAATTTTCTTATCTCTAGCCTTAACTATACTAAAAATATCTCTTTCACCTTCTTTTGAGTTAAGCTTTTTATATAAATCTTCCTAAATTTTGACTTTCGCTTCTTTTTTTTTTGCTTGCTTATAAGCCTCCGAAGTTTCATTAGTCTTCTTAGCGTAATGTAATTTATAGCATACCTTCACTGGTCAATTTTACTACCAGTTAACTATGGCCATACATCATTTTCAGAGTGACCCAATAAGCCTCAACAATGTAAGACAATGATGCGTACGTATGAGTGAGAATGATATTGTTGTTTTCATGCATCTCCCAGTCCTGGTGAAAATGTAATGGGCTGGGTAAATTTCTGTAATGCCAATAAAAGGACTGTTCTTTGCTTTCACATACTTCCAAAATTCTACAATCAAATGGTCAATCATGGTGGTTATTACAAAGTTACCCATGGCCATGCATGATTTGCAAAGAGTGGCCTCTGGCAGTAAGCCATAACGATGTAAGATAAGGGCAAGGGTGGGATGCTTAGGTATGAGTGAGAATAATGGGTGTTGTTTTCATTCATCTCCTAGTTGTGCTGGAGTATAGTCAACATGGGCTGGATAAATTTCTGTGATGCCAATAAGAAATAGGCTCCTCGCTATCATATACTTACGAAGATTCTACAGTCAGTCGTCAACCATGGTGCTTATTAACAATAAACTATGCCATACATCATTTGCAAAGAGTGGCGTATGGCAGTGATACTTACATTCACCGTACTTGTTTGGTCCTAATGCAAAGGAGGTATAAACCTTGGATTGAAAAATTTAACTCATAGGAGGAGATAACATTTGCTTAAATTGGTGAACCTAAAGGGAATCCTACTAGATATTTGAGGCTTTCTACATATTGGCGTTATGCTTTTCCCTTCCTCCCTGTTGATTTGTGCTTTCTAAGGGATACAAAATCTTTAATTGTCCGCAGGACAGCTCAATCGGTATCATCTCTGCCCGAGGTTATTTGCTTTGAGAAATGGAATGAACTTAAGCCTGAATGTAAGGCAGGATTTTCTAGTTGGGTAAAAGGCACATTTCGTGGACCAGAAACCGAGTTGAGGAATGAGATTATTCAGAAGCTTCATTTTGTTCTTAGTACCGCACCCATGTGGGACAGGTTTGTCAACATCTTGGGAATTGGTTCTTATGGTCTCTCCATTACCTAAATACTGAAATTATGTTGCCATTGGCTTGTTCTTCAGAAAAATGTATCAGAAAACTAATTTAGATAATCTTGATGTGCAGATTGGAACTTAAAAGTGGCAAACGTATTCTTGGAGAATTTATTGAATTTAAGGGGAAAAGTGCAGATATGCTAGTACTAAGGAATATAAAGAGATCTAAAGTGAGTGGGCTGATTGTCCAAAAATCAGCGGTATTTGGCTTTTTAGGTTAGTAAAGAAACCCTTTGAGTTTTATTTATTTTTATAAGCATTGGCTGCGTCATTTTGAACTGTGCTGCAAATCTTTGTTTCACTTTGCCAAGTAAAAAATGGATGATTTTTAGCTTGACTGAGATTGAGATTATAGAGTAGCTGTTGGTGGAGCTTTCGTCATTCAATAATTTCAGTCTAACTTGATTGGCAATTCTGCTAACAGTTACCCGTTATTGTCTCCCACTTGTGGCTCGCCTTAGCAAGAGTTCTTTTTTCTTGTCAAGCTCGCTTTCTGTCACTGTCATACCCGAGGATCTTGAACACAGTTCAACAAGGGAAAGCCTTAGATTGATCACTGGGAAAGGGGGGAAATCATATTGCTGTTTAAACATGAACCTTTTGCAGGTGGATCAGAGATTGTGATGCAGTACAGTTTTCGTGATTATCGCAGTGAAGGGTCTTCTACATCTGAAGTGAAAGAAATCACGGTACAGAATAAGACAGAGCTTCTATTTCAGCCATTAAATTCAAAGAAGACAAAGAAGTTCAAGCTTTCAAAGATTGTAGCTCTCACACTGAGCGCGTGATAAAGGTCCTCAACATTTCTGATGATCTTGTGTTTGCTGGTTCCATGGTTATGGTGTCAAAAGAAAAGGCTTGTGCAACTGAAACTCCCATAGTTAGGCGGTGCTGGGGTGGAGGATGAGTCAAAAGGCTCAGCTTGTGAATCTTAGGATTTTCAATTCCTAGTACAGAGAGGACACAGTGCAGTGTTTTTTTTTACTGAATCTTTTAGTTATCAGATGTAACTGAAATTTGGGGCCCTACAAATGCTGAAAGCATGAAGCGAGCTGCATTCATATTAAGTGGTGGATGCATTAAAGCCCCTTTCTGCTTTGTTTATCTTTTCATATTCAAGATGACTTCGGGTGCAAAACATGGAATTTTGAAGTTCTGGGTATCGGTAACTACGGCAACCAGCCATTACTCGGGGTGAATCATCGGTCAGCAGCTATCTGCAATTTAGCCTGATTAAAGATCTGTTGATGGTGGAAAGATGCCACCAAGGGTATTTATGTGAAAGATGTATAGAGTTGAAACTTGAAAGAAGTTTCATAATTAGAATGTAATCATAACTTTAGATGTATTTTGCCATGTTAGTATAAAATGGAAAGTGGCTGTAAGGTGATATTTTCCTTTTCAAATGAGCATTTGGCTGTTGTTTGGGGTCAATATGGTTTAGTTGACAAAACATCGGTTATTTTCTTCACCATCATTTGGCACTAATGGTTTTCTACAAGTAGCGTTGAAACATTTCTCTTGTAGAGCATCAGAATATACATGGATTCTTTTCAAGGATTTTTACCCAAGACATATCTACAGTTGCTTGCCAAGACTATTGGTGGAAAACGTGTTTTAGGCCAGTTGGTGCGTAGCAATATTGTAAATATCATATTGTATTGTACTGTACAATATAACACTATCGTATATTGGTCCCGGGTTGATACAATATACAGTTGTACACGTCCATATTGGCTGGTATCCGCCCCTATCATGCGATACATGTACTTTTGGTTCGTAACATTGTCACCGGTTTCCATAGATGGAGGCTGTTTTGAACCCCCAGATGGAAAAGACAAATTTTTAAGCTTTCTTTCTTCCTTGAGCTTCCTCGCTGCAATCGTTTATCAAATACTCTTTCCACTTGACATGAGTATGAGTACATGAATTTGCTTTCTTCCCAAATCATTTTCCCATCAAAATTACAAAAGCAAATATATATATATATATATATATATATATATATATATATATATATATATATATATATATATATATATATATATATATATACACACACACGTGTGTGTGTTTGCATGTGTGACTGAGTGTTGTTTCTTCTTTTTGACTCTTCTGATTTTCTAGTGGGCGGGCTATAAAAATTTCAAATTCTTATAGAAATTTCAATGCGTAATTGAAGTTGGATATATGTTTGCTTCTGGACTTTAATTGCACCCACCAACTTCGTCTGACTTGCATTAAATTGTTGAACTTCATATCTTCGGCCTCAAGTCAGTAAGCTTGATCAACATATGCAAGTCAAACTCCACCCCATTTCTTAAGACATCCGGGGCTGTGGATAGGTCTAAACCCTGGTGTTGAAAGGTATAAGTGGGTTCCATTGCGCGAGCCGGTTGCAGCGTAGGTCTGGTCGGCGAGGTTTGTGGGCTTGGAAATTTATCCTGCTGGTATTGTGACTATCTTGTCGGAAGTTGTGACCAAGAAAGGGAGGTAGACATGACCGGCTTCAAAGCGGCTGAAAGTGACCTGACCTTGAAACCAGCTGTAGCCAGAACCAGCAAGCCGGACCCCAAAATTATAACCGAAGCCCGGTTTAGCTACAATTCCTCTTTTCATGAAACCGAAAACAGAAAGAAGATCAGAAGAACTTGTAAGAACGTATGAAAAACTAGATATTGAAAGTATTAAAAGAGGTAGAAGACGACCACAAAAGTGTTGGAAAGAAACAATAAAGAATGATCTAGCTTATTGAGAGTTAACTGCTAACATGGCACATGATAGGGTTCTATGGAAACAAAGAATCCATGTAGCCAACCCCGTCTAGTATGGGAAAAGGCTTAGTTGTTGTTGTTGTATGAAACCGGAAATAGATTCAAACCACCAGTGTAATTTTATCGTAAGCTTTTGCTTGGTTTAAACTAGAACCGGCAGTTTCAAGCCATTACTTTCCGTTTATCCAGAACCAGCCATGTCTAGACACACGGATCTCAATACTTGATATCTTGGTGAAACAAATTCAAAACCAGCTGGATAAGTTTGAGGCATTGTGAAATGTTGAATTTCCTAATACATTTGCATTAATGTAAACAGGGTCGAATATGCTCTTAATCTGGGTGAGACCCACATGGGAGAGAGGTGGGTGCTGGAGAACAATGGAAACACGTGTGAATCGGAGACTAGAAGAGGAACCCGACCTGGGGCTAGAACTGGAGGGGACCGTTCAAGATCATGGCTAGGGATGTTCCTGGGAGGAGATCCCTCTCTCCCATGGGAACCTGCCCCACAGACAGACTTGGGGAGTGGAAACGAAGAACTGGGAGAGGAAGGAAATCCTCCATGGGGATTGGAGTGGGACGGGGATAATAGGTCCCTGTCCCGCGAACCCATCCCCAATCCTCCTCGGATTGATTATAGAAAGTTAGGCTATCTCAAAATAAGACGAATTATGAGAGACAATAAATAAAAGAAAGTGTCACCTTTTTTTTAATTTGTGAACTCATAGTCATTTCTCACATTTCATCTTTAATAATTTGTTTGAATTTAAATGCATTTTGCATAAATTAGGATTTCATTTCAAAAGGAAAAGTGAGCTCAAAGTTGTGTTCGAGCATTTCTCTTTCTCCCAACGGGTCTCCGTGAGAAACATAGGGATGGGGATGGGGCCTTCTTGGTCCCATTGTAGGGTCGGAGAGAAGATTCTATAATGCGGATAAGGCAGTGACCTTGATCCCCGGCCCTACAAACATCCCTAATCATGGCTTTGAGGGCACACACTTCATGCAAATGGTAAAAGGTTGTGGCCTTTCAGTGTCACATGGTCTTGTAGGTAAAACCTCAAGGAGACATGGCTGCTTGTGGGCAAACTGGTCAGTTCCAGTTTTGCTAGAGTAAAGCTGAACCAGGACCGAGCTGGTAGCTGTTCCGGTTTGCATCGGAACCGAAGAAAAACATTATTTTTGAAATAAAAGAATTTATGGAACTGGTGGTTTGGAACAACGAGTTCTTATTCTGATTCCATAGAAAGTGGAACTTGAAACCAAACCGAGTGATCCTTAGTTCTGGGTCTAACTTGACAGATTGTGGTTATAGCTGGTTTCTTGCTGGTTCAGTTCGGGTTGAAACTGGTAGGTCGGTTCCATACTGAACATGTCTAACCCCAGGTGCCAAACTACTTGTGCCACAACTTGTCAAACTAGACCCAGCAGCGATAATTTTGCCATAGAAAGTGGAAAACCGAACCGGACGGTCCCTAATGTGGCCATCGCTTAAATCAACGACAACAAGCATTGAGGGGTTGGAACCTGTGACATAGAATGCACTGTGAACAACCCTTCTTTTTCTTTTTTGGTACCAACGGGAGGCTGGAGCCAGATGCACGCCAGGGGTATCGAACTCATGAACCCACAGAGAATCAACCTAAAAGCGAGGTGCTATTGCTCATTGCCGGAAGTTGATTGAGGAGGAAGGGCCTACTTCAAAATAATTTTGCATCTTTTGCATTAAAAACAAATAATAAATACAAGTTATTGGTAACTATAATGGACATAAATGTCAGTCGTACATTTGACAGCCATTGTTGGCATGCCCAAGTGTACTGTGTCTATTCCAGCTTGGTTGCAGCTGTAAGATCCACCATTAGTTTGTTCAGCTTCTTGTTGCTGATCCTTTGCTGATAGATCTTCGAGTCCTCACTTGAAATAGACATTAAAAAAATATGAACATTTAGGGTTTTTTCAAAGAAAAAAATATAAACCCAGCTTTTATTGGAACATGAAATTAGATTTTTAACGCGAGTTTATTCAAGCATTATGGGAGATCCTTAGCTTGTTAAACCGAAACCTCCGCCCGTAAGTGAGTTCCTTACATGGATTCTTAGTCCTCATGGTGCTCTATATTTTAGCATAAAGTACTAAGAATTCGAAAAACAAGACCATGTTTTTGTGTTATATTTTGAAGGGGAGGATTGGGTCAAAGGATATCTTTGGAGTGCACCTAGAGTGTTAGATCAATGGCAGGACGTTCTAGCGTTGTTAATGGGAGTTCGACTCCCAGAGTGTGTGTATGTGTGGGTGTGTGGGTGTTAGGCTTGGGCCTCCTCTTGTAAAGGAAAAAAAAGTACCTTGGGGGCAAGTGGATCGGCGATTGACTCAGTAGTTGGACCAGTTTGACAGCGTCTTCTTCCCGGTTGATGAGCTGGTTGAAGCAGATATACCGGCCATAAGTCGCCGGCTTCTCGAAAATGCTGATGTGCATGTCTACGGCATAGTCGACGTCTGCCGTGACCA
This sequence comes from Brasenia schreberi, assembly GCA_036023115.1. NCBI lineage: Eukaryota > Viridiplantae > Streptophyta > Magnoliopsida > Nymphaeales > Cabombaceae > Brasenia > Brasenia schreberi. The sequence continues at coordinate 3,127,447 of JAYKKT010000086.1, read as the reverse complement.
ACACCCCATCCTCATACATCTCGGCCGCACTCTTGAGGTAAGGGTGAGTCACGGCTATGTCTGGGCTCCTCAACAGCCCGCAATTCACTGAAACCATGTCGACAACCCGGTCCGTTGCAAGGGCCCATGCAGTCTTCTCAGCTAAGGTTTTGGTCAAGCCATACCATAACTGGAAACAAAGAAAACATAAAGGGTATTTTAGTCACTAAGAGATTTTTTATGATGCCCCAGCAATCAAATTCCCTGTTTTATGACAATTTTTAGTCATCAAGAGATTTGTATGATGCCCTACAAATGAAATTCCCTGTTTTATCACAATTATATATACAGATAAGTCTTATGCGCGGTCAGATCTATTCAAGCTTTGAGACTTCATCAGAATCATCAATCGTGAAGATTTAAAAAGTAAAATAAACGGTTGTACTTTTTATATTTTGTATCTAATTCAGAAAGATACATCTTATTTTTTTAATTTAAAATTTTAGTGTTAACTGATGGAAGGATCAAAAAAGTTTGAATGAATTTGAACACGGGACTGAACATGAACCACTACCCTCTCTATATATATTATAGATTTACCTTAAAGTTTCTGCAGAAGTTGGCATCGGTCCAATTTCGCTCATCAAACTCAATCATCGTCTTCCTGTTTTCCTTCCAGATGATGGCAGCGACGGACGATGTAAACACGACCTTTTCCATGGTCTCCGTTTGCGCGCAGGCTTCCAAGACATTGTGTTTCGCCCGAGCTTCCACCTCCATCATCATCGAGTTACCCCTCCTTCCATGGACCAGAACCAGCAGTTCAATTGCCAGTTTCCGTTCAATTTTATATTTTTGTACTTTTTTTTTTGTTCTAATCAAATCTATAATCAGAACTGGTTTATGCTTCAAACTACCGATCTTGGTTGTGGGCAGATAATAAGTTGGTCTCGGTTTACCCGAAACCGGCCATGTTTAAGCATGTAAGGGCAAGGACTCTATCATGCATAAAGCTCGGTTAGCTGCAAGAAATCATATAATTAATATTCCAAAAAGCGAAACAAGACCTCACAACCGTCGTAAAGGAACGATAAAACACGAATTTAGTTTTCTTGAATTAAAAGCTAATATTACACTAGATCGAGTACAATGGCAACTAAGAATCAATGTAGATGAACCCATTTAGGGAGAGAAGGTTTGGTTTTGGTTAGTTCATTCAACCAAAAAGATGGTCTAAGATGAATCCGAGCATCGAAGATAGCTCCTTGATCAGGAGAACTGTCTTGTGGGTAAGGCTCAATGGTAGATATTGAAAATTGTGCTTTGCTTCCATTGAGAAATCAAGTTTGATTCAAGAGAAAGCCAATCAAACAGTTGGTGCCAACGCCACCCTATCCATTACAAAGGAAAATCTCCATGTGGGGTAGATGATAGATTCTAGATTTCGGGTTTTTTTCTTGGGTGGCAACATAAGACCCGACACGAAAATGATGCGAAAATTCCAGGTTCTCGTCTAATGAATGTAGTATGAAAACGTAGGTCGTGTCAGAACTAGGCTTGTTCTTGACACAAATACAACACACACATGAACTTAAACATGAAATTGCTGGCAATATAACACTCAACAAGAAAACCTGACGAGGATACGAAACAAAAGGTTCATGCTCATGTCTACACAAAGCAAAACAAGAAAATCAAGTCGTGTGCAGGTCAACCTGTTTCCAGCAGAACATGAATATGAAATGACACGACAAGAACATGACCTGAAACATGAGTTTCACCCGTTGTTTCTCAATTAGGGTTAGGGAGTCAAGGAGTAGGACCTGGTACAGATCCAGGTAAACCCAGATCCAATTACCAAATTCAGATGCTAGTGCCATTCCTTTTAATTTGTTCTTATAAGGTCTACCTTTATAACGTCCAACTCAGGCAGTATGTGACCGTATGGGCTGACCTATTGTAGCCAAGGCGCAGCTGAGTCTGAGCACATGATCAATATATCAAGCTCACCACTAGCATTAGCTCACCTGGCTAGGTGGTTGATTCACAAGTTGAAGGTCATGAGTTTGATACACAGGGTGCGCATCTTGCTTTGAGTACTGAATTCGTTCATGTTTAATTGTATAAGTTATTAAAATAGTGAATCGTTGTGCTTGCCCAATAGAGGTATGCATAGAGCTGGCCCATTTAAAACCGTCTCAGACCGGTTGAACTGGACTCCCCACCAAACCAATACCGACCCAAATAGAAACCAGACTTATGGGAACCATAACCAGGGTTCCCCACAGTTTTGTTCCGGTTCCACCTTCACAGATTCAAGACGTTTTTCTTGTTTCAATTTTAAAATTCCATCTTTTTTTATGACATTTTCAAATGAAACCATAAACAAATAGGAACCGAAACGGGCCCGAAACCAAAACTGGTAGAATAGAAACTGGACCTGAACCCAGAAGTGGCCGATTGAATTCATTCACGCTTTTTGTGGATCTAGAACCCGTCAGGTCTAGCTAACCCCAGTTTGTCAATCTAAAATAGGGAAAAAATTCCTCGATTTTAAGCTGGTATAAGTAGGTGTGTTCAAGAAATCATTGGAACCAACCGGCCGTTTGGTTTGGTTCTATATGTCGAACATTTTGGTTCGGTTTGGTTCTAAGTTCCAGTGTTGAAAACGTTTAAAGAGTTTGAACACATTAATATTTGATAGAACCATAAGTACCATGAGAACCCAAACAGAACCACTAAGAAAACGTTTAAAGAAAGGAAAGTTTTAGTACAATATTAAGAATATAGGGAGAAGGAGAGAATCCATTGGCAACTACAAAATGGGTCGCAAGAGTTTGAACAAAGCATGATTTTTTTGGCCTTTTTACATATTCTTATCATATTAATATTTGATACATGATCATTGGTTACATCATATCAAATTAATATTTAAGGAGGGTACAGTTTATGATGGTCTTCAGCCAAACCCTAAATAAGTAGAATCGTGATTTAGAATCAAACTAAACCGAAACTGTCGGTCGAGTTTGGTTATAATCATGTCACGATTGGGTTTGATTCTCAAAATACTAGGAACCACAAGTAGCGGTTTGGCTCGAATCCATTCGGGTTTTCATCACTAAAGTACGTAAATAAATCGTGGCCATCATCACCATTGTAACCATGGGACCTTTGCGGGCCGGCACTCGCCAACCGAATGGCACCCGCAGCACCGGGTACCTTCTTGGGCGAGTCAGGATCTGCCCAGAGCTCCACCCGTTTCCCGGTCTTCTTCTTGAGCTCCTTACGCGGCCCGTCACGGACACCTTCTGCATCTCCATGTCTGTGGATACTGATTCCACCCCTGCATTTATGCATTGTTCATCTTACTTGTAAAGAAAATAGCAAGTTATAGACACATTATGGTTCGCCAGCTAATTTTATTTGGATTCTCAAAGCACTAAATTTGATGATTCAGGCTCGCAACTCTTGAAAATCCAAATCAAGTTCCACCACCATGCCCAAAAAGCCGACGGTTAAACGACCGGCTAAGATACTTCTGACGGTTCTGGGTCGTCAATATTGCGGAAAAAAGTTTTGAGTAATACTACAGGAATAAATTTAGCTGGAATATCAAATTCTGACGGGTGGAGACTGCAAAATCAAGGTAAACCTTGGGAATTCTCCACACCCCAGTTCGTTAAAAACCATGGAATAATCTTTTCTTCGGTGCTTTCACAAAGTTTAACTAAGTTTTTTTTTCTATACTAGATGGGATCATCTACATCGATTTCTGCAGTTAACTCTATTGTTTCGTTATTTTCTCTCTTTTAACACTTTCAGTCTGGTTTTTCGTATCGAATTTCTTTAATCATCTTTCAACGTGTTCAAAGTCAGCAGTGTTTCAGTGTTAAAATTTGCCATGTACCGAAAATGGTCTATACTAGCTGTAATTGATTTTTCCCATGGTTTATGACCCGTCGAGGATAGGTATTGGAATTAAGTTTTCAGGCGTTTTACATCTACCACACTTAAGCAGTCGATTCTCTTAAAAGAATCCAAATCCATGAAAGGAGGTGGGGAAATATAATAAAGAGAGAGAGAGAGAGAGAGAGAGAGAGAGAGAGAGAGAGAGAGAGAGAGAGAGAGAGAGAATCTCTCTGTGGTGTGAATCCATTTCATGGGTGAAAGAAAAACCAAACGACGAATAAAGAGAAAAAGCTATCGGTTCACTTTTTTCTTTTTTCTTTTTTACCGTCCAGTTTTGACAGCGCCCTCTTTACGTCCCTCTCGCATGGAGACCCTCAGCTTGACCGTTATAACCTGCCATTGTCGAAAAGAGAGTTCAAGGATCAAGAAGAATGCGACCTAAGAAGATGCACGAGTTTGTATTATTTACCTTGCTGATCTTCTACAGTCCGCCATAGTAGCAGAAGTCTGAGAGCTCGTAGGCGATGGTGGTTTTTCCATCGGTTACGACAGTTAGGCCGAAGCCAGATGCATGGCCCAGGTATCGAGCTCATGACCTGCAACCTGTGAGTCGAGTCCCCTAGCCAGGTCTCTGGCTCTGAGTGCCGGCAATGGTTGTTTTGTTGGTAAAGAAGGTAAAAGAGGTTGTTGGAATAAATGATAGCCCGTTAAAATTGGAAATGAGGTATGATTGTCACCTCATGGTCTCAAATGTAAAAGGAAAAGTTTAGCACAACGAACAATAGCTTCCTTGGCTAGGGGGTTGATTCACAAGTTGAAGCTCATGAGTTTGATTCCGTGGGAGTGCTCGTGGCTTCAGCCTCCAAAAAGTTTACCGTGGGTGAATTCGTTGACACAACATAGCTTTCGAGTCCAAGAAGCTGATATAAAATTCAGAGATCCTTGAATGATCTCTCAATGTTTTTGTTTATATCAAACTGATGTTTGTAATTCATATGGCTGAAGATTTTCAGTTTGGATCAACATTCACCAACCCTAGTTTAGCTACAGTCCGTGTCGGATTTATTTTTTAAACCATGCCCGGACTTAACACTGATTTTTTTTCAACCATGAATTTGGGTTTTAGTCTGGTACTTGAGTGACTTCATACCAAACCCAGATCTGGCAATGCAACGCCACATAATTTTTTTAACCATGAATGTGGACTTGAGTCTAATGCCTGAGTGAGATCCGGTTGAGATGACACGAAGACTCAAATTTGCCATTAACATTGTGTACCAGTGGACACGAACTTGCTATTAACATTTCGCACCATTGGACATGGAATGCTATCCAGTAATCTTAGAATTAGATTCACAAAGTTTAGTACGGAACATGCTTTAGTGGAGAACCTGCAGGTATGTGTTTCGATCCACTGATCAATAAGATAAGAGAAAATTCAAAAAGCATGACTTGTCAGGATTGAAGATACGCTGCGACAGCAGAATCAATATGCGGATAAAGTAGCTACCTACAATATATATATATAAATATATATAATTCATAGTAGTAAACATGACATAATCTTATGCTAAAGCCTAAGGCAATCCTCCTCCATTCTCATCTAAAATCCGTATCAACCATGGCAGAGTTATAAATTAGCTACCTATAATGTCTATTTTCCTTTTTGCTTTCACTTAATTGGGAACCTTCCCTACAGAAACGAATTTGTTTATGGCCTGTGGGTCACATGAGTGTAAGCTTTACAAGAAACAAGAGGAAACTCTAATGGGGCATTCCCTCCATTTTGTATACTTTTTACCATTGGGATACACTCATTTTGGCGACCAAGTTCGGCCCTTCGTTTTGGAGCCATATGGACGACCACCTGAACAAATGCACTGATGTTGATGCGGATCCGAGCTACATATGTATATCTATTTGAAACCAATTCCATCAAGCTGAAATACAAGTGATCCTTACGTAAATCTTAGAGATGGTGAATGTTATGTGAGCTCAAACATCATAAACCTGGCCTACAGTTTTTAGACATATTTGAGTAATATTACTTACAGAAGCTCTTCATGTACAAATATGGTGGATTCGATAATCGAATCAAGAATAAGAAAGTTAAGATGCTAACAAAAGACAGCAACTAAAATCACACACCAGATTTTGGGGAGCATGGCCAAGACAAACCTCCTTTGCTTCATGGGATCAACTTGGTATTGGACCCTTATCTCATGCCCCTCCTCTGTGCACTCGACTGAACCATCTTCTCGTCTTCAGCTGCGAATGACTGCATCATCAGAGCTTGGGTCCTCTGCTGAAAATTCAGCAGTATCCCGCTGAACTGAATCAACCTGGCCTTTAGTAGTCAGGCATGATTCCCCCCACGCAGAGTTTCAAAGTTTGGCAAAGGAATCCCGCATTGCAGAGAGAGCTTCAAAGAAACGAGTGCAAGACGCCAGAGCCACGGGGATAGGCCGCAGCATTTCCTGCAGAGTTTCTAGAATTAGATTGTGCTCTTTGACTGACAAATAAAATGAGACAGCTTGTTATCATGGTAATTGGAATCTGTGGAGGACATCCTGAGTTTCACTGTGGACTATAAGGAAAGACACTTATTCGACGTATCTTTTAAATAGAGCTCAGGAGTATTAGCACAAGCCAAAAGCATAAATTCAAATAAACTTTCTTAAAAAGGACTGCTATTACAAAAGTCATTGGTTCCTCGTTAAAAGAAAAGACATTTATCCGGTATCATTGGCAGGTTGCTTCATATACATACGCTGAATATCCTATATGCCTCCCCAATAGCAGAATATACTGATTTTTGCTCTGAAAATAGCTACTCATATTGCACACCAAGTTCAAAAACCTATACAACAGAAACCTACTATACAAAGCCGCTATTTTATGAATCTATGCAACAAAAACCTGCTATTCAATGCCAAGCATCAAGGATCAACCACCGATAATTTTTTTACAAAATTAGATGCAATGCCACCTTTGCAGTAAATATGGTTAATCCACGTATTGAGGCATCTACATTTTCAAACAGGTTACTGAAGCATCCAATATACATCTTCGAAAAGGGCAATATCCAATCCAGTCCCATACTTTTAGGGTGCCAGGGAGGGATGGAAGCAGATGGTTGCAGGAAGTTGCCAGTCTAAGAATTCAGTAGCATGTCATGCCAACCGCAAGACTTGAGAATTCAGATAAGTAATGGCCCTTAGGGCTTCAATTATTAGATAACTGAAATTACTACTGAAGAACATTATTAGGATAATTACCACTTTATGAGCAAATATAAGTCCGCAACTCAAACAACCAGATGGTATGTCTTCCGAGATAATGGCAAGACTAAAATATTAATGATGTGAGAAATATTAAGACTCTGAACAAATCACATTTAGACATCATTCACAAGTTATGTGAATGTGTTCATAAGATAATAAAAAGCAGAAGTGTCTTAATCCAAGAAAATGACATGCAGCAAGAGGTTCATGATGTTAAAGACATTAAGCTTTACAAACCATTTACTGCAATCCGATTCCATGGTGAAGATGCGTTCTAGGAGGACACTATGTTGCTTTTAAAGCCACAATAAATCATGTATACAAGATGTAACATGACTAGAAGGGGTCCTGGCACTCAAAAATTCAGATCAACTTACACCCAATACTGTAGGCGATTCTCTAAAATTTTGGCTTCACTGGAGATCTCTAATAGCTACCATAAGTGCTCCATAGTCACTCGCAACTTTGTTAGACCTATATAGTATATACCATGGATTCTACAAATTATGAGCATTGCATTGGGGCATTCCTGTTAAAGGATGTTAATGTAGTCGTTTAATGTATTTTCACGTCATTTTAAATGTTATGTCTCTTTAGTAGTAATTAGTACTAATTAGGAGTAGTTTAGGAATTCAAGTTAGACAGGGTATAAGTAGACTTCATTAGGGTTAATCTGTTACAGTGTCGTTTCAAACCAAAAATTTTCAAAACGTTGTTCCACTGTGATGGGTAGAACCACCCGGTGATTCTATCAGCCTATGTCACAAACTGTGCCTTTCCAACAGATGTTGGGCGGGGTTTGCATATTCACCACTCATGCATCGTCAAAGACAAACATACACAAACATGGCATAACCCTTAGACCATTCCGTAGTGTAAAATACAACCTTAAGTTCCCTATTTAGTTAGGGTTCCCACTTGGAACCTAGAAGAGAAGATCTCGCCTAAACAGGAGCACCAAAGAGGGGTTAACACACACACACGCCCTCCTTAGGTTGGCTGTACCCGGCCTTGAGAGACTGCTGTAGTGGACAGGGTGCACACGGCTGCACCGGTCTCTCGGCTGCACACACGGTCCTGTGCGCCCTAGGGTCACACGGTGGCTGGGACGTCGTCTTCGGCTGTGGCTGAAGGTAGGCACCCTGGCGGCACCTTGTGGAGTATCGTCTTCAGCTGAACAGAAGAGGGGCGCCCTGTGACACAGGCGCCTGCAACTGGACGGAAGAGGGGCACCCTGTCGGCACCTTGGAGAGCACCCTGTTGCTGAACGGGGTGGGCAGCGCACTGTCTGCGCCCTGGAGAGGTTTACTGACTGTCACCGCCTGTGATAGTCCCTGTCGCCAAGAGGAACGGAACGGGGGTGCCCTGTTCTGAAAGAACGCACCTGGAGCACCCGGCTGCTTCTGCGGCACGTGTCACGACCCTATCGCGGCACCCTCCTGCGCTAACTCAACAGCACCACGGTCCTGCACGGCAGAACCTCTCAGCACCCGGTCACAACAACGACAACGGCTACGGGGCGTTGTCCGGCCCTGAAGTTCCATGTCTTTGTACTTGGCCTTCACAGGACTCCACTCTCACTCTTCACTCTCACTCCAAACTTCCAACAACCCAAAAAACGGGGCAGGAGGGCTGCCTTATAGGCGCCCGACCCCGGGTAACCGTTCCCTCCCAAGGGGAGGGGGCGGTTCCACCCTGTAACTGCTCCCGCCCATGGGATGCGGGTGAGGTGTCCAGCACCTCACGCCTGGGCGCCACCTGCGCCCAGCAGGCTAACCCTCACCCGGTTAGCCCCCACCTGTCCCAACAGGCTAACCGTCACCCGGTTAGCCTCTACCTGTCCCAGACTGACCTGGCCCCCTGGAACCTGACCTACCTAACCCGATAGGACCTGGAACTGACGGGACCCAGACCCGGACCCGGACCCGGACCCGATAGGACTTGGACCCGACGTGACCCGGACCTGACGGGACCCAGACCCGGACCAACCCCCCCGACCCGACTTGGGCCCGATCTTGACCTAGCCTAGACTTAGACTAATGTGACCTAGCTTCGACCTAGACACACACACAGGGCTCGGGTTTATAAGCACACCCGATCCTTACAAGGGACACACAAAGCAAAGTGTATGTACAAGAGGTTTTATGTGCGCCTACGCCCGTATGTCGCCAGGCGCGCGTGCCTTCGGAAGCCAATGGATGAAGAATGAAGAGGGGTGTGTGCGAGTATGCATGCCACGGGAATCCGTCCTGTGACAATTCTCTCTCGGCCAAGCTGAACCTCGTCCTCGAGGTTTCGTGTGCCATGCCCAAGGCACTCCCCCGGCTAAGCACTGCTTACCTCTGTGGCCATCTTCTCCTTTCGCACTTCCTGATGCTGACACATATCTCTGAGTTATCCCCGGAGAAAACCTCCTCGTCTGTCCTGGTCTGGTGTTGGGCGCCTGCCTCCTACAACATGGCCCTGAACTGGTGTTGGCCACCCGCCTCCTGCGGCGTGACCCTGGTGCAGACACCCTATCACGGTGTGTGGACGCTAGGGTTGGCGCCCTTCTACTCTTGTCCACCTGCGATAAACCTCCTTGCCTGAGGGGGTTTTTCTTACGTTCTTGCCTCTGCGCGGCCCTGACCTGGCGCTCGGCCCTGCCCCTACGGGACGACCCCCCGCCACTAATGATTCCCGGCCCTACCACCGACGTCTCATTCGTCAGATATAAAGCAGCGCATGTCAACGTCGCAGGTGCCTTCTCTAGATCCACACAAGGTACGAACCCTGACTGACCCTGGTGTACAATGAACATCCCTCGAAGGTGTGGCGCTATCATTGCCTGGGCAGCTATCATGAAATCACACCCTAGTATCATCGGGTATTCATCTATAGCTGCTACTGCTACGTCCATCACACCCTCCCACGGTCCAACTCTCAACTTGCACCCTCGTGCTACTCCGTCTATGGAACTCACGGCGGCGTTTACAAGTTTTAGTTTGGTCGTGGTTGGTGACACCTTCAATCCCATCGTCTTGGCAACTTTAGGCGCAATCAACGAATGACTTGCCCCCGAGTCTACCAAAGCTCGGATGGTGTATCGTCCCATTTGTACTTTTGCAAAAGTCAAGGCTCAGCTTGGATCCTCACAACGGATGGTGTTGAGGAGCTGAAACTGCGCGACCTGGATCACTCCATCCCCTAGCGCATCGGTCACATCCTCGACCTTAACCTGCTCCCCTACCTCCAAGGCGGCTAACTTCGCCTTCTTAGGGCAATTTTGCATGAGATGCGGCCCAGTACATATATAGCACGGCTCCAATCCCTTGCTTTCACTCTTGCCCTTAGAAGAGGATGCTTCATCCCTCTTCTCTGACCCTCTACTGTTCTTCCCACGGAACTTAGTTGATTTCCCGTCTCTCTTCCCTTTAGGTGCCTCACGACTCTCCTCTTGCACACCCCTAAGGTCGACGAAACTCTCCACGGCTGAAATGGCATCTAAAATGCTCGAAGGACTCCTCCTCCTCAGCTCCACTTGAGCCCAAGGTTGTAGACCTTGCTCAAAATAGGAGTTTATCAACTTCTGACATGTCCCATACATCTAACAGTAGGGAACTGAACTTTTGCACATACTCGTGAAGAGTACCTGTGCACTTGAGTTTTGAGAGAAGTTCTCTCGTCCGATGACCACTGTTGGTCGGCGTGAATTGCTTCCGGAGTTAGAAGCAAAATTCTTCCCAAGTCGAGGGAAGAGCGGCACCTCCACTGATGGTTGCATCCTCTCGCGTGGGCCACCAAACCTTTGCATCGTCTCTCAAAAACAAAGTAGCTACTAGCACTCTGCTATGATCGGCTACTTGAGATACACTCAGGTACCTCTCCAAATCCCAAAGGAAATTCTCTAATAATTTCCTATCTCGAACACCTCCAAATGGTGTTGGTTCGGGGATTTTGATTTTTGAGCAAGAAAGGTTGAGATCGCGTGCCGTATCACGCATGTTAACGGGAGAAACTGGCGTTTGAAGCTGAACCTCTGCTTCGGTGTTTGAGTGCACGGGCTGCTTCTGTAACCTAGCCACATGCACGGCCAATTGAGCCTGGTTTCGCAGTAGTTCTGCATGAGAAGTTTGCAAAGAATCAAGTCTTTGCAAAATCTGGGTCAGCACGTCATCTTTTTCGGGTCGTTGGGGCGGAACATCTTCATCCCCCGATGCTCTTCTGCTCCTCACCATGTTGTTTACAGACCTTGATTACACTTCGAACCAGAAGACTAACACAGACCCTCAATTCGGACCGAATTACAGACTTGGAGAAATTTTTCTACAGACGGTACAGGTGACTTTCAGGCTGACTTCGGGACTATGCAAAACCAATTACAGACACCAAAATAAAAATCCAAGAGTACAGACTTGTAGACTGATATACAGACAAGTAATCTGCCAGATTTCAGTGAAATCCGACCACTTTATCACTGTCAAATCGTCTGTGCAAAATCGCCAAAATTCAGATTTTTGTTTTTTATACTGCTTTTCTACAACTTCAGCAATTCGACTTTGACGGCGTGTTTCACTAAATTTTTCCGGCTAACTTCTGTCAATCAGCACTGCTGAACCTGTGTAAGTATCCTTATAACTGAACAACACTGATTAGATTCAGTTTACACCAAAATCAGATTCAGTTCCTCGGATTTCTGCAAAACTCAGATTTCTGAAAAATCTGGTTTTCTGGTTCACTTCGGCAGGCTTTTCCAACCTGCTACCGAGGCTGTTTCTCCAAACCAAAGACCTTCTATCAAAGTTTGATAAAATTACTCGAACTTAGAACAATTTTCTTGCTGTTCTAACCGAGTTACCCAGTCCAGAACTGATTCAGAAAACCTGCAAAAACCATCTGGCAGAATTTTCTGTCTTCATTCGGTTATGCGCCAAATGTATGTTTTCAACTATTCTTTCGCTAGAAATGCATGGGATCGAGCATTTAGGCTCTGATACCAAACTGTCACAGTGTCGTTTCAAACCAAAAATTTTCAAAACGTTGTTCCACTGTGATGGCTAGAACCACCCGGTGATTCTATCAGCCTGTGTCACAAACCGTGCCTTTTCAACAGATGTTGGGCGGGATTTGCACATTCACCACTCATGCATCGTCAAAGACAAACATACACAAACATGGCATAACCCTTAGACCATTCCGTAGTGTAAAATACAACCTTAAGTTCCCTATTTAGTTAGGGTTCCCACGTAGAACCGAGCAGAGAAGATCTCGCCTAAACAGGAGCACCAAAGAGGGGTTAACACACACACACGCCCTCCTTAGGTTGGCTGTACCCGGCCTTGAGAGACTGTTGTAGTGGACAGGGTGCACACGGCTGCACCGGTCTCTCGGCTGCACACACGGTCCTGTGCGCCCTAGGGTCGCACGGTGGCTGGGACGTCGTCTTCGGCTGTGGCTGAAGGTAGACACCCTGGCGGCACCCAGTGGAGTATCGTCTGCAGCTGAACAGAAGAGGGACGTCCTGTGACACAGACGCCTGCAGCTGGACGGAAGAGGGGCACCCTGGAGAGCACCCTATTGCTGAACGGGGTGGGCAGCGCACTGTCTGTGCCCTGGAGAGGTTTACTGACTGTCACCGCCTGTGACAGTCCCTGTCGCCAAGAGGAACGGAACGGGGGCTCCTTGTTCTGAAAGAACGCACCTGGAGCACCCGGTTGCTTCTACGGCACGCGACACGCATCACGACCCTATCACGACACCTGGAGCGTCCTTGTTTGGTCATAAGTATTTTGTCTTTTTTATTGATGATTGTACCCGTCTTACAATCTTTTATTTAATAAAAACAAAATATGAAGTTTCCTCTATTTTTTTCACTATGCATAAATTTATTTGTACTCAATTCAATGCTTCCGTGAAAATTCTTTGGTCAGATAATGGGGAAGAATACATTGGCAATCAGTTACAATAGTATTTACGATCACAGGGGATTATTCATCAGACTACCTGTCCTTATACACCCTAGCAGAATGGCATTGCTGAAAGGAAAAATCATCATATTCTAGAGGTAGCCAGTGATGATTTTACGCTAAAAAAATATGCATTTCATTCATTGAAATAATCACAAAATAGAAGGTACAGGAAGAGGTGCAGGTCGGCACCTGTGGCAGCCGCCCTCAGCCTCTCATGATTTTCCCAGTCACACTAACCCTAATGACAAGACTCATTTTTATATTACTAATCTAACTTAAAGGACTAAATTACCCCTAATTAGTAACACCCATAAATCGGGTCCCAATGGATCAAAAAACTGATCCATTGGGATCCAAACTATAGACCTACATTACAATGAAACTAAGTATTACAGAATATAAATCTAACTTTAATCACACAGTCAACTTGTATTTCTCAACACGCCCCCTCAAGTTGACTCTTGAAGACTGGTAATTCTCAACTTGAAAAGTGCTTTCTGAAGGCCATTGACTGACATTGGTTTAGTGAAGATATTTGCCAATTGGTCTTCTGAGCGAACATGAATCGGATTGAAAATTGCTTTGGAAATCTTTTCTCGGATAAAGTGACAATCAATTTCAATATGCTTGGTTCTTTCATGGAAGACTGGATTCTGTGCTATTTACAAGGCCGCTCTACTGTTAGTAAAAAATGGAATTGGAGAGTCTTCTTTAAATCCAATTTCTTCTAGAAGTGATATAATCCATTGTCCTTCACACATGCCTATAGCAATACCACGGTAGTCAGCTTCTGCACTGGACCTAGCTACCACAGATTGTTTTTTGCTTTTCGAGGATACGATATTTCCTCCCAAACATACCACATAACCTGATGTCGACTTCCGATCAATTTTTGAGCCTGCCCAATCAGCATCTGAGTAGATCTTTATATCCAGAGTTGGTTGTGGAGTATATAATAAACCATAAGTTAGTGAGGATTTCAAATATCTGATAATATGGAACACTGTACTCATATGATGTTTAGAGGGACTATGCATCCATCTGCTTGCATATCCAACTGTAAAACTGATGTCTGGTCTTGTGATAGTTACATATATCAATTTTCCTACTAATCTCTGGTATTTACCAACATCTTCATATGTTTTAGCTGACTCATGATTATTGTCTCTAGGTATTTCCATAGGAATGGTGCATATTCGACAGTACTCCATTTTTGTTTCTTTCAGTAAATCTTGGATATATTTTCTTTGACTTAAGAATAAACCATGATCTTTATGAATTACTTCTATGCCCAAGAAATAATGTAATCTCCTAGATCTTTTAGGTTAAATAATGTATGCAGTCTTTTATTCAAATGAATTATGCCTTCAACATCATCTCCTGTAATAATATCATCCACATATACCAGTAACACAATAGTTTTTTTATCTCGTTTGATGAAAAGTGAGTGATCACTAACACTTTGCTTAAAACCTAACTTCATGATTCCATCACTGAATTTTTCAAACCAGGCCCATGGAGATTGCTTCAACCCATAGAGTGATTTCTTTAACTTACAAACCTTGTTCTGCGTCTTTTCCTTATTATACCCAAGAGGTAAGTCCATATAAATATCTTCCAGAAGATCGCCCTGAAGAAACGCATTCTTAACATCTAACTGTCATAATTGTCATCCTTTATTAACTGCCAGACTCAGAATAATTCTGATAGTGTTCATCTTTGCAACAGGAGGAAATGTTTCTGTATAGTATATACCAAATGACTGGCTATACCCTTTAGCTACTACTCCAGCTTTATATCTTTCTATATTACCATCAGCCTTATATTTTACAGAAAATATCCATTTATATCCCACTGTTTTTCGTCCTGTAGGCAGGTCTGTCAGTTCCCACGTGTTGTTTCTTCCAAGGACTGCAATTTCTTCTTCCATTGTTGTTTGTCACTCTGGATGTTATCTTGCTTCTTCGTAGGTTCTTGGTAAAGGGTAGAATCTGCATTCATAATAAACACCGGATATTCTATAGGGTAATTAGAGTAAGATATTATTTTTTCCAAAGAATATTTTGTTGTTTTCCTTTTTCCTTTTATGATAGCAATAGGTAATTCAGCCAACTCATTATAAGAAGGCTGAGAGATTTCCTGAATTCGATGTGAAGCTGAGTCTGGGAAGGGATTATGATTCGGAGTGATTGATAACTGAAGAGCAACAACCTTCCTTTCCCCTCTAGTATATGTCTGCATATTCTCTGTATGAGAAGGTGGCATCGCTTCCTCTTCTTCATCATGTATACGATGTGCTTTAGCTGGTGGAAGTGGCATGACATAAGGAGTCTGCATAGATGAAGGATCAACTTTTGATGAATTATAAAATGAAGTATCTTCATGAAAAGTGACATCCATTGACATGGAACACGGCCGACTTTGAGGATGATAACATTTGTACCTTTTTTTGTCTGGTGCATACCCATGAAGATACGTTGTGACTGGATTTCGAGAGCATCCAACGATACCACGATATTGACTATGGATATGAGACAGAGAGCAAGCAGCAACCAAAGACACGACACGTGCAGATTCTTCATGGTAGGAACGGAAGGGAATAAGGAAGTCATGACTTGCCTGGAGGACTAAGACCATCAAGACACGGGAGGGCAATCTGTTTATCAAGTATGCGGCAGTTAAAACTGCTTCCCTTCCAATAAGACTTAGGGATGACAGACATTTGGAATAAAAGAGCTCTTGCAATTTCTACAGAGATGACGGTTCTTTCTTTCTGCAACCCCATTCTGTTGAAGAGAATAGGCACATGAAGTCTGGTGCAAAATTCCTTGTGCTAAAAAATATGAATTAAGAGATTGAGATATGAACTCACCACCATTATCACTGCGGATAACTCTTATAACTCGTTCAAATTGAGTATGTACAAATTGGCAGTATATTGGAAGAATATTCTTCACTTCATCTTTAGTTTTCATAAGATATATCATCGTGAATCTAGTGCAATCATCGATAAAGGAAACAAAGTATTTATATCCATGCACGGATGTGATAGAACAAGAGCCCCAAATATCTGAATGAACAATTTCAAAAGGAGTAACAGATCTGTCTTCACTTAAAGGAAAATAAACACGATGATGCTTAGCCTTTTGGCAAGTCTCACAATTCAAATTCAAATTATTGCAATCCTTAAATTTTGGTAATAACATTCTCAGCTTAGATAATGGTAAATGTCCCAGTCTTTGATGCCAGCGAGATATATCCTCATTCTGTTCCCTAGTGATCACAATCCACTGTAGGGCTGCTCCTTTATGATCCTCGCAGAAATATAAGCCTCTTCTCACACTACCCCGTCCAAAGATCCTCATCGTCTTCACTTCCTAAAAGTAACACCCAGTTCAATCAAATATTATACTACATTTTTTATCTCTAGTCATAGCAAAAACAGATAATAAGTTTACCGATATATGTGGAACATGCAGGACATTCTTTAAGATGCCAAATGAAGTAGTAATACTTCTTTTTCCAACTATGGGAGTATAGGACCCATCTACAAGTTTGATATTAATGTTGTCTTGAGACAATTCATAGTTATCAAAAAACTCTCTTCGACTAATCATATGATCTGTCGCTCCTAAATCAATAACCCAAACTCTTGAATAAGAATGACAAATATTACTCTGAGTGAGGAAAGAAAAAGGATATGCCACCGTGGCCTGAGAATCAATGTGAGAGGATGTAGATGCAGATTGTGAATCAGTTAGTCTAGCTTTAAGAAGTTCAATTTCTTTCTTCATATCTGCTAATGAAGCCGTAATATCATCATTCCTGGGTTTTTTTGTCTGATCACTGCTGAAATAAGCCCTGTTGGATCGATTCTGATTCTGATTCTGAAACTGAGTAGGTACTCCAACTAGTTTTCAACACGTTTCCTTAGTATGGCGTAATTTCCCACAATGTGAGCAGATTAACTTATCCTTGTCTTCAGAAGTAAGCCCATATCTGCCTCTGCCACGTCCATAACCTCCTCTCCCCCTAGAAAAGGTGTGAGTAGATGTACCTTTTCCGATAAAAACAGAAGTTTCTGATATATTCATCTTGGTTTCCTTTTGTATTTGTTTTTTTGTTCTCTTCGCGAAGTAGGAGAGAATATATTGTACTTAATGATGGGAGTTCTTCTCTACTAAAAATATTGTTGTTGACTGCTTCATATTTAGAAGAAATTCCTCATAGGAGATCAAATACTTTTCATTCCTCAAATTCTTCATTTCGCTAAGTGTGCAGTTCTGGCATTTGGCCTTGGAGTAGAACTGTAATTCCTCCCACAAACCTCTGAGTTCTGCATAGTACTCACTGATGGATCGTCCTCCCTGTATGCACTTTCTAATCTTCTCTATAAGATCATATTTCTTGGCAATGTTTTTTCTTTGGGCATAGGCCTCCTGTATTGCGAACCATATATCTTTAGTTGTTTCTAAGAACATGAAGGTACTGCCAATCGAAGGTGTCATAAACTGAATCAACCAAGCACTCACTAGTGCATTTTTTTTTCTCTATCGAGGATAAAGAGGATCAGTACTTGAGGGATGAGCTACTTCACCAGTTATGTAATCCCAACGCCTCCTGGCCATAATTGTCAGTTAAATTAAACGAGCCCACTGGAGATAATTTTTCCCATCTAGTTTCAGATTGGTTATTTGAAACCCTTCATTTTTATCAGTAGAACCCTGTTCATTTATATCACCCATCTTGATTCCTTCCATTTATGTGAGATAAGATAGTCTCTTAATTTGAAATCGTGAAACACAAATATATGTGCAAATATTCAATTCCGTTGGAGATCAGATGTACCAGTCAAAGATGAAAGGATAAAGGGAATCAAATGGGATGATGGTGATCACAGTTTTAATTTCACTGTTCAGATGTTCACATAAACTGAGTGTAATACAAACATTTCTTTGAAATCAGATTGTTGTTCAAATAATTTTCACAGATAGCCGACTACACCAAATGCAATCTGCCCACACATTTAAAACAAGAAAAAAATTATGTCCTTGCTTTGCCGTTCCACTATACCATAAAGAATCGAATTCCAAAAAACACGTCTTCTGTCCCAACACTAATCAGTTGTCTTACACACTTGATGTACCCGAATATAAAGAATCAAATTCACTTTTATAAGAGGGAAAACCAAAAATAAACAAGAATGTTGTCACCTGGAATCACCCTTGATGTACCCGAATTTTCTTGGCACTTGCTCTTGCTTCTCCTTGGCGAGAAATAGCCGTGAAAGGCTCTGATACCATGATGATTTTATGCTAAAAAAATATGCATTTCATTCATTGAAATAATCACAAAATAGAAGGTATAGGAGGAGGTGTAGGTCGGCACTTGTGGCAACCGCCCTGAGCCTCTCACGATTTTCCCTGTCACACTAACCCTAATGACAAGACTCCTTTTTATATTACTAATCTAACTTAAAGGACTAAATTACCCCTAATTAGTAACACCCATAAATCGGGTCCCAATGGATCAGAAAACTGATCCATTAGGATCCAAACTATAGACCTACGTTACAATGAAACTAAGTATTACAGAATATAAATCTAGACTTTAATCACATGCAGTCAACTTGTATTTCTCAACAGCCAAAACTCTATTACTCCAAAATAATGTTCCTAAATTCTACTGAGGAGAAGTTGTCCTTAATATTGTTCATCTAATAAATAGAATGACGAGCAATACAATCCAAGGAGAAAGTCCTATTCAATGTCTTAATAAAGAATCGAAACCCTTTCATCTAGTGCCTCATATCTTTGGGTGTACCTGTTTTGTACATATCCATCTCCCTAATCGTGATAAACTCGATGCAAAGCCTGTATTTTTCTTGGCTATTCGAACTCTAAAAAAGGCTATAAATACTATGACCCCCTGCTTAAAAAACTATATGTTTCCATGGATGTCACCTTCTTAAAATTTACTCCCTATTACTCTTCTCAAAAGGAGTCAACTACACCTCAACCTTCTGTCCTTCCACTAGTTCCTAGTGACGGGGAGTATAATGATACAGCTGATCAGAGCGAGAAGGTATAACAATAAAAAGAAATTCTGATGTACAATAAAGGACTGAGGAAGATTGTTTATTCTCAAGAAGAACCATGTACTAAAGAGATTTCCCCTGAATCAGATCCTCAATTGCAAGTGGAAGATGACCTGAAAATTCATATTGTTATTCGCAAAGGTAAGCGTGCATGTGCACGTTATCCAATTTCTAATTACGTTTCATATGCCAATACCTCTCAGAATTATCAAAACTTTGTTATGAATGCTGAGAAACATAAGATCCCTTTGAAGTTTGAAGAAGCAATCAAGTGCCCTTTATGGAAAGCTGTAATTGAAGAAAAATTGAATGCACTAGTAAAAAACAATACATGGACCATTACACAGCTACCTCCTGATAGGAATATTTTAAAATGCAAGTGGTTATTTACTATTAAATATAAGGCAGATGAAACTGTGGAGAGATATAAAGCCAGATTGGTTGATAAAGGATACAGTCAGTCATGTGGCATTGATTATATAGAAACGTTTGCACCTGTGGTTAAACTCACTTCAATAAGAAAACTCACTTCAATAAGAATACTTCTCAGTATGGCAACAAATTTGGGATAGGATCTATGACAACTAGATGCTAAAAATGCTTTCTTACAAGGAGATTTGAATGAAGAGGTGTATATGGAACTACCTCCAGGAATGAATATAAAAATGTCTGCTAATAGAGTGTATAAACTCAATAAAGCAATATATGGGCTAAAACAGTCGCCAAGAGCTTGGTTTTATAAATTTCGTAAGGCAGTTTGCAGTATGGGATACAGTAGAAGCCTCAATAATCATCAATCTTCTTTAAGAAATAAACCAAAATATCCATTCTTGTTGTTTATGTTGATGACATAATTGTCAGAAGAGATGACGGTGAAGAAATATCCAAGTTGAAAATGAATCTTCATAAATTATTTGATCTTAAAGATTTGGGTCGACTTCACTATTTTTTGGGCATAGAAATTCTCTATTCTAACAGAGGTATCTTCCTAACTCAACGGAAATACTTAATGGATCTTCCTGAAGAAACACATATGCTACAATGTAAACTTAGTGACATTCCTATGAAAATAAATCATAAATTTTTCAGTGGTGATAGTGAAGAGTTCAAAGACATTCACAAATATCAGAAGTTGATTGGCAAACTCATATATTTGACTATTACTCGCCCAGACATTACATATGCAATTGGTATTGTGAGCAGATATATGCATTCTCCTACCAAGAATCACATGGATGCAATGTATAGAATTCTTCGATACCTCAAATCAACTTCAGGAATGGGTTTACTTTATTCAAAATCATCATACTTGCACATTGAACTTTATTCTGATGCAGACTGGGCTGGTTCACGTGATGACAGAAAATCAACTACAGGCTAATGTTACCTTACTCGGTAATAATATTGTATCTTCGAAGAGTAAAAAACAGAAAGTGGTTGCAAGATCTACAGCGAAAACAGAATATAGGGCTATAGCACAAGCCATGTGTGAAGGAAAATGGATATCTTCATTGTTGAGTGAACTGGGATTTCCATCTAATTAATCTATACCACTATGTGACAATAGTGCAGCAATTCAGATGGCCTCGAATCCAGTTTATCATGAAAGAATTAAAAAATTTAGAAATTGACTGTCACTTCATCAGAGAGAAGATATCTAATCAAGAATTCAAGCTGAAGTATGTTCAATCTATTAAATAGAGGACTGATTTCTTAACTAAAGCTACTACCAACAAACAATTAAAGGAGACATTATCCAAGTTGGGTGTTATCAACATCCTTCACCCAACTTAAGGGAGCGTGTTAAAGGATGTTAATGTAGTCGTTTAATATATTTTCACGTCATTTTAAGTGTTATGTCTCTTTAGTAGTAATTAGTACTAATTAGGGGTAGTTTAGGAATTCAAGTTAAACAGAGTATAAGTAGACTTCATTAGGGTTAATTCATCATTATGAAGAGAAGAAGGATGGCTGCACCTAAAGGGTTGAATTCTAGTATTTTGTGCAGATTGGAGGAATGCCTCCAATCTGTTGTTTATTGTAAGTTGTTTCTTATTGATTAATACATATTTTCTTTCTAATAATTTCCTCTTAGGTGCTGTGAAAAGTAATCAAGGGGCTTTATATTTTTACCTAGATGGAGTGAATCAATTGTAGAGAGGGTTCCCACATTATGTATGGGTGCGAGTAAAGAAGTTACTCCCTACCCGAATGTAGTGAATAAGTTACAACAAGGACCTCTGCATTTTCAGCATTAAGTGATATGGGGTAAGGAAACTAGTCCTACGTAATAAGATTCGTATTGATACTTGAAATATCATAACATTGACCGACAAGTTAATGGAGGTGATAGATACTATGATTCGAAGAAAGATTCACATTCAATATTTATAAGAGACAAAGTGGGTTAGAGAAAAAGCAAAGGAGATTGATAATAGAAGTTTTAAATTTTGGTAACCAAGAAAGGAAAAGGCTCGAACTCGATTTGGTATTATTATAAATAAAGATTTAAAGGATAATGTAGTAGACATACACCGATATGATAGTGAAATTAGTGTTAGAAGTAGAGGCTTTGAATACAGTTTGTATTTATGCACCCCAAGTAGGATTAGAAGATAGTATAAAGAAGGCTTTTTGGGAGGAGTTTAATGATTTGTTTGGAAGGAGACTTAAATGGACATGTCGGTAAAGAGGTATTAGGATATCAAGGCATTCATCGAAACTATGGTTTTGGGGATATAAATGAGGGTAGGAAGATTTTAAATTTTGCTGACTTTTGATCTCTTTATAGCCAATACAGTTTTCAAAAAACAAGATGAACATTTGATTACTTATAAGAGTGGCTTGTGACAAATACAAATTGATTATTTTGTTTATAGTAAAAAATATAGATTGTATTGTAAAGATTGCAAAGTAATTCAAGGAGAAAGTTTACCTACTCAACATCAACTTTTAGTAATGGATTTCCAAGTAAAAGGGTGGAAAAGAATAAAGTTATTCAGACTATATGGTGGAACCTCAAATGTGAGAAAGAATACATATTTAAAGAGAAAGTTCTTCGAGGAAATGCTTGGAATTATATAGGTATGCCTTCTGATATGTGGAACAATACGGCTATACATAGTATAAAAGTAGCAAAAGATGTGTTAGCGAATCTAAGGGAGGCGTACCGGCATAAAAAGAAGCCTTGTGATAGAGTTTAGTAGTGCAAGATAAAATAAGGTATGTTACAAATTATATTATGCCAAGAACACTAGTGAAACTTGAGAGGCTTATAAAAAAGCAAAGAAAAGCGAAAAAACAGTTAGTTATGCAAAAGCCAAAATTTAGGAGAATTTATATAAAAACCATTGAAGGTGAAATGTAAATATTATAGAGCAATAATTAGACCTGTTATGTTTTATGGTTATGAGTATTGGGCAGTTAATCATCAACATGTGCAAAAGATGACTATAGCAAAAATGAAGATATTGAGATAGATAAACGGTCGTATAAGAAAATACCGTATATATAATCCCAAGGACGCTCTCATAGGAAGATATGAAAAACTAGATTGTGAAAATGTTAAAAGAGGAAGAGGATGATCACAAAAGTGTTGAAAAGAAACAATAAAGAATGATCTAGTTTATATTGAGTTAATTGCTAGTATGGCACATGATAGGGCCCTGTGGAAACAAAGAATCAATGGGGCTGACCCATCTATTATGAGAAAAGGCCTAGTTGTTGTTGTATTGCCATAGAAGAAAAGAACATCAATATCTATACTATACCGCTACTAAACTTATGAATGCAAACAATTTTTCTCTAGGTAAAATTAGAAATTCTAGCAACAATATTTTTTTCATAGAAGCATTGGCACTAAACACAGTTCAACAGAACCCATTTATACCAAGAGATGTCAATAGAAGATCAGAAAACATAAACTGACTTGATAACAATTCAAGTGATAAAGTTGATTTCATGTCAAGCCCACACACTCTGTGCCACAATAGAAAAATAGTTTGAAGGGAGAAATCACAAAAGATAATGGACTTATAAGCACAACAAGCATCGTGTACCTCATGTATCTTAAAAATGTGAAGGTTAGCAGAAAATAAACTTCTACAATCCAATCTAGTCTTGCATCACAAGTATCCCTATCAAAAATAGCAACTCGAAAAATGACCTTGATGAAACTTGCCTTCAAACAAATAGTGACCCAAATATGATAAAATCAATTATGAATTAAAAAAAAGAAGCAAACAGACACAGCTCCAATATTGAATTGCACATAGCAATGAAAAGGATGTATGTACAGGCAAAAAGATGTCACCTGAAATACTGCCTCAGCTGGAATACAATCAAGTGAATATGGCTGCTGAAGTCTTGCAATGATCCGGTCCTTTCAAAAGGCATAAGAAAAAGAGTCCAGTAAACAGTAACTAGAGATCAGCATTAAGCATCACGTAATGAAATAGATATTTACATCTACATATTATCAGGTAACATCTTTGAGTATTGTAGTCATCATTGATAAAGATTCACACTTTTTTTCTATTTCACGCACATGAGTAAGATGCGCCACATTTTTATCATCCTGGAATCCCATTCAAGAAAGGGACATCTTCAAAATGTCATAAACAAACTTAAAGGGGCATCACTTAACAGAAGAAAAGAGGTGGCAGCCATTGCACAATAGCTGAAGCTCAACAACATTTTTTTGTAATTGCATAAATAATTGTAACAAATGCTGTAGCTTGAAGAGCAGGGGTAAGGTTATGACTTATAAAGAGTCTAAAGACAGATAGGAACGGGTTAAAGTAGATCATTAGAACAGTGGAACATTATGGAAATATAAAATGGTAAATTAATAAGTTTTAGAAAATTAACTTTCCTAGAAAAACTAAATAAATAAAACAAAAAGTAGCGAAAATCGGATAACTTACTTTGCATCCTTGAAGTTCCACTTGAAGATCAGCCAAATTACGCTGCATGGTTGTAAGATCTCTTAGCACTTTTACCAAATCATCACTATTTTCATTGGTTTTCGCATTACCCTGATCAAATTATCAAGTGTATCAATATAAAGGAAAGTGTGAAGATGCAGTTGATGCACCTAACTCAATAGTTGCAGTTTTCTAATGTGAAACAACCGGAAACAAGAGATACGGATAATGCAAATAAGAGGAATGCATATTAGCATCATCACCTTCAGAAAGATAAGGAAAAATCACAGGCAAAGAGAGGCAGAGAATAAAAAAATTGAGATTTTGCTACCTTTCCTAATATTTACATCTAAAGCTCTTCCCCTGAATCAGAAATCTAGCTCAAATTGTGTTTCACTTAATAATCAGTTAAAGCCAAATATTGTGCCAAATACAGCTAGGGACCACAAACATGCCACACACATCATATGCGATGGTTCAAAATTTCAAATTACTCCCTAACATTTCGCACAACAAATGTTAGAAACATCAAAATTGCAGAATCCTGCCCATCTTCTGTAATACCAATATTCATTCAGGGTTTATAATTTTCAACAAATCAGCTAATAAACTTCTTCATCAAAGAACTAAGCCACTAACCTCTTCAGTATGAGATCAACTGTGGAGGCACTAATGGATCAAACTGTCTATTACAGTATATTCCCTTTGAATATTTGGCATCTATCATCCAATCATACCATTTGTTGGAAGGGTTGTGATGCAAGAACACCCAGAAAAGTTATAAGTATGTACGCGTTTGCAACTCATGAGTCATTTGTTTTTGTGGCAGCTATGCAAGTTATTAGCCAAATGTTCCTGAAATTGGCAGCACATATACTTCGTTTGCCCTCACAATTGCACACACAGATGCGTGCAATAAATTCAAACTATAGCGTCCATTGCAGCTATTTGCCCTCCTCCTTTATCCGGGTTAGGACCGGCCATGGTGATCCCTCACCTGGGCGGAATTGAAGCTGACATGAAACAAGATACCAGTAAAATAGTTGCAAAATATCAAGTGGAAGATTCAAGGCACTCCATTCATCGAAAACTGACATAATGTCACTGGTCGCAAATCCTCAACTCATCCTGCTTTTCTCAATAGGTGCCGTTGTAAGTAGAACACGACACATGGAAGTGATAGAAAGAGTACCTGAGGCGAAGGGATCATGAAACCGAGGTCTGAAGCGAGAGACAAAGCATAAGCCATGCCTCCCAAGCGTCAAAGGGGATTTTTTCCTACCCATGTTGTATCCCCAGTCATTGCCGTATCGCAAAGTTTATAACACCGATCTGCGTGAATCCTACACCGATGATATTTCAGATGGTTGAATGCCATAACTGGAAAAGGAATCAAATGCTGATATTAATCGTGAACAGTTGTGAGATACGCAGGATTATCATGGCAAAGACAGCAGGATTTCTCGATTTTTCTCGTTCTTTCCCTGCTTACTCAATTAGCAATTGCGATCTCACTCTAAACGGGCCTGTATGGATAAATTGTAGAAACCCAGATATCTTATTCGCTAGGTTCATTTTCCAAACTTTTGAAGTCTGTAGTTATCATGAACTCTGGGAAATAAAGCCTTCGGATGCACCTTCACATCTGGAAAATATAACCTTCGTTTGCCTGCTTGGTTGATCATTTGAACTTTAAAATTTCTTCCTTTCTTTCTGGATTCACATGAACAAACAGCACAAATTTAGAAGGATTTTGCAGAACCATCGATTAAATAAAATAAGAAAATAAGATATCAACAAAGGAAATCTCGATCGCTAGAGACCAGACTGGAGGATAACTGTTTAGTTGAAAAACTTAAATAATGATGAAATCAACTAAGAATTTCCACGAACGACCAAAAAACAGAAACAACAGAGATCAAGAAAATAGTCGACTGGAAAGCAAGAAAGAAGGCAAGTTAGTGCTTTAATGAATAAATGGAAAGGATAAAGAGTAAGAGCTAAATCTCCCCACCTTTTGTCCTAAGATCACGTAATTTGAGTTCTAGAGATGGGGAATAGGAAAGTTCAACAACTCTTAGAAACCTCAAAAAAAAGATACAGAACCGGACCAAAGTTTTCGCGCAGAGAGAGAGGGGGGTTGCCCTCACCGAAAAGGATGAACTCACCGGGAAACGTTGAATGCAGGCCTCAGAAACGCTTTCTGCGCACACAGGAGAGAGAGAGAGAGAGAGAGAGAGGTGGAGGGACCCCTGACCAGAAAGGATGAACTTACCGGGAAATGCTGAATGAAGGCCTCAGAAACGGTTTCTGCGCACACGGAAGAGAGAGAGAGAGGTGGGGGGACCCCTGACCAGAAAGGATGAACTAACCGGAAAACGTTGAATGCGGCCTGAGAAACGCTTTCTACGCACGGAAACGAGGGAGAGAGTCGCCTACGGGAAATCGTCGGTACCTGGTGGTTCACCCAGGCAGTTGGGAGGGAAGCTCGAGTCCGGACGGCTGTTGATGCGGATCTCAAAGGTCAACCTCTAGATTTTGTGCGTCATCGTACTCACATTTTCCATGTCCACAACTTTAAAGGCCTTACTCTAACGAATAAGTACATAAGTATGTATCGTCTACTTTTGAATGAGACACGGGACATACGTGTCTTCGTACTGAAGACGCCCTTAGGCCGCGTCTCCCTTTTTATGGAGAAACACACTTATATTGCTCCAACCGCATCTCCCTTAATAAAGGAGACCCAACAAAACCACGTTTCCCTTCACGGTTCTAGCATTCCTTTAGGTTTTACCAAAAATCGAAAATCATCTTCAACTATTTAAAAAGTTAAAAGATTTCAAAAGAAACAATGAAAATACAATGATCTCAATAAAAACTAACCTTCCAAATTAAAGAAAAATTCAGAAAATGAGCGAACTAATAATTTCTTTGATTTTTTTCTATTCTTCTTATTTTCTATTTCGTTTGATTTCAACTAGGTTCGTAAGTAACTAATCGATGATAGTTAGTTACAAATAATCATATATTACTTATCAATGAACAAAAATTGGATAAAAATCAATCGTAATAGAAAGAAGAAAAAATCACTAGATTTTGTTGTGGAGAGAAGAGAAAATATTGGGGAGTATTTTGGGCATTTACAAAAATTAGAGTGTATGTATAATAAAAAGAGTGCAGATAGTAATGTATGTTATTTTGAGATTACTATCTCCACACCTCCTTTATTATTCACACCTCTTTTTCAAAAACTATTAAAATTATCCCTCATCACTTTCTTTCTCCTCCCACACTCAATTAGAGTATTTTCTCTCCTCTATCACTTAATTCCAACAAAGGTCCATCTCATCGTATCACTTTCTTCCGACGAAGGGTGTTTCATTTAGAGTTGTTGTTTCTTCACAAAACAATACATATTCTTATAAAGCTTGTTGAAGAAAATAAAAGAAAAAAAGAAGAATCAAGAATAAGAATGAAAAAATAAAATCAATAATAAGAAAAAGAACAACAACAATTAGAATAAAAAAGAATAAAGAAACACACCAAAAAACAAGAAAATAAAAAATGATATTAAGTTCCCGACTCAAAATGTACATATCCCCAACAAGGGAGACATGCCTTAGAAACGTCTCCCCAATGAGACTCACCCCAACCACATCTCTCTCGTCGAGAACTTGACCTAGTTTTTCATTTTAATTCTAATTCAAAACACTATAAGATAGTGGATGGTTGAATATTGTGTATTGGACCAAGCTTCTACGAATGGTATTGGGGCTGATAGGGATTTGAATTCCCTTTATATCAACAGACAATAAAACAGAATTGATACACACCCTTTGTAATGAAAGTATTCTTTGTACCTTTTCAAAGCCTCTTAAAAATTTTGACACAAAAATATGCATGTCAAGATCCAGTTTTGTGTGTTGGGGGCTCAGGGCACCTTATCCCTTATACTTGATAATAGAATTCCAACCAGCCCAAGGCAATCAAGATGACACTTCTTGTCAGTTCCCACTAATGAAGCTGTACTGAATCTCCGTTTAGACTTTTAGATCATGTATTTGTTCTCTTTTTGTACCCATGCATCTCTTTAACTTCACAAACTTAAAAAAGAGTTGCCAAGTTCTGCCTGCACTCAATTGTATAGAGAAGGATCTCCTATAAGTGAAAGCCAGTGAAGGTCGACCGCCAATTCATCTAGGAGACTGACTCTAATGAAGTATTTACAAATTTTGCAACTCACTTTAGTTGACCATTTCGTTTCGAAGGGAATGAAGGGAAAAGCAAGCACTTAAAATTGCTGGAATCCTCATACAATTAACTGATCAAATCGTTAGGACATTCATAGCGTAGGACCATTTTGCATCTTTTACTGATGCATTTTAGCTGCCAGAGCACTACACAAGCTTTTATGCATTTCTCTCTTTTCTCTTCCCAGTTACAATTGAAAGTAGATCACTAACCCAAAGCCAATGTCATTCCAAAGGAACAAGCTGGCAATACATGTCAAACATACAAAATTTTATTCCTGGAAATGAATGAGCCCAACCTCATTATCACAGAGAAAGATGCAGAGGAAGTAACGAGCAAATCAGAAGACAAAATCTTCAGGTAATTCTGGATATCTGCTTGATATGAAGTCCTGATACTTTGATTTGAGCTCTGCAGCTGGCAAAAGGAGAAGACTAGAAACACTTTTCCACCAGATATTAAAAAGTAAATTATGTGAGAAAAATTATCTACCTTTTGGTTCAGATGCTGCTTGCCCACTTGGTTGTGCACTCTTTGAAAGTGTTGATTCAACTAGTTTAATGAACTCTTTGCCTAGAATATACAAAAATATCCATTTTCAGGTTGAGTAAATACAACAAAGCCTTGCACAAGGATAAGAGTAGATCAGCAGCTATCCTCTTGCCGTAACTGCATTGCTCGCAACAGGAAAACAGTAGGCATACACCATACTTCTTGATTATATTATGTGGATTCATAGTTAACAAGCATACGATATACCCGTAGGCATATATTTTACACATGGTGCATACATTGCATAGGTTCGATAGCAGTGGGAAATGTAAAAAGCAAAAACATACTGAGGGCCACATACCGGCCACATGTTCTTCTCCTTTACTAACATTGATTAGAAATGATGGAATCTCATTGCTCTGCAACTGCAACAAATCACAAAAAGGAGGTTATAATCTACGTGACAGCTTCCTTGACAATTTAACAATAATCTATGTAAATGTTACTTAAGACACTGATGCATGTGTGTGTGTGTCGAGCAAAATATGAAATGTCAGATATGGCAGGCCTAAAATAAGACATCGTGTATATATACAGAGAGAGAGAGAGAGTATGTATATATATATATATGTAGAGAGAGAACCTCGTATGTTCTATCTAAACAAATCTAAACCATCTAATCATCTAATTTTGGGTGATAGATGGTTGAAAATTGAATTTAAACAGCAAAAAAGTACCTGTAAACTTTTTTGTCAAATATACTTTATTCGCATGTTGCTTTTTGAATTTAAATTTCAAGAAGGTTGAGATTTGTTTGGAAATGTTATCACCTAAATGTCTCTCTCTCTATATATAAATAATATGGAGAGAGAGAGAGAGGGGGGAGGAGTTGGTAGACTCCAATTCCTTCATGCTAGACCATCCATGCCCATCCAGACCATAATAGGACGGAAGAGATGATGGTCTAGATAAAACAAGCAAAAAAGTGAGTCACTTTTAGAAAAAACAAAGGGTACAAAGTCCTCTACCTTTTTCACTTTTTCATTTTCTGATCTAGACCATTATCTCTCTCAGCCGTCGGATGGACATGGATGGTCCAGCATCAATACGAGTCTAGCAACTCCAATTTTATATACATATATATATATAGCCCTTTGTCGTTCGAAAGATTGCATCCCCTATGACAAGTGACAATTTTATGTTTGCTGTTCTACTACTAATGCAACCTTCTTTTATATGGGCCATGGGAGTGACTAAGGGTGAACCGTCACACTGCAGAGTTTGTTAAAAAATATAGTCAACAAAATGTGAATATGCAGGGTCTCTACAATGTAAGGAACGAGCACGTAGGCTTCTAAAACGTGCCTATTTAACATGGACAATAAGGTCTCAGTCTTCGAGAAAAACCTGAGTTAGAAGTCTCTTGGAGAGCTCTAATGGATCAATTGACAACAGCTGATCATGATATGCTGGGATGAATTTTCCATTGTGGTAGCCAGCCAGAAAGTGATAAGCTGCTTGGCCTGGGGAAAGTTTTGATATCGGTGGAAGGGCACCGGATCTGCTCATCAGAAAAGATCAATAGGACAATTAGAAAGTACAAAATTATCATCATTAACGAGTAAATAATATTCAGACACCACAGCTATAACAACCTCTTAGATTCAAAGCTATGATATTAAGAAAGCAGATGCTATGTCTTTTTCATGCATGTGGTGAGAAAAGTACACACAGATGCCACAAAATCTTGATACTGTAAATTCAGTTTAAACTACACTTACGTATCAGCTGAAGCAAATATCACTGATGCAGGCTTCTTATAAAGGTTTGGCGCATTAACATCTTTTGCTCGAAATAATGGTGCCACACCATGAGAAGATAACACAACACCATCATCCTTGGCCAGTAACATCTTATGCAGCTCTGTGAACTTCTGAATAGTATCTTTTGACGCAAATACCAGAGCCACAGAATCACCAGATACAAGCAGCCTATATATGCAGTTTTGTAAGTAAATTAAAGACAGTTGAAAATGAAACCACAATGGCAGATACCATTACCTTGCAGAAACCGGTAGTCCATCTCTTGCATATATAACAGGGGAAGCCAAAGCAGCTAGTGCATCTTTAATGCTAGCAACATCTGCAAAAGCTTTGCCACAGAGGATGAGCGCTGATCGTTCAAAATCAACTGCTATAAATCCTGCATTAGATTGTGATCCAAGTCCAAGAGTCTCCCCAGCAGCTGGACTGCAATCAACAACAACAACAACAACTAAGTCTTTTCCCATACTAGATGGGGTCGGTTACATGGATTCTTTGCTTCCACAAGTCCCTATCATGTGTCATGATAGCAGTTAACTCAATATAAACTAAATTATTCTTTATTATTCCTTTTAACATTTTCACAATCTAGTTTTTCATATCTTCTTACGAGGGTGTCATTAGATCGTCTTTCCATATGTAAAAAATTTTCCTCGTTTTATCCTCTATTGATACTACTCCCAATTTGTTTCTAATAACCTCATTATATATCTTTCTTTGTGTGACCGCTCATCCATTTCAACATCCTCATTTCTACTATAGACATCTTCTACACATGTTGATGATTAACTGCCCAACACTAAGAACCATAAAACATAGTAGGTCTAATTGCTACTCTATAATATTTAACTTTTAACTTAAATAATATCTTTTTATTACACAGAATGCCTGATGCCCCTATCCATTGTAACCAACCACCGTAACATCTCCATCAAATTTTCCATCACTTTAAAAAATTGACCCTAAGTATTTAAAACTTTCCTTATAAGGGATGCACTTTGTGCTAATCTTAATTTCTATGTCTTCGGAAGTACCCAAATAATTAAACTTACATTCAATATATTATGTCTTTGTTCTACTAAGTCGGAAGCCTTTACTTTCTAAGGTTTCTCTCCATAGTTCAAATTTTCTATCAACTTTTTCCTTAGACTCATCCACTAACACAATATCATATGCAAATAACATACACCAAGATACTTCATCTTGAATATGTTTTGTTAACTCGTCAATGACCAATATAAATAAATATGAACTTAAAGTTGATCCCTGGTGTAACCCAATATTAACTTCAAAGGAGTTTGTCATTCTTTCATGAGTTCTCATACATATTTTTGTACCATCGTACATGTCTCTTATAAGATTTATGCATGTCAATGAGATACCTCTCTTTTCCAAGGTTCTCTAACGAACATCTCTTGACACCTTATCGTAAGCTTTTGTAGATTAATAAATATCATGTAAAGGTTTTTCTTTTTTGCTATAAAATGTTCCATAAGACGTCTCAATATGTAAATTGCTTTAATAGTAGATCTATCATGCATGAATCTGAATTGTTTCTCAATAGTACTCAATATTTTCCCATAATTTCATACTATGGCTCATTAACTTATACCTCGATAATTCGCTCAATTCTAAACGTCTCAATATATATAAGTGTACACGCTCTCCATTTCATTAAATAGTCTTGTGAGCCAAGTGAGCTCCATATCTCCTAGGATTTTTCATACTTCTATAGGAACATTGTGTGATCCTACAGATTTAATATACTTAAAAGCCTCTTTGACTTTATTCGTTTCACTATGCCGATAGAAATTGCAGTTTATATATTTTTTGATTTGGCTAACTCTCATAAGCTAATACTATCATATGTATTTTCATTAAAAAACTTATAGAAATAATTTTTTATCTATTTTTTATATCATCATTTACCACTAAAATCTTCTCATCCTCATCTTTGATACATCTAACAAAAGTAAGATCCTTAGTTTTCTTATCTCTAACCTTAATTATCTTTAAAATATCCCTTTCACCTTCTTTAGAGTTTAGCTTTTATATAAATCCTCCCAAATTTCTTTTGCTTCACTAACGACTTTTTCGCTTCTTTCTATGCTTTCTTATAAGTCTCTCAAGTTTCACTAATCTTCTTCGCATAATGCGATTTGTAACATGCCTTCTTTGCCTTCCACCACCAAGCTTCTTTTTATGATGGTATGCCTCCCTTAAATTCACCTAACACATCTTTTGCGACTTCTCTAATATGTATAACCATATTGTTCCACATATCAGAAGGTGTACCTATATAATTTAAAGCATCTCCTTAAGAACTTTTCCTTTAAATATATCTTCTTTCTCAAATTTGAGGTTTCACAATCTAGTCTGAATAGCTTTATACACTGTATTCTTCTTTGTCTACTTTTTTACCAACAAATTCATTACTAAAAAGTCGATGTTGAGTAGTTAAGTTTTCTCCTGAAATTGCCTTACAAGCTATACTACAATGTATTGCACAAAAGCAAATGAATGAGCACACTTATCAAGATAAGTTTTTAGATCATAAGACATCAACTTCCCATTCATCACACTGATGCAGGCAGCAGGCTTGACAAGTATGACATGGAAGTATGGAAAAAACTTGGACCAGTATAAGTGAACTGCAGGTTGTCAAGAGGCAGTGTCAAAGGTTGTAACTTTTGATAGCAGTGTCAGGTGCAACAAAATGCCATAAGTAGTTGACCCTCCAAGCTATCCATGTTCTCTGGAGGTGAGGAAATATATGTCTATAGCATTAGTGTGATAAGACTCAATCTAGAAGTTTGACGAAGACACTAGGACATCACAGATTCAGTTGTACTGTTATAAGTTAAAACTACACAAGTGTTATGGATAACAGGTAAACCAGACAAGTAGCATGCTTTTCACCTAGTTAAATGGTTGCAGACATGAAAACAGAATATTAACACCAATAAAGTTAGCTTAATCTGGAGCCACATAGTGATTTGGTATACAAATGTGAATAGGCATTACCATGAATACATGCTGCTGACGAAAACTTGCACATAACCTTTTCCATAAATAGAAAATTCATAAAGTTAACCATGCATGAGCAAATTCGTGGCCTTCATTCAACATAACAGTTTTATTTGCTTGCACTTTGAACTGGTTTTGACTGAAATGGATACTCTTTGGATGATATTATACCACTCTCAGAAAGATGGAACAGCAAAGAAAGAGATAACTAATAGGAAATTAGTCAGAGTAGGGACGTGATTTGATTATAATATGCTAAAACATCTAATCATTTCCTTTTCATTTTTCACTTTTTGGCTTAACGAGTTACAGAGCCTTTGGCAGTTGTTCACGTACTCTTCCACTTGTGTGATACAAAAATGCCCTGCCAGCTAACAAACTACAAGAAACACATTACGTAGATCAAGCAGATGCCTTGTTTTCCCACTGCTGAAAGGTCAAGATATCTTTCCGTGTACTTCTTTGAAGCTCTTAACATAGACACAGTAATTTCTGTACAAACTAGAAGAATATTCTACAATGCACAAAAACATTTTCGAAAATTTTCCACATTTCCCGAATGTAGTGAAAATTTTTCAGAGAAGGTCTCCGCATTTTGGTTATGGACGGATGCGGGGGTAAGGAAGCTAGTCCTAGATAATAAGATTCGTATTGGTTCTTGGAATATCGGAACACTATCCGGTAAGCTAATGGATGTGGTAGATACTATGATTCGGAGAAAGATTCATATTCTATGTTTACAAGAGACAAAATGGGTTGGAGAAAAAGCAAAGCAGATAGAGGATACAAGTTTTAAATTAAGGTACTCAGGTAAAGAAAAGGCTCGAAACGGAATTGGTATTATCATAAATAAAGATTTAAAGGAGAGTGTAGTAGACATACAACGATATGGTGACCGAATCATGACGTTGAAATTAGTGTTAGGAGCAGAGGTTTTGAATATAGTTTGTGCTTATGCACCCCAAGTAGGACTAGAAGATAGTATAAAAATAGTTTTTTGGGAAGAGTTAGATAAGGTGTTTCAAAAGATTCCACAAAGGGAGATGATTTGTTTAGGAGGAGATTTAAATGGACATGTCGGTAAAGAGGCATTAGGATATCAAGGGATTCATGGAAACTTTGGTTTTGGGGATATAAACGAGGAAGGTAGGGAGATTTTAAATTTTGCTATGGCATTTGATCTCTTTATAGTCAATACAATCTTCAAAAAACAAGATGAACATTTAATTACTTATAAGAGTGGCTTATCACAAACACAAATTGATTACTTTATTTGTAGAAAAAAAGATAGCGTGTTGTAAAGATTGTAAGGTAATTCCAGGAGAAAGCTTAACCACCCAACATCGATTTTAGTTATGGATTTACAAATAAAAAAATGGACAAAGAAGAAAAGAGTGCATCGAGCTATTCGGACTAAATGGTGGAACCTCAAAAGCGAGAAAGAAGATATATTTAAACAGAAAGTCCTTTAAGGAGATGTTTGGAATTATGTTGGCACGCCCTGTGATATGTGGAACAATATGGCTATACATATTAGGAAAGTAGCGAAAGATGTGTTAGGGGTATCTAAGGGAGGTGTACCGGCACAAAAAGAAGCTTGGTGGTGGAGTGAAGTAGTGCAAAATAAAATCAAGGCAAAGAGGGCATGTTACAAATTACATTATGCCAAGAAAACTAGTGAAACTTTAGAAGCTTATAAGAAAGCAAAGAAGGAAGCGAAAAAGGCCGTTAGTGAAGCAAAAGCTAAGATTTGGGAGGACTTATATAAAAAACTCAACTCAAAAGAGGGTGAAAGAAATATTTTTAGGATAGCTAGGGCAAGATATAAGAAAACTAAAGATCTTAATTATCTTAGATGCATAAAAGACGAGGATGAAAAAATTCTAGTGGCAAATGATGATATAAGAAATAGATGGAAAAACTATTTTTATAATCTTTTTAATAAAAATAAAGATGTTAGTATTAGTTTAGGAGATTTAGCCAAGTCAGAAAAGTATATAAACCACAATTTCTACCGACGTATTCAAAAGAATGAAGTCAAAGAGGCTCTTAAACATATGAAGGGTGGTAAATCGGTAGGACCAGATAATATTCCTATAAAAGTTTGGAAAATACTAGGAGAAATAGGAATCACTTGGCTCACAAGACTATTTAATAAAATATGAAAAAACCAAAAGATGTTCGAGGAATGGAGAGCAAGTACACTTATACCCATATATAAGAACAAGGGAGACATTCAAAATTGTGTGAATTATCGAGATATCAAGTTAATGAGTCATACTATGAAATTATGGGAAAGAATTATCGAACGTAGGTTAAGACAAGTATCAAGTACAACAGATAACCAATTTGGATTCATGCCAGGCAGATCTACTATTAAAGCGATTCACCTTTTGAGACGTCTTATAGAACATTTTAGAGCAAAAAAGAAAGACCTTCACATGATATTTATTGATCTAGAAAAAGCTTATGATAGGGTACCGAGGGAGGTTCTTTGGAGAACTTTGGAAAAAAGAAGTATCTCATTGACATATATTAACCTTATAAGAGACATGTATGATGGTGCAAAAACATGTGTGAGGACTCATGAAGGAATGACAGACTTCTTTGAAGTTAATATTGGGTTACATCAAGGATCAACTTTAAGTCCATACTTATTTATAATGGTGATGGATGAGTTAACAAAACATATTCACGATGAAGTACCTTGGTGTATGTTATTTGCAGATGACATTGTATTAGTGGAGGAGTCTAAGGAAAAAGTTAATAGAAAATTGGAACTATGGAGAGAAACATTAGAAAGCAAAGGCCTCCGACTTAGTAGAACAAAGACAGAATATATGGAATGAAAGTTTGATCATTTGGTTACTTTAGAGGACATGGAAATTAAAATTGGCACACATTGCATTCCCCAAAAGGAAAGTTTTAAATACCTAGGGTCAATTTTTCAGAGTGATGGAAGAATTGATCGAGATGTTACACATAGAATTAATGCTGGTTGGTTAAAATGGAGAGGAGCATCAGGTATTCTTTGTGATAAGAAGATACCATTAAAGTTAAAAGGTAAATATTATAGAGCAGCAATTAGGCCTGCCATGTTTTATGGTTCTGAGTGTTGGGCAGTTAATCATCAACATATACAAAAGATAAGATGTCTGTGACAGAAATGAAGATGTTGAGATGGATGAGTGGTCATACAAGAAAAGACCGTATACATAATGAGGTTATTAGAAACAAATTAGGAGTGGCACCAATAGAGGATAAAATGAGAGAATATCGTTTAAGATGGTTTGGACATATAGAAAGAAGATCAAAGAAGAACCTGTAAGAAGGTTAGAAAAACTAAATTTGGAAAGTATTAAAAGAGGTAGAGGACGACCACAAAAGTGTTGGAAAGAAACAATAAAGAATGATCTAGCTTATTGTGAGTTAACTGCTAACATGGCACACGATAGGGATCTGGAAACAAAGAATGCATGTAGCCGACCTTGTCTAGTATGGGAAAAGGCTTAGTTGTTGTTGTTGTTTTTTAGTTGGTAAGCAGCATGTTCAGGTGTTTACATGTTCAGGTGTTTGTTCCTACACCCAGCTCAAGACTAGAAGCAGCCTAAGTGTTTGCTTTTCATATCGTAAATCTGCAATTTCTATTGAGATCCTAAACAGTTTAGAGAACATCATTCACGCAAATCATTATATATAGTACCTCATGGAGGAAGCAACGTAGACCGTCAATGGACGGGAATCATGGGAAATTGCTCGAGAAGGAACCCTCCAAAGGATGTTTGAAACCGTTAAAGCAGGTGAAGCATGATCACTTATGACACGCACTTTTGCATCACTCTTCGAAGATGATCCAACACCCCCATCATGCACAAAAATGTTCGAGACTGAAGAAATGTGTGAAGTAACCTGCCAAAAAAATTTACATGAGTACAATTCAAATGTCAAGATGTTTGCTCAACATATAGTTGTTTCTTGTCCATATGCATGCATAAGGATGCCCTGCACACACATGGGCGCTCATTGATACAGACGTAGAGAGCTACCATTTGGGAGTGAAAAAGACCAACTCTTTCCCTTGGTGTACACTGGAATGAATGCTTAAACCACCACTTTTACATCAGTTTTGATAACATAGCATGCATCCATAAATAATAAAATTGAAGATCAAATTTAGAAGAAGCAATGCAAGGCAAGAGCACCATTACTAACCTACCATAATAGAACGGATGGTTGATCTTAAAGTCATTGCGAAAATTATGCATCGTGCATTTATGTTTCTTTCCCATGAAACATACTAGTATATAAATTCATCTATGAGACCAACTAGAGCTGCCAAATGCTAGAAAAACCAGTCATAAACCAGGGAAGATTTCATCACATGTAAGGCTCTATTTGAGAGCCAGAGATGGGCACTGGAAAACTAAACAGGGGTTTCAGAACCTGTGGCTAATTCCTCACATATATACAATTAATAGCATTGAATGATAATAGTTGGTAGAGGGCAGAGCATGTAGGTGCACGGTTTGGCAAAAACGTCCTCCTTGACATAGTTCAAACTTCAAACCATACATTCAAAAATATGATATCCATGGATTTGGCATGCCAAATTCACATGCAACTCCAATATATCTGGAAAATGTGGAATGCAAACCTCTAATATGCTACTCCAAACTAGGGAAGAGCATGTTTTCATAAAACATTCATGCAGCAAAAGATCCTGAACTTGAGACTTCCTACATTCAAAAGTATCCTTTTAAAGTTAAGGTGAACATTTTCGTTCTTTGATGTAACTGAGGATCAATCACATGAAAATTTTATATTCCTTCAGAAGGTTCTGCCTCATGGAAACACTCAGAAGGTGGTTTAGATTAAATAGTGCAACCTGAATGATTTTTAGTTTCTCCCATATCAGTGCCAATATTTTGTACCTATAGAAACTTACCAACATTGGTACCAGTTTTGCCACTACGATGTGGAATGAAAATGTACACTTTGTGCATTTTATCTATTTCCCTCAATCTTGATTTAAATACCCTAAGGGCACATCCTTGTTCCATTTCTATTGCACAATTTATCAGGGCATGCACTGCAAGGGCTGATAAGATCTTCAATTTAGAATATCATGTCCCAATTGGTCCAAATATCTTATGCAAGCACAGTCAAAGAAGTAAAATAAGATAATGTTGAACCAACTAAACAGGACAGGTTATTTGGAGAACCTTGGAAAAAAGAGGTATCCCATTGACATACATAAACCTTATAAGAGACATGTACAATGATGCAAAATCATGTGTGAGGACTCATGAAGGAATGACAGACTTCTTTGAAGTTAATATTGGGTTACATCAAGGATCAACTTTAAGTCCATACTTATTTATAATGGTGATTGATGAGTTAACAAAACATATTCAAGATGAAGTGCCTTGGTGTATGTTATTTGCAGATGACATTGTGTTAGTGGAGGAGTCTAGGAAAAAGTTAATAGAAAATTAGAACTATGGAGAGAAACATTAGAAAATAAAGGCTTACGACTTAGTAGAACAAAGACATAATATATGGAATGTAAGTTTCATCATTTGGTTACTTCAGAGGACATAAAAATTAAAATTTGCACACATTGCATTTCCCAAAAGAAAAGTTTTAAATACATAGGGTCAATTTTTAAGAGTGATGGAAGAATTGATGGAGATGTTACCCATAGAATTAATGCTAGTTGGTTAAAATAGAGAGAAGCATATTCTTTGTGATAAGAAGAAACCATTAAAGTTAAAAGGTAAATATTATAGAGCAGCAATTAAACATGCCATGTTTTATCGTTCTTAGTGTTGGGCAGTTAATCATCAACATGTACAAAAGATGTTGGTGATAGAAATGAAGATCTTGAGATGGATGAGTGGTCATACAAGAAAAGACCGTATACATAATGATGTTATTAGAAATAAATTATGTGTGGCACCAAAAGAGGATAAAATGAGAGAATATCGTTTAAGGTGGTTTGGACAAATAGAAAGAAAATCAAAAGAAGAACCTGTAAGAAGGTATGAAAAACTAGATTTTGAAAGTATTAAAAGAGGTAGAAGACGACAACAAAAGTGTTGGAAAGAAATAATAAAGAATGATCTAGCTTATTGTGAGTTAACTACTAACATGGCACATGATAGGGCTCTGTGGAAACAAAGAATCCATGTAGCCAACCCCGTCTAGTATGGGAAAAGGCTTAGTTGTTGTTGTTTTAGAAGATGTGACTAGGAAAGATTTCATCTCATGAGGGCCCACGAAGTAGGCTTATTATCAGAAAGCAAAGAGTGTAAAGCTGAGGATTAATAAAATAAAAAACCAGACTGATTATAAGCGGATACAATACCATGTTTTGATAAGGTCAAGCAAACAATCACCTTATCTTGCTCTTGCTAATGGGAAGAATAGATGCTAGAAGGGTCCGAGATCAAGTGAAAGAGAAAGGGAAGAAGAAGAGGATTACACATTTTAGTATGCATAAATGAAAGGATATCATGCAACTCTCACAGCTTCACCTCAAGAAAACCACGAGGGCATGTCAATCCCAAACAGGATCTGACTAAAGTAGAATAATAAATGGTACCATTCTTTGGATCCCTGCATTAGACTCAACTCTATATATCTTACTCTGGCTCCACCTTGAGTCATGTAAGTTATCTAAATTTTCTTTGTTCTTTCATCAATGAGAATAGTAAGAAGAGTACCTCATTTCAACAAATAGAAAAAATAATGCTGTCTTTAACAGATAATTCTTCATTGCTATGGCATCATCTGAAACTTAACTACTGATGATGATAAAGATATGTACCCTCATGATGATGGCACTGTGTATCAACAAAATAAAAGACTAATATCATATGCAATCAGTTACATCTTCTTTTTAGCACACCTAGTTTGTTTGTCCCAATGATCAAGAACATTTAAATACTAAACACACATAGGACAACCATATATTCAGTCATGACTTATTCCTATCGGCTTCATGCACATGTCACGCACTACAGAAAAAGAAAACATGCTTCAACATTCAAAGTTGTAGAGAAATACTTAAACAATAATATTTACAACTAAGTTTCCCTTCATGTTCACAACTCCTCTGTAAAACACATGAGGTCTTAACAGCAAATATTGTCATGTGAGATTCTCTCAAACGGCTTTAGAAGAAACACCTACTTGTTTCAAAAGTTTACCGAACTGTGCCTTCGTAATTTCCTTGTCCCTCTTACAGAAGCTTCCTCTAACATAGATTGGAATACCATTTACAGGATCTTGTGAGCATGAGAAAGAAGTTGTCATCAGAAAAACACCACCTTATGTGTGCACATAATCATAGCATGAAGAACAAACGCATGTTCATATTACCAACGACGCTTGCTCCATTCTTATGAAGGTCATAAGTTTTCAAATTGTGGAAAGCCTTGTCCTTTACGATGACGCCTCTTCCAGCGAGTGCCCAATTAAGTCCGTAAGATACGCCGGGGCCCTCCCTTAGTTTGAAGGAGCAAATGTCAAAATTCATCAACACATTGAAAGAAGCACTAGTTAATTCTTAATTAAAACAAACGCAAACCAGAGTCGCTAACAAGTCTCGATTTGAGACAATACTTGCAAAAGAGAAGAATTAGGGCATCATTTTTGCAAAAAAGAACCATCAGAAATTCTGCATTTTGTAGATTCTGATAGCCAAACATGATATCGTGGATTCATCATCCGAATTGTATAGTCGGAATAACACCAAAAAACACGAAAGTGCAATCCATCGGTATTTATAACCGCAATAGTCGGAAATCAATAAGATAAGTCGAGTCGCTTAGGATCGTTACCTGGGGAACAACACGCTTTCCGATTCTTCCTCAACTACCGATGCCGAAACCGCGGTCTGATCGACTCACATTTCAACAGGAAAATTACCAACGAAATCCCCCAAAACAAAGAAAACAAACAGATCGGCGTAGACACGAAGAAATTTGCATACGCAGAAAAGGGAAATAAGATTTGGATCATTTTCGAGCGGGAGCGAAAATAAAAAAGGGGAAGCGAGTGAGAAGAGGAGTTGCTTACGCGTGTCGCTCCGAACGCCCAATGGAATGGAGAGTGTAGCGAAGGCCTCGACTTGGCGGAGTTGAGCAGCAGATGCCTCACCAGAGCGATCCTCATCTCTCTCTCCCTCTCTCTCTCTCCCCGAACGCAGGGCAACGCCTCGAGTCGTTTCACTTTTGCAAATGAAGCGGTTGAGTTCAGAGGGCTGCTGTTGGAGCGGTAAACATGAACACGACACGAAAGCCGGCACGAACCCTTAACTAACGAGTTCTGCGTCGACCCAAAGTGACACGAAGAAAACGGCTCGTTAGGGTGAACTGTTGAGATAACCTGACACGAAAACAACTGAAAACATCAAATTACTCGCAACGTGAACACCTTGACACGAACAAAACCAGAAAATCCTGTGTTTGTGTCTACGTAAAGTGACACTTAAGAAATTGGACCCTGTAGTGAACCTATTTTTATATTACACAAGTTGACACAGCATGAACACAGACACAAATCAAGTTGATCCAATTCAAGTGGACCAATTTTTTTTCCTGAAACACAAAATGACACGAAATGGTCACAAGCAGAGATAAAATTGCCACTCCCGGTGAAACACTACTGGAACCTAACTACCTTATTTCCTTTCTCTTATGAAGAAGGCAATTAGTGGATGTTCGATGAAAAGGATCGGGATTAGAGAATTGGATCTGCTGATGTAATGCATGCCTACTAAAAGAGTCATATGCCAATCTTTTACTTTTTACTCGATTACGAGGCCATCTAGCTCTAGAATTGGAATTAGAGTTCTAATTCTGTAGTTCTAGGCATACAATCAAACACCCCTTAGAACCTGTTAGGCAAAAACCCAACTGTTCAAAGTATATTTGCAGTCGGGTTCTCGCGCACAAGTACCAATAGCAGCAGGAGATGAGGCGAAGATGACCAGCATCACACGTTGTCTGTAACTAAAATGAGGCAGGACCTAAGTTTGTGCAGTTGAATTTGAATCCATGACATCCCTAAAGCTCGACGAACAGAGCTCGGCCGCTTCATGACTTGCTTCTCATTAGATTGTTGCTTGCTCATGGCTCGTTGCACTTGGAGATCATGCCAAGAGGAGTTAAGAGATTGATTGGCTAAACACGAGGTTTCATGTTAAACTTAGTTGTTGGATGAAAACTCAAATCTTGTTATTTTTTTAAGGTATTTTTTTCTTAAAAATAGAAATATTGATCTATTAAAGACATGCACCTTTATGACAAACTGGGCTGGCATGTTTCTTTTAGATCGTCTTACTAAGTCTTCAAACGAGCTCAGCATGAGCCAAACAATGAGCAGCTCATCTCATTTTGCCTATGCAAATAGATCTGGCAAGATTTAAGTTTGTGACGCGGGTCTTGTAAAAGTACTAACTAAAACCCAATGTGATTCAGAACTAACTATGAGAAAAATGTTTATTTGAGCTTTAAAAGAGTATCCACCCCATTCATCATGGGGTGGGTTCTCACGAGCAAAACTCGTCCTGCTACAAAGTATAGCAGCGCAGAGAAGGCCCACAAGCAAGGCGGGGTAAGGTAGGGTTTAAGACACTCATCCCAATATATATATATATAGAGAGAGAGAGAGAGAGGAAATAGCATATACTATCACATGCTAACAAATCTTAGCCATTTATCTTTGATGACAGACGATTAAATTTAAATGTAAATTTTTTTGCATGTATATTTTTTATAGGTAGGAACTTTTCCTTTTTAAATTTCAAATTTCAATCATCTATCATTAAAAATGAATAATTGAGAGTATATATTTTATATAAGCATGAATGCATGTACGCAAATAATTACTTTAATGAGTATATTTTATGTAAAATATATGATACTAACTAACTTAAAAGAATTACCTTTTCTTGTAGATTGAAGTGATGCAAGGCATGATTGGGGGTATACCCGGTGGGTGTGGGATAGGTGCGGGGCGTCTAATGAGAGTTTTTCAGTGCAGGCGGTGTCAAAAACCAGTCCCGCCTCGCCCCATTGCCATCTCTCTCTCACACACACACAGACACAGCCAATGGCAGCAGCCTTTTTGAGATTACAGTGACCAACAGAAAATGACGGTGATACCAATAATACATGAAAACAGATCAATTCATACAGGCAAAATAAATCACTAATACATGAAGCTATCCTTTTCCATCAACTTCTGATTTGTCCTGACACAAAATGCAGCTTTGATTCAACTGAGGGCAAAGAGTTGCCAAGGCTACTACAGAAATCCTCTTGTTCTAAATAAAGCACTATAACTGCATCGATATTTACATTGATGAAAGAGCATTGAGTGATCACATATTGCTACCAGCCTACAAATTAACAATAATCAACTTCTTACAAATAAAAGATGTCACAGGTATTGTTCTTAAAGTATCAAAAAGACTTCAGCACTAAACAAGAATTTAATATAATAAATATGGGCAGGACAATAAATTACTGCAATGGGTACTATTCTATAATTTCAAAAAATATTTGATCCTTACCGCAAATACTGTCAGCTACTGAACAGAGAAAGTAAGAATTTTCAGGTCCTTTTCCGAAGACTCAGAAAAAAGTTTGGAACCAAACTGAAATTATTTGTGGTAAAACTATAATCTTTGAAGACAGTAGGGGCAATTCTGTATTTTCGCCTCTTAAACGGCAAATAAACGACTGCGCAATGGTTTTCTTAAAACTGAGGGCCGTTTCGGTTTTTACTGGTTTTGATATATCGCAAGGTTATGGTTTAAGAGAGGAGAGAGAGAGAGTCTTCCCTCAAGGGAAGCCCATTCGTAGGGGTGAGAAAGAGGGTCTTACTCTCTGCCTACTTTCGTTCTATTTCTTGTATTAAATGATTTAACTGAAGTTGTCTTTA
Source organism: Brasenia schreberi (assembly GCA_036023115.1). Lineage (NCBI taxonomy): Eukaryota > Viridiplantae > Streptophyta > Magnoliopsida > Nymphaeales > Cabombaceae > Brasenia > Brasenia schreberi. The sequence goes on along the minus strand of JAYKKT010000086.1, from coordinate 3,082,756 downwards.
TAGACTATGTTTTATTTTGTAAAATGATAACTGTTATATTTATTTGAAAAATGTTTGTTGTTTGGAAATAGAAAGCCATTCATGCAATAAGGAAGGGGGCCTCCTTTCGTATTTTATGACTGTTACTAAGAGGCCTTATGGCCACAAATATTAAGAGTTAACAAACATGTAACATAAATCAACGCCTGTCCATCACAGCACAAAATGTAGCTCATAAAGGAAAGAAATGCTACACAAACCTAAAAAGGAAACAGACAAGGCCCAATATAGGCGATTAATTCTACCACTTGCAGCACCTAGAACGTTAGCTGAATGGAAGAGTGCCCGGACGCCGTTGCTGCTGGTGGGGAGTTCGAATCCGGGGTGCGTGTGTTGGGCCTTTGGCCTCCTCCTGTAACCAAAACAAAAAAAAAACTACCATTTGCAACCTCCAAATGGAGCATATTGAATATGACAGTATTAGCAGCGGACGCATATTATGACCATTCCAGCTAAACAGCACCAGTGCAACAAATATGGATTAATACATCTTGGTAAGTGTTGATAAAATGACATACGGCCCTCCATAAATAGAAACTACATGTTTGCTTCCAGTTTTAGACTTTTCATCGACGCATTGTGGATGACGAACACAAAGAACACTATAGTGGAAAAATGGATTTAGAAAACTGTAATGCAGACACAGAATATTTATCAGGATGACGAGCTTGGTAAAAGGAAAGCAAGCATACAATACGCGAATTATACATCTTGCTTATTAAAGGTTAGGATTCTGCCAAAGGTACGACCAAATATCACCAAATCTAGCATAGAGAAGTGCAGATACAGATTTCAAAATTTACTCACCATCTTAAACCAGCTGGAAGTATTAAAATCATCAGCAGAAAGATCCAAAGGCAAACCCCAGTTAAGTTTGGGAAGTTTTTAGATTATTAAATAACCAAAAGAAGAACTCCTACGACCCAAAACATTTTGATTTGACCAGAAAAACCCAAGCTCGGATCGATGAACGAATTGGAGAACTCCTACAAATCATCATGAGAGTGATGATTTCACCCATACCAAGAAGAAATCCGTATGCAAACAAACGCCTAAATTGTTCGAATCAATCCATATGCAAACAAACGCCTAAATTGTTCGAATCAAACACAACATGAAAGAGAATCTACCTAAGGAATTGGAGATCCTGCGCATTGACTCATCGATCGAAGAGATCAAAGTCGACGATGCCAAGTTGTTTAAGATTGTTGACGAGCTCAACGACGACGTTGTACTCCGAAACCTCACGCTCGACTTCGCCCTTTAAACGCCTCTGCAACTCCTCCATTAGCTCCTCATCCATCTCTCACTCCTTAGCCTGATCGATCTCATCACTGACGGTCTTGCAGAAACAATCGAGATCACGGTCGATCGACCACCCATAACCAACGCTTGGGGTTTTCCTTCTCTTCGTTTCTTTTGAATGCGCAAACTGCTCCCGCGATTTACTCCCACCATTTAAACATGAAGGCATGTTTCACCGTGATACGAAATGTACGATGCGGGACACGTTATATTGAACGGAACCAACAAGCTGATAGTCACGGGGTAAAAATTTTAAGCGGTGATGCTATCTTAGGGTTGCCTTTCACAATGACGCCTTCCGTACGACTCGGGACACCTGATGTTGAACCCAAGCGTCAAGCGAACTGGTTACGCGATTAAAGTTCAGATGGTCCTCTTTGGAGAAGCATCGGAAAGACAGAGAAACAAGTGCTTGAGATTTTTAGTATATACTCGGGGCACAAAAACAACAACAACAACTAAGCCTTTTCCCATGCTATCGGGGTGGGCTACATGTATTTTTTGTTTTAATAGAGCTCTCTCATGTGCCATGTTAACAGTTAACTCACAATAACTTAGATTATTCTTTATTATTTCTTTCCAACACTTTTGTGGTCGTCCTCTACCTCTTTTAATACTTTCAAAATCTAGTTTTCATAACTTCTTAGAGGTTTTCTTTTTATCTACTCGGAGTACAAAATCAATAAAAAAAATCAAATGTAGTTTTTCCAAGAACACGCCATATTATATTAAGAGGATGTTGGTATAAAATTCTACAATTATAAAAAGCAATCTCGTTCGATAAATATCTCGAGGTAGACATGGCCGGGACTGGGACATTTCTGGCTCTGGTTTCGATTTGAGGCCTAACCAGCCCCTAATTCAGAAAAGAAAAACATTAAAAATTGAAATCCAAAACTAAATTTAAAAATAAAGAACGACATTGGAACTGTTTATTCTGATTTTCCCATAGTTCCGATTCCGTAGAAGGTGAAACTTGATATCCTATGATAGTGCAAAAATTATCAGTATGAATGTATAGAGAGATTGAGAGGATGCAAAGGTTCTTTACTTAGGCCACATAAAAGGAAGACACGAATTCCATACTATCCTATGATAGTTCAAAGGTGCTTTACTTAGGTTCACGTAGACATGGCTGGTTCCTGTTTGCTTGGTCTCAGGAACCGGAACCGAATCGAGATTTCGGTGCTGGTCTGGAATCATTGGTTCTGGTTCTAGTTCTAGATTAGGTTTCAAACCATCCAGAACCGATAAAATACTAACATATTTGAATTTTGGAAAAAAATATTTAAAAATATGAAACTGACAGTTTCAAACTACCAGTTTTGGTTTTGCAGAAGATGGAACTCGAACTGGGACTGAATCTGGTCCTCCCTGGTTCCTGTTGGAACCGCCAGGCTGGTTTGGAACCGACCATGTCTAGGTTCAGATATTGGACTTTAGACAGAAAAATTGGTGGATGGGAACACATTGTTGATCAATAACATTAATATAAGATCTAATCATATTGATGTTAACTGGATAAAGAATGTAATTGGAGCCACTATAAACACCTAAAACTTTCTTAAGAAATCTACAACTTAATGAAGATTTTTTTTTGTTACAAGAGGAGGCCGAAGCCTAACACATACCCACACTTTCACCCTTTGGGAGTCGAACTCCCCACCAGCAGCAACGACATTAGAGGTGCCCCCATTGAGCTAATGTTCTCGATGCAAGAAAATGGTTTTAAGTGGCCGTTTTGATGTACATGAGATAGTAGCTCAAACCTTGAATTTTCACAAAGAGAGATCGTACAACAAGTTGTGCCAAAAGCAGTTTCATGAGTGCATTACCTTCAATTTTGGACCTCACATCCTTCTAGATCTAGCTACAGACCCAGACCCAGGCCCATTCATGAAGATAAAATACATGTGGGATGGTATAAGGGAGATTCATATCCATTCTACAAGAAACCAAGCAAATATGGATGCAAATACTTATTTCAAATGAGATTCAAATCCAATTCACATAGGGGGCTCTTCCATCAAGATGAAATCAGCACAAGTGGGTCCTAGAACGAACCATCCTGATCGACTACACGCCATCTGAATTTGGGTCTGTATATGTGTTCTTTGTTTATGTATACATAGGTATTTGTATATAAGTATATAAAACTTCAAGACCATATTTGGCGATCTCTATGATCCGGATCCGAGTTTTTGGAATAGGCTAAGTGTTCGGCAGCAGATCATGAAATCTTGGTGATCTTCTTTACCTAATAAATGGTGGAGACCGTTTTGAAATCATTCATACACCCACTCCTGAGTATATGATTCAGCAGCAATCGCACAGTGTAGATTGATACGATAGAAACCTCTTGTAAAGTGCTTGCATGTAATCTAGTAGATAAAGTATATGACATATTTAGTTCACCTAGCCTCATAGTGTTTTTGCTCTCATATCTAATATATTTCTTTATAAATAACCTATATATATATATATATATATATATATATATATGGATCTTGTCTACCATTGATATTGTTCATTTATGTTTGATCATTGTTTTTCAACAACATGAGTATAATAAAACTCTCATACTTTTTCGAAAACTCTTAAAACTTTTAAAATTATACTCGTGATACAAAAAAGCGGATATGCAAGGAGTGGGCAGGATCCAGTTTTCCTATATATATTGGTCTTGTGCATATATGAATACATATAATCATATACCGGGCATGTTCGGAGCTATCTTTAGTCCATATTCATTTGATTCAGTCGGCCCCCATCTGGTTTGACCCAACCTCATATTGAACTCAGCATGGTCGACCCATATTTTGTCTCAAATAAACTAACTCAAGCATAGACGACCTAATTCAGTTTAGACATGGCCTGTTCAGAACCAGAACCGAACTGCCCACGAAATTGTCTCCAAAAACTGGTTGAGAACCGGAACTGGCGGTTTCAAACCGTCAATAATTCTGTTTTTAATATTTTTATCAAAATCCCTTATCACTAACAAATCTTCAGCTCAACGGCAGGGTGCTCCCTACCCTTGTAGTTGGTTGTGGAGTTCAACTCCTAGACCGAAACCACCTCGAAACCGATGGTTGTGAAACAGACCCTGAGGTGGTTCGGTTCTGGTTTCAAGTTTCAAACAAACAATTCTAATTTACCTAAAACCGGACATATCTAATTCAGCTTATAGATTTTATTTATGTAAATGTGTGTATATTGTGACCAAGATATGGATGCAGGACGCTGAATATATGGACTCATCAAATGAGCATCAAGCTGGCCGACCTGGACTGGGCTAAACCGAACGAACCAGGGTCCAGTCTTTGGTCATCCCTCTAAATGAAAGCCAAATTACTGCTGTGAATTCAAGTCTTTTAGAAGATCAACAGGAGATAAGGATTCAACTCATCTTAAGGAGTGTTGTCCAACTCTTAACCCTTGCTAACACCTCATCGTGTTAATGTCTCCTTCATCCTTAACGTCCTCAACCATTGGCTCGTCGTCCTTAAGCTTCTGCTGCTCCAGCAAAGAGGAGAGGCGCCAAAACTGAGCTCTTTCTTGAAGGTTTTCCTCATGGCCCTTATTCAGGATCGAACTTCTTGGGCAACCATGAATCGGCTCAAAAGGGTGCAGCATATTGCCATGTCCTGGGCTGCTGATGAATTAGCTCTATATGCTTTTCTTTTTCATTTTTCTTTATGTTTTTCGTCTTGAGTTTTCCGTTTCCAGATTGAAAGAAATGACTCGTATCTCGACTTAAAAGGATTTTTTTTTGTCGAAATCCTCGTAGACGAAAACCATGCCTGAAGATTCATGGTTTGACGATGCTCTCCTTCATTCCTCCACCATTATTGGATGCTCTCCTTTTTCCCTTTTTATATATTGGGGATGCCTAAAGACAATGGTTCCCATTCTCTTATGGGTTCGATGGGATAGAATTTATCCCTTCGGAGAGAATCAAGGCATACTTTATATGAAGAATATATTCCTTCTCCATATATAAACTATATCTCTAAATTGCTAGGTCAACACATTACATATGATATCATCTGTAATCCTTTCAAACTGCACTTAGGGCATTAGCCCACTTGGTAGGGCTCTCGACTAACGTGATGAAGGTGAACAATTCGATTCCTGGGGTATGCATCCTAGCTTCTGCCTCCTGTGGTAAAAACTAAAAGAACAACAAAGGAAAGTAACAACTCGACATACAGGGATCAGCCAGAGCTCACATACCATCGTCCCTCTTCCTCCTTTCCTTCTTCGTGTCACTAAATCTCGTCACCTTTGTTTCCTTCTTTTGATCAGCATCCGTCAGTTGTCGTTCTTTTTATCTCTCCTTCCATCTCTCCCTATTCTCTCAGTTCGCGTGTTATGGGAGCCCGTAAGAGTCTCACTCCCCTCTCCACTCCTCCCTTTTTTTATTCTAAAAAAAATAAAAATGAAGCACGGGAGTGCATCTCTTTTGCATAAGATTCTCTTTGTATATTTCCTCTATAGGAGATGCATGTTAAGGATGCTTTTTATATAAGAGACACATGAGGTGAGTTTCCTTGAATATTAGTGTTGGAGAAAGAAAAAATATAGTTTGCCTAGTGAAGATAATGTGAGAATTTTCAACAATAAGAAGCATGTTTTTAGTAAAAAGATATGCTTTTATTAACACCCATATTTAAAGAACTTAATCAAACCATTAAACTGACTTAATCAAACCATTAAATTGATTGAAGTGATGGTTTGGCTTGGCTTTTTTGTTTGTAGTTTGGTTTGATTTTCAAAAAAACAATTTTATATAAATTGGTTCATGCTCTTCATTCATGACTCTAAGCAGATCTAGAAGTTTTTGTAGAGTGAGGTAAATAGGTCATGGGACTTTTAAGCTGGAACAGATTTTGTAGAGTCTTTTCATTCAATTTTTTAATTTTTGAGCGAGGCGGCCCCCCCACATTGGCTCAATGTGGATCCAACACTGATCTACACTGATCTTATGTGACAAGCTACAACCTTTTAGAAGTCGAATGAATGAGCGGCTTTTCTCGGCTTAAAGCCAGCACCTTCATTAGCCGAATGGTATATAAACATGAAAAGGAGCTCGATACCAACCTAACCCAACGACCAATCAACTGAGGGGAGATCGAAGTTTTGTCTCAGCTGAGAGGGCTGAGCTGTGCACAAAGAGCAACAACTCACCTGACTATGGGTCAGTGCTCGAGCTAAAGGTCATGAGTTCGATACCGAGAGTGTTCATCGGCTTCAGCCTTCCCATTGTCCAAGACTACCACTATAGGCTAGTGGGCCTCTTACCCTATAGTAAGTCGCCCCGTGGGAGCGGCCCCTTATAGTGCGCCACGTGGGAGTTCAAGGTTGTGTTACATGAGAGACCAGGCTACATCAAAGGGTGAGCTCAGCTGAAGATAAGCGCAAGGCCGGCTTAGTAATGCTGCAGAAAATGCAGTAGCCTACTTTCGGCTCGGCTCATGTGAAACCGAACCTGAAGTGTTACTCCAACACAAGTTTGCTCAAAACAGGTAAGGATTCACAAAACTGGCGGTTCGTTTCCTGGAGCGAAAATATGAAGAACATGGAGCGTGGGATCCGGACCCGGTGGCGTTTGCTAACGATACCGTGGTTAGGAATTTAATCACGGTTCGCAGAACCCGACTATCTATATAAGGCATCTCGTTTCCCCCTCTCACGCTGGCGAGAGAATCTGCAAGAAACGCCTGACTGGGAATGTGATATTACGTCTGCAAGAAACGCCTGATTCTATGCTATTTCGTCTCCTCATTTTGGGTAAACTTCGATCTTTTCGGGGATTTATTCTCTTTAATTCCCATTGTGAAGTTTTCTGATGCTTAGTTGTTTCACGGTTGCCGTTAGTGCGGGTCGAATTTCGCAGATTGGGAATCTAATCTTGCATCGGGTAGTTCGTGTTTGAATCGTGAATCTTTTTCCTTCTTGGGTATGACTCTAGGTCTGTCTTTGCATTCTTGTTTCATTTTTGTTACCTATCGGGGAATTCCACGCATGGTGAATTTTAGGGTCTTGATGTGAATATTGAGAGAACCAGCCAACAGTTGCATCTATTTCATTCTCGTACTGGACAATCGGTTCGGTAGTTGTAGATAATGTGTTTTTTGTTGGTCGCTTTATCCACTTCCTCTGGTTTTTGGTTCTCTTCTTGGAATGCGGCCTGCATGGTAGGGACATATTTGATGGCGTTGTTGACAAATCGAAAATATTTTTGGATCATAGAAGTGTAAATTCACAATTGATTCGTCGGATACATATGATTCACCGTGCTCGTGGAGCAAAAGGTTTTAAGTGCCCTCACTCTTATTTTCTTCCATGGCAAGAATACGGCATAAGTTATATATCAACCAAGAAAAACAAAAAATCAAATCACTCTTTCTGTATCTTATCTGAAATCTATGGTTTCTGAAATGCGTTAACCAAAGAAACACTTTCAGTGTCTCTTTGCAGGAGTACTCATACAGCCTGTATCCACCTACGTCAAATCCTACAGAATGTTATCTATCGCTCATTTTCTGCTTTTACCGTTTCTATGATCTTTTCCCCCCTCATTTGTTTGCATGCTTTTTCTTCTGTCTGGGCTGATTACTTGTGATTTTTCTAGTGCCGCACTTGGATTTTGCTATTTCCACGTTATGATAAAAGGGCATTACCTGCAGTTTATTGTGTTCTTGTATCAATATAATACTATTATGGACCAACACTTGAAACAGAAAATCATAGATTGCAAGTGTCTTACAAAATATGCTCTCGAGTCCTAAAAAAGCTTTCTAGGAGGAACTGAAAGGAGAGGAGGCTTGATTGTGGAATAACCGTAGTATATCATCCGGAAAAAACTTTGCAATGCCAACTTAGTGATACGAGTTGCTTGGTGATGTTGTGTTAAGAAGTAATCTTGCCAGTTCTAACAGACTTGCACGATCAAGGTTAGCATACATGGTGTCAAATGAGTTGATTGCTACTGAATTTAATGTTTTAATTTGATAAAATATCTTCTTCTTTTCCTTAAGAAGTAGACGCACTAAAATCATGAGGAGCATGGATTTTCCTGTGTTGGCATCTTCATGTTGGTAAGCTACAGGAGGGCTTCTTAATCAATTTACTTACATAATTGTGTTCATTGAAGAAAGTCCTTCATATTTTGTGAGTGTGAGGCAAACCGAAGTATCACTTCTCTGCAATCACGGTTTAAAATTATAGAGAGCTTTAGAGTGATGGCCCAAAGATGTGCGGGATTGGATAAGTGAATTACGCCAAATTTCACTTTCCTCATTACGATGTCTTCAACATGTGTCTACATGTTGGCTTGGGATCACACTAGTTCATATCATCCAGTTCTTTTTTCCTTTCTAATGAATATATCTGCTGATGTCGCTTCATCTGTATTGACTGTTTGATTTAATCCAAGTTGCTGCTGCTGGCTGTTTAGCCGACCCCATCTACTATGGGAAAAGGGTTAGTTGTAGTTGTAGTTGTTGCTGCTGCTGGCTGTTCTATAGTTTATGCTTATAGGTTTTGTCAATCGGTATTGTGATTCTGGGGATTCATGTCTGACAGTATAAGGCAGATTATGTTTTTTATCGACTGTTTTGCTTTAAATTGTTGTAGGTATTCAAATGATGGACCCATTTTAGAAGCTGAAGTTTGTATAGTCTCTGGGGTGAGGGATCATAGCGTTGGAGTTTGTATTTGAGGTGGTTCCAGTTACACCTCTTGAGCGGATCGGGGTTATAAATAAAAGCAGATTCCTGTAAATAAGAGATGCATCCAGCACATATTCTTTGCTAAAACACCATTGAATCTGATCTGAGGTATGATGTTAGTAGTTGTTTTGCATTCTGGTGAACATGTTTATATAGTGACACCAACTTCGGGTTTCTTTATTAGAGATTGAGAAGAGGCAGCATTAGGGTAACTGTTTTGGAGATTCTGGGAATTGTGATGGCAGATGGAGAGGGGAGGAGGTATAGAATCGGATATGCACTGGCACCAAAGAAACAGGAGAGTTTCATCCAGCAGTCTTTGATCAACCATGCGAGTGCTCGTGGCATTGATTTGGTTCGCATTGATGCAGAGAATCATCTGGTGGAACAGGGGCCTTTTGACTGTGTCATCCACAAGCTCCACGGTGATGAATGGCAGAATCAGCTAAATGAGTTTGCCTCAAGGCACCCAGCTGTGCCTGTGGTTGACCTGCCAGAGGCGATTCAGAGGCTGCACAACCGTATTTCCATGCTCCAGGTGGTCTCTGAGCTCCAGATCCCTCAGGAAGGTCCAGAGACCTTCGGCATACCCAAGCAGATAGTCATTTACGATGCTGTGACTTTGGAGTCTCTCTCGGATCTGGAATTCCCCGTGATTGCGAAGCCGCTGGTTGCTGATGGCAGCGCCAAGTCGCACAAGATGTCCCTCGTCTTCAATTCAGCAGGTTTCGCCAAGTTGAAGCCTCCCCTCGTTCTGCAAGAGTTTGTGAACCATGGAGGGGTCATCTTCAAGGTGTATGTTGCTGGCGACTATGTTCGTTGTGTCAAGCGCAAGTCCTTGCCAGATGTGCCTGCCGAGAAGCTGGGCAATCCAGTCGGCTCTCTTTCATTCTCACAGATCTCGAACGTTACAGATAGCAACAGAGGAGAAGAGTACTATGAGTCGATGGGCCTACAGGAGAGTGCAATGCCACCATTGAGTTTCGTTGAGGAGATCGCGAGGGGCTTGCGCAAAGCAATGGGGCTCAACCTTTTCAACTTTGATGTTATCAGGGATGCGAGGATCGGGAACCGCTATCTGGTGATAGACATCAACTACTTCCCAGGATATGCCAAGATGCCCGGTTATGAGACTGTCCTGACAGATTTCTTCTGGGATGTTGTCCACCGAAGTGAGGTTGAAGACGAGGCCGCTGTGCCTATCAAACGGGTAGCAGCTGAGGTGAGTTCTATTTGCGGTGGTGATGGATTTCCTTTGGAAGAATCAAAGTAGAGGGATCGAGGGACTTGTGATCGGGTTCTTTTGCACGATGAACAAGGTTAAAACATGTTCTCTCCTTTTTATGCATGCATCATCCTCTCATTGCCTGGTTTTGGTGAGGTCAAGTTTCTTTCCGTCCAATAGTTTTGGTTCCATGACTGTGAGTCGACATCTTCCACACATTTTCCTTTTAGAGAGAAATTCTCCATTTTGAACAGTTCAAATAACAGTAGCACGGTTAACATTTTCTGTTGCACTAAATTCCTTTTTGGATGATTCTGTATGTTACAAAGATGAATATAGCAGCGATGCACTGAAATGAATGCTTTGCTTGTTCAATTGTTGCTTATCATTATTGTGAAAGCCTGCTTCTTCCATATCGACTGTTAGCAAAGATATACACGAACAGATTTGTGTAGGATGGCAGAAAGAGTCTTCTATTTATTGCTCAAGAGAAGGAAAGTAACATGTTATATTGTATGCAACAATGTCTTGCAACATGTTTAAGTTTTTTTTATCTCTTAATTTAAGAAATGCCATGTCAGGGCGATTGATTAATTCAGAATTCAGCTGGCTCTCTGAATCTTTCTGATAAGAATTTTAAAATTCACAAACCGGTCCTCAACTTGGTTCCTAGTAGTCAGCATGGAGATTGGCATGTTTCAAGAAGTAACCAGCTAGGCGAACCAACAACGCTACAACTCTTCTATCCGATTCTCTAGCATTTATTTTTCCATATTTCTGAGAAAAATAAATGGAACTTTCTCAATTTTGAACACGGGAATAATCGATTTGTGATGTTCTTATTCAGTTGCAAATTTTCTTACCTAGGAAATGTTTTCATAGTAAAGGGATAAGCCTAATTTTTATCTTCCTACTTACCACAAAATAACATCTGCGCTCTTCCTCAACGCTCTCCTATGTATTCCCATGGTTAGAATTTCTACACGTGGAGTTTTTTTTTACAACAATTCAAGCATGTGAACGAATGGATTCTTTGACACGATAGAGCTGGATCTTGTGCTATGAACACATATGTATCTTTTAAATCAGAAAAGCTATATCATATTTTACTGTTTCAATTCAAACACTTTCCTGTTCTCCTTTTCCTCTTTTAAAGTGTTCTTTATCTTGCTAATCATTCTTGTTAGAGCTTCACTTCTTTGCTTCTCTGACAATCCGAGTTAAGAAAACATTTCCAACCGAGGCAAAAATTCATATGAAGACATTTTTTACATTATGGGACTCCCCACGATCATGAAATCTTGGAGTTTCCTACAGCTTGACAAGCAAAACGAAAAATAACTTGACAAGAAAAAGGTGCAAAAGTACTGGTAAAATTCCCCTTGTACCTAAATTTTCCTGGTGCTTCTGATTCTATGTGGCCACACAACTGAAACCAAGATCGATGGGTTAGTGCCACATTTTCTTTTCATTTACTTGAGTACAAATTTTGTGGTTAAGGTGAAACCAAGCACGTTTTCGGGGGTCTCAACTCACAAGTTGCAGGCTGCGAGTTCAATACCCAGGGTATGCGCACGGAGCTTCGGCCTCCCCATTTTAACTAGAGAAAGAAGGCAAGCTTTGCATCCAAGGGATCACCCTTACATGGTCGGTCTCAACACGTTTTATATATTTTTATTAGTTTTAACTCCACCCATGTAAAGGATCACCCTTACATGGTTGGTCTCAAAACCGAATAAAGGAGGAGGGTTGCGTTAGGCTTCCAACATCCAACGTAAAACTTTGTCGAACTTATCTATCATGGATTCTACAAATGATGAGTATTGTGTTGGGGGTTTCCTCTTAGTGATGTATTGTAGAGCCTAGTGAAAAGTAAGCAAGAGCCTCTACATCTTTACCCAAATATAGTGAATCAATTGCAGAGAGGTTTTCCATATCATGGACGGGTGTGGATAAAGAAGTTAGTCCCGCTACATTGTCACTTGAATGTAGTGAATAAGCTCCAACAAGGCTCTTCACATTTTTAAAATAGACGGATGAGAGAGGTAAAGAAGCTAATCCTAGATAATAAGAATCATATTGCTACTTAAAATATTGGAATATTGATCGGTAAACTAATGGAGGTGGTAGATACTATGATTCGAACAAAGATTCACATTTTATGTTTACAATAGATAAAGTGAGTTAGAGAAAAGTAAAGGAGATTGATAAAAAAAGTTTTAAATTATAGTATTCGAGAATGAAAAAGGTTTGGAATGAGTTGGTATTATTATAAATAAATATTTAAAGTATAGTGTAATAGACATACGATAATATGGTGATTGAATTATGATGGTGAAATTAGTGTTAGGAGTAGAGTCTTTGAATATAATTTATACTTATGTACCCTAAGTAGGATTAGAAGGCTTTTTGTGAGGAGTTACATAAAGTAATTCAAAGAATTCCACAAAGGAAGATGATTTGTTTAGGAGGAGACTTAAATAAACATGTCGGTAAATATGTATTATGATATCAAGGTATTCATAGAAACTATGGTTTTGGGGATATAAATGAGGAGGGTAGAGGTTTTAAATTTTGCTCTCATTTTTTATCTCTTTATAATCAATGCAATTTTCAAAAAACGAGATGAACATTTAATTACTTATAAGAGTGGCTTATCACAAACACAAATTGATTATTTTTTTTATAGGATAAAAGATAGATCGTGTTGTTAAGATTGCAAAGTAAGTCTAAGAGAAAGCTTAACTACTCAACATCGTACCTTTAGTAATGAATGTACAGGTAAAAAAGCGGGCAAAGAAGAATAAAGTTCATATGGCTATTCTTACTAGATAGTGAAACCTCAAATGTGAGGAAAATATATATTTAAATAGAAAGTTTTTCAAGGAGATGTTTATAATTATATAGGTATACCTTTTGATACGTAAAACAATATGATTATACATATTATTGAAGTGACAAAAGATATGTTAGATGTATCTAAGGGAGGCATAATTGCACAAAAAAAAGCTTGGTGGTGGAGTGAAGTGGTATAAGATAAAATCAAGGCAAAAAAGACACATTACAAATTGCATTATGCCAAGAAGATTAGTGAAACTTGAGAGGCTTATAAGAAAACAAAGAAAGAAGCGAAAAGGCGTTAGTTAAGCAAAAGTCAATTTGGAAAAATTTATATAAAAACTCAACTCAAAAGAAGGTGAAAGAGATTTTTTTGGATAGCTAAGGTTAGAGATAAGAAAACTAAGGATGTTACTTTTGTTAGATGCATCAAAGAAGATCATGAAAAATTCTAGTTACAAATGACGATATAAAAAATAGATCGAAAATTTATTTCTATAAGATTTTTAATGAAAATATAAATGATAGTATTAGTTTAGGAGAGTTAGCCAAATCAGAAAAGTATATAAACCACAATTTCAATCGGCGTATTCAAAATAATAAAGTCAAAGAGCCTCTTAAATATATGAAGGTTGGTAAATCTATAGGACCAAACAATATTTCTTTAGAAGTATGAAAAATCCTAAGAAAGATGGAGCTCACTTGACTCATAAAACTATTTAATAAAAAATGGAGAACCCACAAGATGCCTGAGGAATAGAGAGCGAGTACACTTATACTCATATATAAGAAGAAGGGAGACATTTAGAATTATGCGAACACTATGAAATTAAGGAAAATAATTATGAAACGTAAGTTAAGAAAAGTAAGTACAACAGAGAACCAATTAAGATTCATGCCCGACAGATCTACTATTGAAGTGATTCGCCTATTAAAACGTATTATGAAATATTTTAGATAAAAAAGAAGAACCTTTATATAATATTTATTGATTTAGAAAAGACTTATGATAGGATGCCAAAATATATTCTTTGGATAACCTTAGAAAATAAAGGTATTCCATTGACATATATAAATCTTATAAGAGATATGTACGATAGTGCAAAAACTTGTGTGAAGACTCACGAAGGAACGACACACTCCTTTGAAGTTAATATTGGGTTACATCAGGGATCAACTTTAAGTGCATATTTATTTATATTGGTCATTAATGAGTTAACAAAATATATTCAAGATGAAGTACCTTTGTATGTTATTTGCAGATGATATTATATTGGTGGATGAGTCTAAGGAAAAAGTTAATAGGAAATTAGAACTATGGAGAGAAACATTATAAAGTAAAGGCTTCCAACTTAGTAGAACAAAAACAAAATATATTCTCAAGTTTGATCATTTGAGTACTTCAAAAGACTTTAAAGTTAAGATTGACACACAATACATACCTTACAATGAAAGTTTTAAATACCTATGGTCAATTTTTCAAAGTAATGGAAAAATTGATGGAGATATTACACATAGAATTAATGCTGGTTGGTTAGAATGGAGAGGGGCATCACGTATTCTATGTGATAAGAAGATACCGTTAAAGTTAAAAGGTAAATATTATAGGGCAATAATTAGACCTGTTATATTTTATGGTTATGAGTATTGGACAATTAATCATAACATGTGCAAAAGATGCCTCTAGTAGAAATGAAGATGTTGAGATAGATGAGTGATCACACAAAGAAATACCATATATGTAATGAGGTTATTAAAAATCAATTAGGAGTAGCACCAATAGAGGATAAGCCTTTTCCCATACTAGATGGGGTCGGCTACATAGATTCTTTGTTTCTGCATAGCCCTACCATGTGTCACATTAGATGTTAACTCAATATAAACTAGGTCATTCTTTGTAGTTTCTTTCCAATACTTTTGTGATGGTCTTCTTCATCTTTTAACATTTTCACAATCTAATTTTTCATATATTCTTACGATAACGTTCCTTAGTCATCTTTTTATATGTCCAAATCATCTTAAACAAATTTTCCTCGTTTTATCCTCTATTGGTGCTACTCCTAATTGGTTTTTAATAACCTCATTATGTATATGGTCTTTCCTTGGGTGATTATTCATCCATCTCCAACCCACTTTGTCTCTTGTAAAGGATATGTCAGGGTGATCCCTTACTCTGCCCCATATCCTTTAACTATTTTTTATCTATCTCAAATTCAACATAATACAAAAAATTGCATCGAGGTTGTTCAATTTTGCATTTTTATTCATTTCCCAAAATTCAATTGAGGTGCACATCATTGCACACCTTACCTCATAGTTCGGCTACTGTGTGTATGCACGCACACATGATTGTAAGTTTGCACTGGATACATGTTTATGTACATACTCACATGATTCTAAGATTGCACCATATATATATATATCAACACCATGTCAAAAAGATTTATCACTAAGAAACAACAATAATAACAACAACAACATCCAAGAGCCATCAGCAACAAGGATTCTTCCACTCCAACTTTATGAAGCTCTATCGTGTGCCATGTTAGCATTGTCCTCTTGTTCTCCATTATCATTTTCCTGCTTTTAGCAGACCACAATAAGAAAGGTGCATGATCTTCTTTCCTCCTGTTACTTTGTTTTTTTACAAGCCAAAGGTAGTAGAAGATCCAAACTCAATTGCCCTTCCTAATATGGCGTAAGGGGTTCAAAAGCTTGTTCAATTTCCCTTCCTCATGGTCTTAGCTTTACCAACAAAAGGCAATAGAAGGTCCACACACATTAGCCTTCTCTTCAAATGGTAGCCTATAGCAAAACAACTTCGCTAGCTTACTAACTATTCGCTAGACCATGCGAGCACTTTGACAACTCTAGCTTATCAATACTTAGCTTTGTGAGCCTTCGACCACCTAAAAAAACTTAAATAATACTATAAAACCACCTATATATATATATATATATATATATATATATATATATATATATATATATATATATATATATATATATATATATATATATATATATATATATATATATATTTTAAGTGGTTTTGGTAGTGGTAACAGCAATTTTGACCGGTGAAAGGTAGTTTGAAGACTAGCCAATGGTTGAAAAAATGGAACCATGCAAAATGAGTCATTGAGTATAATTTAATATTGATTATGGACTATTTCTTCCATACACACATACATACATGTATACATACACACACACACACACACATATATATATATAAATTGAACATATAATAAATTGAATCCTACAACCTCTCATATATGCGTTACCCTTTGTTTATTTATATTTATATTTATATCGGAGTAGGTTATTTCTTGTGAACCATATTCTCTTACGTACCTCCACAACAGGGTAGCAGGGTCTGGTTGGGTGTGATGGTAGGGCACCACAGACGTCAGAGAGGAAGTGGCTGGGTAAGGCCACACCTAACCTGGTGTGGATGGTTGAATGTTGGCAGCACCACTTCCCGTTTGGTCACCACTCCAAAGTCACAGATTGAGACATTCATTTTGTACTATAGAGACACACCCATCATCATATAATGAACTCAACAATGTCAACTCTCTAAACAAATATGTCCCGAAGGCAGCGTAAGCTTTTAGCAATTTATTGGCATAATACTGCTGAGAGGCACAAGAGACCGGCCGAATGATCGACTCTCTCACATCCGCCATGATGCAAGCAAAATTATATCATGAGCAGTACCGTACACATGATTTGAAACCTTTTTTTTATTACAACCTGCCAATTCATTAATCCTTTAAATCCATTACAATAAAAAATTTAAAGGTGCTTCAGTCTAAATACATGTTTCGTTATGCCTTCTATAAGAGGCTAATCGATGGGCTTGTAATCTTTATCTTGTCATGTGATGCAAGCAAAGATTTAGTTTCGAGGAACTAGCTAGACCTATATATGTCTAATATGCTTATCATTTTCAATGTTTATCAATCTTGAAAAATCACAATTATTCATCTTAAGGAACATATAATTAAGTTGAAAAACAAAAAGGACATACACATCAAGTATACATACAAAACTTACATGTGAACTTTGTATTTTTTTTAACTTCTAAATTCAACTCTTCATCTTTTGAGGCAAATATATAATGTGATAGGTACAATAGACCATATATAAGTTTAATCATTTGGTTACTTTAGATGATATAAAAATTAAGATTGGTACACATTGCATCCCTATGAAGGAAAGTTACTTTAGATGACATAGAAATTAAGTTTGATACATATTGCATCTCTTATAAGAAAAGTTTTAGATACCTAGGGTTAGTTTTTTGGAGCGATGAAAAAATAGATTTAAATTAAAATGAAGAGGTGTATCATATATTCTATGTAACAAAAAGATATCATTTACGTTGAAAGGTAAATATTATTAAGCAATAATTAGACCTGCTATATTTTATGGTTTGGACATGTAGAAAGACGACCAAAGGAAGCTTTGGTGAGAAGGTATGAGAAACTAGATTATGAAAATGCTAAGAATAATTTGGCTTATCCTTACTTAACTATTATCATGGTACATGATCGGGTTCTATAGAAACAAAGAATCCATATAACCAATCCCATCTAGTATTAAAAAGCTTAGTTGATATTCTTATATATATATGGGGAACAACCCAAGAAGAGTGATTTCTACAAAGGGGTAAGCACCAACAATGCCAGGGTTAGAGCCAAAAAAAACCAAGCTCCGCGTCATGGATCAGCTGTGATCAAGACAAGCGGGTCTATCAATTTCCACGTCAAGGGTCCTTTTGGATCCCCTTGTGTTTAATTTTGTTCTTCGTGTACGTAAATCTTGTTCATTTCCGTGCACGATATTTAATATCAAAATGGAGGAAAGAACTTGTTTGATTGCTACGAATAGGATTTAAAGTTGCCATCTAGTTAAAAGTCTCTCTGTATGCATACACACACACACACACACACACAGAGAGAGAGAGAGAGAGAGAGAGAGAGAGAGAGAGAGAGAGAGAGGTGTCTGTGAAGGACAGAAGAGGCAGGAAGAAGAGCAACTAGCAGAGTCCACACAGAGGGATGAAGCACTTTCTAGAAATTAAGGCCTTATCTTGAGTGAGAATATTACCGGCCCCGTTGCCAAGGAGATGCAAGGGAAACCCCTATTTGTGAACTTCGTAGATGTCAGTGTAGAGAAATATAGTTGATTATATTGCTACGTCACTCAACATGAAGTTCTAAAACCACCTGGAGAGCCCAATAATAAATATATGATCCTCTGTGTGGGGGGGATTAGATAATGAGACTCCTGCAAGGAAGGAGTTGACCAACAAGGAACCACGCCCCAAATCGGAACTGCTCTGTTGAAAATTAAATATAGTGTTGGGGGATCAACTTATGTGCCTTGGTCTAAGGATCAAGTGTTTTATCCCAAGACAAACTCTCCATTGACGGCTCCAATCAGCTATCTATTATTTCATTATGCTATGCAAACCTTACCAATTGCATAATTTGGACCCAAGATCGCGAACTAATTTGAGTATGTCTCGATTTCATCCGAAAGAAGCAAGTCTTTTCAATAAGTCCTGATAAATTAGATGATGAACACTTTAAAAACAAAGACGAAGACCATCAACCGGAGTTGGTAAAAATTGAAGTTACCTTTTTGGGTCAAATGCTACTTAACAAAATCAACCTGAATCTGGTTCCAGTTTCGGGTCACAGCCAGCAGCCATGGTACTAACGGAGGTCGAAAAAATCTAATCTCATTCTTACAATGTTCGACGAGCTGCTAGACCTCAGCAATTTAATGAAACCATGTAAGCTTCTTCACGGTTTACTGAGCCGACTTGTATTTATTTTCTAAGCAGTGATTTCGGCTAAAACTCTGCCACCTTTTGCAGCCATGTCAAAATGAAGACAGACATATCCGATTTCTTTTTGAGAAGATGATAAGCTTTATCATCTAATCTCACTTGAAGTACTTCAATCAATTTTCTAGTTTTAAGCAAAGTTGAGTTGAACCCATCGCTCTCCGAAATAGGAGGTTTTCCAAATAAACGCACTCAATTATGGAAGGCAACGTTTTCTAATTGTACACAATAAATATAACACACACACACACACACACACACACACACACACACACACACACACACACACACACACACATATATATATATATATATATATATATATATATATAATGTAAATACCTGAGTGTAATTGTTGAGCTCTACAACTTTGGTTTCATACATCTTTTAAGAAAATAAGCCCTTTGGAATCCAACTAATTTATAATTTCTTTCCATTGATATGAGATTTTGTAAGTTTAAAACCTACACAAACGCGCACACATATAGACATACATATTTATATATGTAATATAGATAAATATATAGGTGGATACATAGATATGTACTTTTTATTTTTAAATGAGAAAAGGTATATCTATATATTTTGTATCATTACACCCAAGTTACTTTTGACCGTGATATCATTTATAATGCACCAAATCCAGTCTCCTTCCTTCTCTCTATATATAGTGGAGATTCTAGGTTGTTAGGTACAAGAAACATTTTTAGCTGAGTTAGTTGAAATGCAGTATACTTACATATATTTATATTTATATGAGAAGACAATATACAGTCAAACTACGTAGCACAACCAAGTCAAAAATGTGTCCTCGTGTTTCTTTCTGATTGCACTTTCACCTTGACTAGGGAGGAGCAGGTATATCCTTCAAGCCACCATGTACCGAGTCGGCCACCGGGGTTCCTCCGGTAGTTCCATTGAAAAAGATGAACAGCATTAAAGAACTCCCAGTAATCGATACCTAGCGTTCATGCAGCAGAAAACTTACAGAGAAAGAAATAAAATAGTGACAAGCACCTCACTATAACTCCCTTTATATAGCGCTGGAGCAAAGCGTATTTCCTGAGCTAAGTTGCTTCTTCCGTAGACACGCTGTCTCTAAGGTTCTCTCTCTCTCTCTCTCTCTCTCTCTCTCTCTCTCTCTCTCTCTCTCTCTCTCTCTCTAGAAATGGGTACATACTAAGATACTCAACATGCAGGTTTTTGTTTTGGTATTCTTTGTTGAGGTTATAGACACAATGGGAAGATCTCCATGCTGTGATGAGCGTGGGCTTAAGAAAGGGCCGTGGACGCCTGAAGAAGACCAGAAGCTTGTGGATTACATACAGAAGAATGGCCATGGCAGCTGGAGAGCTCTGCCAAAACTTGCAGGACTCAACCGTTGTGGGAAGAGTTGCAGACTCAGATGGTCGAACTATCTGAGACCAGACATCAAAAGAGGGAATTTCTCCTACAATGAGGAGCAGACCATTTTGGATCTTCACTCTATCTTAGGCAACAAGTACTCTCTCTCTCCGATCTGTACATGCACTATCATAAAATGACATATTTGCAGATTAAACCAGACATATACTCTCCAATAGTGCAATAAAATCTCAAATTAAGCATGGTTCAGTTCATTAATGAGGGGCTTAATGAGAAATATATCAAATTAAGCATTCTTAAACTCTCTCTTTCTCTTTGTTATATAGGTGGTCTACAATGGCAACGCATTTACCAGGGCGCACAGACAATGAGATAAAGAATCACTGGAACACCCATTTAAAGAAGAAACTGCTCCGGATGGGGATCGATCCCGTGACCCACAAGCCGAGGATGGACTTAAACATGCTATTATCGGATCCCAGTCTTAGACTGCAAGCAGATGCTGCTCAATTAGCTGGTCTCTATCTTCAAAATCTTCTCCATTCCATGATCACTACTGCAAAAACTTACTCCCTGCCTTCTGCCAATGAACGACCCATGTTGCCAAATTACCAACTTGAGAATCAAAGCTCATACCCTGATATCCCCATTGAACCACTTCCAATGAACTCAAGCTTGTGTGATTTAACTAACACACTGCAGATTCCTTCGATTTACCAGCAAAACAAGCAATTGCCTTCGTTCGTCACGCCGGGTTCGTCGTCGTCCTCACCTAGCTATGCTAATTTGAGCCAAATTCAGGATCAATTTAGCCAACATGATGAAATTTCTACAAGTTCTTCGATGACCACCCCTGCCGGTTTTGAACCTTTAGATGGAGCATCTCTTGAGGCACAAGAATGGGCACCTAGTGAGATCAATCTTGACGATCAAATCCGTGACTACTGGGAGGATATCTTGAAGTAAGCATTACCATATTTGAATCACATGAAGTAATATTTTCTTGATTATATTATACCACAGAGAGAGAGAGAGAGAGAGAGAGAGAGAGAGAGAGAGGTGTGAGACTTCCATACATACACGTTAAACTATCTGTCAACTTGTACTGTTTCCACGCTTTGTGAAAATTGATAAAGTACAACTTTCACTTTTATGTTTTAACGTACACCATATATATATATATATATATATATATATATATATATATATATATGTATGTATATATAATAAAACCGGATCTTAACTACCAATTATATTTTCATTTTTGAGTGAGCAAGTTTAATTTAAAAATTTATAAAAGTTTTTAAAAATATAAGAAAAATAATATTATTATAATCAAATCTCAACAAAACCATGATTAAACATGATTGAACAGCATTAATGACCTGATCACACATACATATTTACGGAAAAAGATTGGATCATCCCACCACTCACATTATTCACTCACGCCCACTCATATCTTTTGAGTAGGAATACCTATTATACTTATACCACACAAAAACTGGACATGTCCGAAGTGGGTAGGATCCAATTGTCACATATATATATATATATATATGTGTGTGTGTGTGTGTGTGTGTGAGCAATTACATCGACATCACTTACACAGGCTTTTCTTAGAAGTAACTATAAGCCGACTCATTCCCTATCATTCTGAACTAATCTTGTGCTTTCTCTTGTGTCACAGCCAAATTGCTTCGACATCCACGCACATATCTTAGAACGAGGTCTTCACCTTATTGACGGTCAGGATTGGGCGTTGATGGTGTGAAGGGTTTTCAAGTCGATAAAGGAAATTGCTTGTTGGATTATCATGTCACAGAATGTAAATCTCATGTTTTTTGTAAAAAATGCAAAGGAGATTAATCAGAATCATTAGATACTATTAGTGCTAGAACATTTCAAAGCGGATTGAATCGGGTCCAGTTTGGGGACAAGGATAGCTTCATCGCATCCGGACCCGAATTGCTAAGAAGCCGTTTCACTGGACTTGGTTCGCCGGATAGCCCTGATCAAAATCCGAGATCCACAACCAAAGATGATAAGCATGACCTCGCCCCACACGCCGGTCTTGGGGTTCAAACGTGCCACACTTGCTGGTCTTCTCCGCTTTGCTCAATCCCTCCGCCTCCCTTGAGAACCCGTAGGGTGGGTAGAGATTGCCATCCCTAACACTTATCCCTATCCTATAACAAAATTAAAACCAACAACCATTAGGTCGCAAATTTGTTAAACAACTATTTCTCACAATTTTGTAAATATTTTTGGCACTATGACCCTTGTAAAAGTACTTTTTTCTAATGGTTTTCAAACATTAATTTCGATGGTTTCCTTAATTGTGAGAAAAATATTCTGATACCAGAAATTTATTTCCAATGATTCTACGAAACATTTCCGACCGGCCTGACGGTTAAGAGGTGGTGGAGTATTTCCGGTGGTTATGCACTTATTTGTAAGGGTTACTGTATTTTTTTTCCTAACGGGCTTATTTCCAGTGGTTTTTCAACCATGCGATGGCCCCAACCGCCGGAAATGGCATTTTCGACAGTTTTGACTTTCGAAAATGCCAATTTTCAGAACCAGAATTGCTCAGATTTCTACTAGTGATCTGTCTGATCATGATTGGATACCTAATGTTTAATTTAATTATGGGTTACAATAACGCCATGAAAATCATGCAAAACAATTTCAGTTTGCGTGCAAAAAAGTATCAACCAACTCTATGCATGAAATGTTGAAATGAAGCGTCTTGGTGTCCACATGATATATAATTAATAACTTTAGAAAATGATGGTTTATTAACTAGTTGTATGTGGAAAGTAGATTCTTCTAAGAAAAATTGGAAGTTTTAGTCGAAAAAGACACGAGTTTGAAAAAGGTTGCCATGTTTCCCAAAGGTGCTTGGGATTTTCCATGGTTGACTATGAAAATTAAGTGGCCAACCTACATAGTGATATTAAATAATGTGGGGGCAGGTGGGGCTGCAGGTGGTGGCGAACCTTAATTACTATTTAGCGGCGGTAATTTCAGACACGACACAGAAACCCGATACGAACATGACACAGAGGACAATGTTCATGTCCACTTAAATTAACACGAGAAAATATGATTGACCTGCTTTTAACCATACTAAGTGCGGTTGGGTTGAGCTCAATCTTGCTCTCAATCAAGCCCACTTAGAAAATTGGGTTATACTGCAGTGGCCAATGAGCTCAATCCTGGGCTATATTAGCATTTAACTCCTAGAGTGTAAGATAATGTAGCTGCATTTGACTTGTTTTTAATAGAATCACATTAAGCGACCCAACCCGAAATGTAGAATTGCTGACAGAATAACACATGACACGAAATCTGACACGTATGATTCTGGAAATTTCCGTGTCCTAGCTACCCAAATGGACATGAAAAGAACTGGGACGTTGTGTTCAAGTTGACCTGTTTTCTAGATGAACGTTAGACGATACATCACGATTATGACCTGAAACACGAAATCACGCACCTATTAGTACGGGTGTAGTTTATGAGTAAAACTTTTCTTATTACAAGAAAAGGTTTCAAAGTAGGGTTTATTTCTTTGTTTACAAGCAATTGACAGTAGCTAACAAGAAGGGACCAAACTCCCACCCATTTCTATCTGCCATTGCTATCTGTCCCTACTATATGCCTACTCTTGCCTTTGCTATACCCTTTAGCTACACATGGCTAGTTGGAAACCGGTCTGGCGGTTCAAGTCGAAACCGCATCGCTGGGTGAACCGGCAGTAACCGGAATTTATCTAATCGGCACCGGAACCAAAGACTCTCTCAGTTCGATTATGGTTCATGGTATTTAGAAACAGGTTTAGAGCCGGAACCGGCGGTTTCAAATCGTAGGTAAATAAGTTATATATATATATATATTAACACAAACTCATCAGTACATCAACAGTAGGGAATGCCCTGGGAGTTCGACTCCTAGAGGGCGTATTAACCTTCTTTTCAAAAAATATTGAAACAGTTTCATGGTGGTTCCGAAATCACAACCGTAATTGTCCCTAAACTGGCAGTTTTGAAACTGGAACCAAAACTCTCCTTGTGGAGGTTCAATTTCAGATAACACGGAACTGGACATGTCAACCTCTAGCACACAGCATCAGCAATTCTCCTTTTCCCTTCATAGATCAACCTTGGTATGTTGGGTGAATGGGATCGAGTCTTAGGAAATGATGTTACCAGTACATCCTTGGAGATGCCCAGTTAAGTAATTGATATTGTGTAGCGGTAACAAGAGCATTTGGTTATTCCCCTAAGTCAATCATGATAAAGATATAGATGCATGATCATTAATGCATCACCCTTATAAATCTCGTTATAGCCTTTTATTATGTTATGAGCAAAAAATTCTTTATTTTCTTTTATTGACAGGAATTCATGGAAACTTGTTTTAATCTGACAAGATCCAAACGGAGATCTCCTTAGCAAGACCATTCTCTATTGACATAGAATTTACAGACAGCAACAAACTAAACAACAGACCTTTGAGAGAAAACATGCTGCACCCATGTCACCGCTGCATCCACTCCGCAACATCCCTCCGGAAAACACCGTTGAACCGTACATAACCCAGTTGAGCATGACCATAGATATGCCGACAGTGGCTGCTTGAGCTAACCACAGCCTTATGTGGGGGCAGCATCATCCCTAAGCTCGTGCCTGGCTTCAGAAGCCTTATATTCATTGGAGAAGCAAGCATGCGCCCGTCTGAATCGGGATCACTGATCTTCTGGTTCATAATTCCATTAGCTCCTGTAGACAATCGGGAATCTTTCGTCGGCTTTGCTGCAGGTGATTCTTGATAGTTCAACCTAGTACATTCACGCCGAATTTGGGCAGATGGTTTCATTCGGTCAAGACATCGAAGAATCTTGTTGCCCAGACTCTTCCCAACATCTATGTTTCGTTGCTGGATGTTTCGGTGTACACTTAGAGCAACGTCAAAAACATTTCGAGTTCGCCTGAACAAGTAATAAAGGTATGAATAACGTACAAGAGAGCAAATAACAAGTAATAAGTAGCTAGTGAATGCATCTTCAAGGATCAATATATGTTTCTCCACAGCTTGGTTGCAGAACAAACTAATTATGCAAGCACAAAGTTGTTCATACAATGGGAAGCAAAACAAAAATAGCAGAGGAAGTGCAATGGAAGGCAAAGGGCACCTAAATCGCAAACTTGGTTCTCGCATCTCATTCACTATTGTATACCTATGAGCAAATTGTCTACTTGTTAGAAATTAACAACTGATCACAGTAGTTCAGGAATGGTATAGAAATTAGAAACAGAAATAGGCTCGAGAGAGAGAGGGAATCGGGCAGTAGTGGAAATGCTGTTGCAATAGTTACACAATTGTGTGAAACTTTATGTTTATTTATGTGCTTTGAGCTCTATTTTGAGCTCATTATGTAATATTTTGAGTTATATACTCACTAGAATTAACACTATTAATTTTTTATTCCAAGTATAGATTGGGTTTGCATAATATGTGTATTGCTCAAATAATAAACATATCCAACCATTCGAAACAAGTTGGCTTCACTTGGTATTAAGATTCAAGTTCAGTCAGGTGTGTTCTTTCCAACTTATATGCAAGTTTAATTGTATCAATTGTTTGTTTATTGTCATGGTATAAAGAAAATTGTATTTTGACAACAAGTTGCAACATTTAAATGATCTCTCAATTGGTTCATTGATAAGAAATTGAAAATTTTGGATGCTTTCCAAACTTGTTTATTGGATCAAAAGTGTATTTTAAACAATAAGTTGCATCTCTTGGCATGATTAAAATTCATGTTGTTGGTCGTTTATTGAAGACCTTTGTAATTAAGGTGCTTGGCGTTGTTGGCCTTTTGATGAAACTTAATCATTGTTTGAAAATGCACTTATTGTTGGCCTTTTGTTGAAGACCTTTGTGATTAAGGTGCTTCATGTTGTTAGCTATGAGTTGGATGTTAGTCAATATTGAAAATGTAATAATTACTATCTCGATAAATGTGTTTCAAAGTATTGCAAGAATTCTTACTTTATGTGAAAAAGATTCCTTAAGAATGATATTTCAAACTTGTTTTTGATCATCTAGAAAGATTATCTTATTGTTAGAATCATAAAATTATGTTTGAAATTATGACTTATCGGCCTTGGATCTTGTTTGATTTGGTTGGGTTCGAGTTTCGTCCTTACGGGTTAATGCTTATCCATAAAGCTTGTACGGTATACCAAGGCCTTTAGTAATATTGTAGTGATTCATTAAATTATTTGTTATAGATAATCTTACTTAGAAGATGAAAAAGGTTTTGCTTCATTAAAAGTTTGTTTTGCAATAAAAGTATAGAATTGCCACTGTGGAACTAATGTTTGGCTTTTATGTTGTTTTCAAAAATGATGTAAAGTATGAATATTAGTTGAAGAAAAGATGTAAAGAAAGAAGCATAAGGATGTCTTCATGGCTATAAAAGATATTAGAAACCCATGAAGCCGTTATTGTTTATGATTGATCATATACCTTATCCTCGCAGTTACTTCTACAACAAATAGCCGGCGTTCAACTCCTAGTTAACAAATTTTAAGTCATAGTACCATCAGTTTGAGGGGGTATTAGAAAATGGTGTAATTTATTTTTTATACAACAACAACAACAACTAAGCCTTTTCCCATACTAGACGGGGTCGGCTACATGGATTCTTTGTTTCCACAGATCTCTATCGTGTGCCATGTTAGCAGTTAACTCCCAATAAGCTAGATCATTCTTTATTGTTTCTTTCCAACACTTTTGTGGTCGTCCTCTACCTCTTTTAATACTTTCCAAATTTAGTTTTTCTAACCTTCTTACAGGTTCTTCTTTTGATCTTCTTTCTATATGTCCAAACCATCTTAAACGATGTTCTCTCATTTTATCCTCTATTGGTGCCACTCCTAATTTGTTTCTAATAACCTCATTATGTATACGGTCTTTTCTTGTATAACCACTCATCCATCTCAACATCTTCATTTCTGTCACAGACATCTTTTGTACATGTTGATGATTAACTGCCCAACACTCATAACCATAAAACATGGCAGGTCTAACTGCTGCTCTATAATATTTACCTTTTAATTTTAATGGTATCTTCTTATCACAAAGAATTCCTGATGCTCCTCTCCATTTTAACCAACCAGCATTAATTCTATGTGTAACATCTCCATCAATTCTTCCATCACTTTGAAAAATTGACCCTAGGTATTTAAAACTTTCCTTTTGGGGAATGCAATGTGTGCCAATTTTAATTTCTATGTCCTCTGAAGTAGCCAAATGATCAAACTTACATTCCATATATTCTGTCTTTGTTCTACTAAGTCGGAGGCCTTTGTTTTCTAATGTTTCTCTCTATAGTTCCAATTTTCTATTAACTTTTTCCTTAGACTCCTCCACTAATACAATGTCATCTGCAAATAACATACACCAAGGTACTTCATCTTGAATATGTTTTGTTAACTCATCCATCACCATTATAAATAAGTATGGACTTAAAGTTGATCCTTGATGTAACCCAATATTAACTTCAAAGAAGTCTGTCGTTCCTTCATGAGTCCTCACACATGTTTTTGCACCATCATACATGTCTCTTATAAGGTTAATATATGTAATTTATTTTTTATGTAAATCATTAATCATGTAAGGCAGGACCAGGCCCCTTGGTCTTTTGGGTCTTGCCCCCAAGGCCTGGCCCACTTGGCCACAGGGCCAGGCCTAGCCATTGGGGACCCAACGGTCACCGGGCCCCCAATGGCTAGAATATCTAGCTGCTAGGGGTTAGCCCTTGTTATTCTTTTCTCCCTTCTACCTCTAGTTCTCTCCCTCTCCTATAAATATATCTCGTATGTAAATACTTTATATGGCCCTTAGTAACTAATCAATAAAGATCATTTTTATTCGTTTGGTGTCTCTTCATTGCACTTGGATATAGCCTTTTCTAAGGCTTTGTGATAATTACATTGTGGTGATATTTATTATCGATCTTTCGTTGCTATATTGAAGCATCATCTTCATTACATCATCCCACTTGCGACGTAGGACAATAGACGACCGGCGACGAAGATGAGATCTCAATGTTGTCGGCGGCCGCCAAGGAAGACGAGAAAGGATTCGAACAACGCATCATCATCAGGGAAGAAGAGGGAGAGCATGAAGAATAACGGGGACGTGATTATCATCCCAACGTTGAAAACTCCCGAGAGAGAAGGAGAGGAGCGGTCGGGGGCTTCTAGCAGTGACGACAAGGACTTTAGTGGCGGGATTGGTTGGAGAATCACTGGCGACGATCCTGCTCGACTATTGTGCGATAACATGAGGAGTGGTGCTAGCAATTCCTCGAACAATGCTGATGGAGGCGACCCGAATTGCGAGTGTCTCTATGAATCCGGGATTTGAATCGACCTTATCTCGAGAATGGCAAGACAGAACCGTTTGCAAATCTTGAATCACCTTTAGCGAGGCTTCTTTCGTGTCAAGGCCCTCTGCCTCATACATGGCCACCCGCTTATGTGATGTTGGTGGTTTCCTCCTCTGGGCATCTTTCTCAATAGAAGAAGAGGAAGGAGGAGAAGGGACACATGGTTGTGGTGCTAGGGTGGTTCACATGCATATGGCGGCGGTGAAGGGTGGTAAGAGCAAAGGAGGTCTTAAGCGTGGTGGTGATGGATGACGACGTGATGGTTGCCGTAGAGGAGGAGGGCGTCGATGGCATTCTTCGGTGATCAAGAACGCTTCTAACGTCTCTCCGGGAATGGATGACGACGATCCAACAATTCCAATCAAGATGGGCCTCCATGAACTGGATTCTCGATCAACTTCATGCGCAACTTGGGGATCTCTCTCTGACTTCCTTCGCTTTATGAAGAATCCTCTTTGTGCTCAATTGCTTTGCTCCCTTGCTAATGCCCTAGCAGAAACCTTCGTGCTTGCGAGTCGTCAGGTTCCGACATTGGGAAGTTGCGCATGCAAAGCGACATCAACTCCGCAGCCTCATCCATTCAGGTGGAGGCAGTAGAGACGATAGCCCAATGGGCTGAAATAGGGTGTCCTTCCAACAACCCCTCGACTGCGAGGGTTTTTGGCAATGCCAATTGTGTGGCTCTCCTAGTTCGGATGCTCGAGAGAAAGGAGGTAAGGGAGAGGGAAGTCACTAGTTGTGCTCTTGCCGCACTGGCATCATTCCTAGCAAATTATCGGATTCTCAAGATGCGGAGGAAATGCCCTATATTTTTGGATTATTTATGAGAATACCATTTCAACAACCGACGTATACTCTTTTCAACCTGTTTCTTTTTAACATTTGGTAGATCAATTATTTGGTATCTTGTTTATGAAACTATATTGTTTATTAAACAATGAGTTACATTTTTATGTGATTAAAATCTTCGTGTTGTGGGTATATGTCACTAGCATTGGTTGTTTGTTGAAGACCTTTGTTTTAAGGTGCTTCAGTCATCCTATATGATTTTGGTTATTGGTTGGAGATCAGTAAATATTTTAAGATGCACTTAATTGTCATTTGATATCTTGTGTGTGAATAGCTTATCTTTGTTGAGATGAGGTCATAGGCTGATAAAAGGAAACAAGACCATCCTCAATGTTGAAGGTGATGTAGTTACTTACAAAGCTTTGGGGATATCCTACGTTGTTATTTCTCCTTGGTTCAATTATTTTCTCAAGTCATTTGATTTAGAAATAACACTTTTAGGGTCACCCCATATTAATCATCTTTACTACATGATCGAGAATGAAACCAATAGTAGGGCTAGGATTTACAAAAGACATATTTTGGGAACACTAGTCTTCATGTGAAACATATTCTCAAAGAATGCAACATCACAAAGTTCTACCATCTTATAGATATTTATGTCACATAAATCAAATTGTATAACCAAGAATCTATAGCATAGCTAGTCTCCACGTAACCGAAAAATATGACATCCACAGTTAGAGAATGGTCAACACAAATATGCATATTTATCTCATTGTTTACAATCCAGTAATGTGGCTTATAAATAAAACAAAATTTGGGTTTAAGACAGAGATACTTGTCACTAGTCATAGGTTCAATAGTCACCATGTTGACCATAGCAGCTAGAGGTTTCTCGATTTCTTAAAGGAACACGTCCTAACCCAATGTCCAACCTGATCACAAATGTAACACAACTTGTTTTTGGGTTTCTTTTGAATTTGGGCCTTTGGATCACTAAACTATTTTTATCCAAGTATAAGGTTGAGTTTAGGGTTAATAGGCATAACATGTTTCTAGCTTCTACGGTCTTCCTCTATTGTTATGTCTATCATGAGATTATCTACAGTCATATTACCCTTATCATTTTTGAGATCTTGACCAAAACCCTCTAAAGGCTTATAAAATTTCTTAATATCTTTGCTTGTGAATAGCTTTATCTTTTTCATGATAATTTTGCTGTGCTTGATATGGATAGTTGTTTTTCAAAAGACATTCATAATTTTTATGCGCAAATCTTTGAAAACAATGTATAAAAGGAGTCTTTTATGTATCATCTTTTTAAAAACCTAATTTTGATCATCTTGTTAGATTCTCTTATTATTGGATTTATTGAGTCACATTTAGACTTCCAAGTTGTTTAAGGGTCTTGTGATTTGATGAGATTGATTTGATGGTTAAAGCTTAGCCTTAAAGTCATGGATGATTGGAGCTTAACCTTAAAGCCATGAATGGTTCAAGTTCAACCTTAAAGCCCGGGTTGAAGCTTAGCCTTAAAGCTTTGGATGGTTTGAACTTAGTCGCAAAAGCTCGATTGGTGCTTATTGAATCATTGATGCATATTAGCCTCTTATAATATTTTGTTATGACTCATGAACTTATTTATCATATTAGAAAATCCTATTTAGGTGATGAATGGTTTTAAAGCTTTTTCTTATGCTTTTAGTAAAATATTTCGAAAACTTCTTAGGTTTTAGGTTTGTATTATTTTTAAGATCTTAGAGAATCCACTTAGGTGCAATATTTTTTATTAAAGAAACTTTTTCTTATGCTTTTAGCAAAATATTTCGAAAATTTCTTTGAAATCTTAGGATCTTGCTTTATGTTTTAAGATTAGGAATTTCTTAGGTTTCAAGTTTGTATTATTCTATTTCTAGATCTTAATTACTTTTGTTGAAGTTTTATTCAATAATTTTTCTTACAGATATTAAAATAAAAGATAACAAATGAGATGTAAACTTGAGCAAAGAAGCGAAAAGAAAAGTGTTTAAAAACCAAATACAAAAGCTATTTTGTTGAGCGGCATATATTTTCACCAAGTCACTTTCAGCTCTAAAATTTAGGTTAGCAAACTTTCAGTGATGTACTGTTAATTTGAGGGGTTGTTAAAATATAAAATTATATATTTCAGCATTTTACCTTCTATTTATGTTACTTTCTGTATTTTTCTTTTTTAATAGTCAGCGCCATCATCAAGTGCTTCCAACGGTTAGAATTCTAGCCGTTGGAAGCACCTTATTGCCTACTTGTTTCATCTATAAAACACAACCTTGTACATTGTAATCTTAAGCAAGCCTTATGGCTTGATTGTGTAAAACCCTCTCTTTTGAGGGATTCATTAAACAAAGATTAAGTAAAGATTCAGTTATACATCCTACTCCTATGCAGATAGACACCAAACTTGACTACTTGACATTTAGAAATCGAGTTGTTTCACTTCTTATGCCTGCCAAAGGGAAGATGATGTTAAGGTCGGGGGAGAGTGATATTTCATTTTGAACTAACTGTGACAATAAGCATGAGGACTAGGCAAATCAAGATTTTTCAAGAATCTGTTCATTCAGGATGCTCATATTCAACGGGTAAGCTTTCCTTTTACATTATGCATGCCTTACTTGGACAAAATTTGTGCAACCGTTAGCACCAGAATGAAGCAATAGATGGAAAAAAGGAGCACCCAAACACCAGTGTTTTTCAGCCACGATGGATGAGGGTTCATCAGTCCATCTCCAACAATGTCACCACAGGTTTCCTTCTTTAAATATTACTTCTACAGCTGAAGATAACCTATTATATTACATGGAGACACCCATCCCGGCCATCATGCTTCAAATGTATCATGGGCATACATTTCATAATTACTTGTGCCTTCAGAAAAAAGAATAATCATAACTAGCCGTTGAAGATCTAGTAACCAGTGATGATTGATACCAATCCTCCCAAGTCCTAAGTAAAGCTGAAACTGAAATCCAAGACAGCTGGGATCTCTTCTTT
Organism: Brasenia schreberi; assembly: GCA_036023115.1. NCBI lineage: Eukaryota > Viridiplantae > Streptophyta > Magnoliopsida > Nymphaeales > Cabombaceae > Brasenia > Brasenia schreberi. Next base: position 3,050,093 of record JAYKKT010000086.1, on the reverse strand, counting down.
CGTATCAAGATTCCTTTCACCTAACATGGGCCACTCTTGAAGTCTCAATATACGTGCAGGTATAATTAAGATTCTCGACTCAACCCTCTCTGAGCAACACCAATCTATTTATAATATTTTGTATCGCTTCCCATTGTCTCTTTCCAAAACTGCAATTGTCTTCCACTTTTCCCAGTTACATTGTTTCAGCCTTTTCCAATTGTTGTAGGGTTCTATACAACATATATAAAATGAAGCTTCCCAGTTTCCCTTTAATTATAAAAAGAAACAATAATTGTAGACACCAACAAATCCAGAAAATAATCCCCAGGTATATGGTGTCCAGGTATATGGTGTCCTCTGTATTACAAGCGAAAAATTCAAGTGTAGGCTAGACATTTCCTAATTCAAGATTCGGTGGGAAAACTTACAGGTTGGGGTGATGCCCCACAGTGGGCTATACATTTTTCTCTTTTAATTTTTTTGAAACTTCCCGTTGCAGATGCCCCACCTCGTTCTAGATCTTATAGAAGTTTTCACTTGATCAAATCACTCTTTTGTCACATGATACATCACCATCATACCTCTGCTTAATCTACCAAGACCAACCCTATCAGTTAGTATTTCTTCCAATCCACCACCCCTCGTATCGTGGATCCTGAATATCAAATGTTGTGAAACACCAGAAATCAACAAAGAATACAATATAGTGGAATATAACAGGAAACAGTTAGAGGAACTACACAAAGCCATATTTGACATCAACAACATACAAAGAAAGGTCAACAAGCCTCATATGACATAGAGCTAGTTACAAGACTTAGAAGTGAAGGAAACCCCTCGAGCTCCAATGAAGTTCCCTTTAATAGCCATATACGTGCACAACTTTTCCCTCCAAATATAGGATTTAGTGAAGAAGGCCTTGGTAAGGACCAAGAGTATTACCATTAAAAAGCCTCAGCAACGATTACCTATATTCTAAGGAACATTTTATCTAATGAATATAAGATTGTAGTATAAAAGCTAAAATTTTAGTTCAAAAAGTTTGAGGCGGGCTAGCAAGAACTTGGTTCACTCACTAATCTCTTGATGTCTTACCTAATAGTTAACCTATGCTACTAACCTGTTCATTGGTTGGGTACTCATTCAGTTCGGTGAGCGTGGTCATCCCGTCAATTGGACCATATATGTTCGGACTTACTTGAACTAAGAAAAATGTTTAGTAGAGAGAAAACAGAAAATGGTCAAACGGTAAAATAGGCACATTGAATTAATAAAAGGACGCGCAACATGGTAAATGAATGATAGGAGATCTTTTCCTTACTAAAATAAATTTTGAGGAGGTAAATCATCTTCAAATGGTAAAGAACAAGTTTGAACAATAGGTAATTATATAAAAAATAATTCTCGTCTGGCCACCCAGATCATGTGATCATGTTACTAGTAGAGGTCTCTTAAGCTATGCTACTACTATAAATCTCTTTCATATCTCTTTCTCTTTCTCTTAAGAATGACTTAAGTTATTTGTTGGATGACGGTGTTGTCCCGTTAAAAGAAGTTTGAATGCATGTATAACCTTCTTGCGAGTTGCAGGGATCCCTAAAGCCCGATAAATCTATACCGCGATCAGTTACTTGCCATATAGCCGATACATCTTATGATCAATTCTCGTATAATATTTCAGAAGCTCTAATAAACCTGACAGTGATGATGCCTTGACTCTTGAGCACTAACGAGTGTTACTCAATGTTCTCACGAAGAGTCTTCACTAGATGAGGGTCTACACGGTCGAAATTTAAATGCGAAGTTAAGAAGGCTTTCAGCAAAATAATGTGTGTGTGTGAGAGAGAGAGAGAGAGAGAGACTCGACGGACGACAAATCAACTTAGACTTCGTTCCTTTTCCCATAAAATCACTAGGGAGAAAGAACCATAAAGAAGGCAACAAACCGCACAACGATTCGCCTCAACATAATTCAGAATTCCAAACAGTCACCAACAAGAAGATCAATCTAATCCTCGACAAGTTCACGAATTTCACGGTCAGGAATAAACCCAAATCTAACGCCAATGCCTAATGAATTGAATCGGAACCGCAAGAGAAAGCCAAGAAAGAGGGGGGATTGAACCTGTGAACGAAGCTTGGGATGATCGGGGCCGATGAGTTGGCGTTGGATTCTGAGAGCGAGCCGGAACGTCCTCTTCAATCCAAGGAAATAGGCCGTCACTACCGTGATCTCCCAAAAAACCATCCCTCCTCCTCTTCCTGCCTTTCCTTTCTTACCTTTTTCCCCTTTTCCTCTTCTCCTCGCCCTCCTCTTCTTCTTCTTCAGATCGATTAGTGGGGAAGAGAGAGACGACGCGATTTGCTTGAGAAGGAAGAAACGTTGACGGAGAGAGATCTTTCGAGCGTCGAGATTCGAGATTCGATCCTCTGACCTCTTCCGAGACCACGTCGAGTACCGCTGCTCGGTTGTGAAGCGATGTTGGCAACCAGTTCCACTGGTAGGGATGGCAATGTCTACCCAGACCCATACGAGACCCTCAATTTTGTGCTCTGCACCCGCCTCATTTCCGTGGGTATGAGCTACGAGATTGGGTCTACGCGGGACCATTCAAAGATACGTAATAAATACGCACTAGTTCATGCTTCAAACATTTTTTACCATTCGATTTAAAAAATAAAAAGTATCGATATATTTTTCGTAGTTTTCATTTAATACATTATTAAATACTTTTAAACTTAAATTATTACTGTTGATCATATAGATCAAACAATATTTAAATATAGTTAAGCATAGACGGATAGACAAGATGAGTTCCGAGTAAATTGAAATCAAACCCATTAGGATCTGGTTACGATTCAAGAACTACTGGTTTCGAGTCGATTCTCGTTTCAAATTTATTTATCAAAATATTGTTATTATTTTGATATATCATTATTATATTAAAGTTTATTTTATACAAAAATAATGTTATTATATAACTAACTCTGCCCATGTAAGGGATCACCCTTGCATTGTGTTAGGCTTTCGACAGCCAGCATAAAACTTTGTCGGATTTTTATACTATGGATTACACAAATTATGAGCATTGCTTTGGGGCGTCCTCTTTTAGCGACACGCTCTAAAGCTCGAATACAGTGATAAGTGAGCAAGAGCCAATTGTAGAGAGTGTTCTCACATCATGGATGGGTGTGAGTAAAGAAGTTAGTCCCATCATAGATGGGTGTGGGTAAAGAAGTTAGTCCTTCTACATTGCCGCCCGAATGTAGTGAATAATTTACAAAGAGGGTCTCCTTATTTTTAATATAGACGGATGCAGGGGGTAAGGAAGCTAGTCCTAGATAATAAGATTCGTATTAGTTCTTGGAATATTGGAACATTATCCGGTGAGCTAATGGAGGTGGTAGATACTATGATTCGGAGAAAGATTCATATTCTATGTTTATAAGAGACAAAGTGGGTTGGAGAAAAAGCAAAAGAGATAAAAGATATAAGTTTTAAATTATGGTACTCAAGTAAGGAAAAAGCTCGAAACAGAGTTGGTATTATCATAAATAAAGATTTAAAGGATAGTGTAGTAGACATACAACGATATGTTGACCGAATCATGACATTGAAATTAGTGTTAGGAGCAGAGGTTTTGAATATAGTTTATGCTTACACACTCTAAGTAGGACTAGAAGATAGTATAAAGACATCCTTTTGGGAAGAGTTAGATAAGGTGATTCAAAGGATTCCACAAAGAGAGATGATTTGTTTAAGAGGAGACATAAATAGACATGTTGGTAAAGAGGCATTAGGATATCAATTCATGGAATCTTTGGTTTTGGGGATATAAATGAGGAAGGTAGGGAGATTTTAAATTTTGCTATGGCATTTGATCTCTTTATAGTCAATACAATCTTCAAAAAAATGAGATGAACATTTAATTACTTATAAGAGTGACTTATCACAAACACAAATTGATTATTTTATTTGTAGAATAAAAGATAGAGTGTGTTGTAAAGATTGCAAGGTAATTCCAGGAGAAAGCTTAACCACCTAACATCGACTTTTAGTTATAGATTTACAAGTAAAAAAAAAGACAAAGAAGAAAAGAGTGCATCGAGTTATTCGGACTAAATGGTGGAACCTCAAAAGCGAGAAAGAATATATATTTAAACAGAAAGTCCGTTAAGGAGATGCTTGGAATTATGTTGGTACACCTTGTGATATATGGAACAATATGGCTATACATATTAGGAAAGTGGCGAAAGATGTGTTACGTGAATTTAAGAGAGGTGTATCGACACAAAAAGAAGTTTGGTGGTGGAGTGAACTAGTACAAAATAAAATCAAGACAAAGAGGGCATGTTACAAATTACATTATGTTAAGAAAACTAGTGAAACTTTAGAGGCTTATAAGAAAGGAAAGAAAGAAGCGGAAAAAACCGTCAGTGAAGTAAAAGCTAAAATTTGGGAGGATTTATATAAAATACTCAACTGAAAAGAGGTTGAAGGAGATATTTTTAGGATAGTTAGGGCTAGAGATAAGAAAACTAAATATTTTAATTCTATTAGATGCATAAAAGACGAGGATGAAAAAATTCTATTGGCAAATGATGATATAAGAAATAGATGGAAAAACTATTTTTATAATCTTTTTAATGAAAATAAAGATGTTAGTAGCCAAATCAGAAAAATATATAAACCATAATTTCTACCGACGTATTCAAAAGAATGAAGTCAAAGAGGTTGTTAATCATATGAAGGGTGGTAAATCGGTAGGAGTAGACAATACTCCTATAGAAGTTTGAAAAATACTAGGAGAAATAGGAATCACTTAGCTCACAAGACTATTTAATGAAATATAGAGAAACCAAAAGATTCTCGAGGAATGAAGAGTGAGTACACTTATACCCATATATAAGAACAAGGGAGACATTCAGAATTGTGCGAATTATCGAGGTATCAAGTACAAGAGAGAACCAATTTGGATTCACGCCAAGCAGATCTACTATTGAAGCGATTTATCTTTTGGGATGTCTTATGAAACATTTTAGAGCAAAAAAGAAAGACCTTCAAACGATATTTAATTTTCTAGAAAAAACTTACGATAGGGTACTGAGGGAGGTTTTTTAGAGAACCTTGGAACAAAAAGGCATCTCATTGACATACATTAACCTTATAAGAGACATATACGATGGTATAAAAACATGTGTGAAGACTCGTGAAGGAATGAGAGACTTCTTTTAAGTTAATATTGGGTTATATCAAGAATCAACTTTAAGTCTATACTTATTTATAATGGTGATTGATGAGTTAACAAAACAGATTCAAGATGAAGTACCTTGGCGTATGATATTTACATATGGCATTGTGTTAGTAGATGAGTATAAGGAAAACGTTAATAGAAAATTGAAACTATCGAAAGAAATGTTAGAAAGTAAAAGCTTCCAACTTAGTAAAACAAAGACAGAATATATGGAACATAAGTTTGATCATATAGATACTTTAGAGGACATAAACATTAAGATTGATACACATTGCATCTTTATAAGGAAAGTTTTAAATATCTAAGGTCAATTTTTGATAGTGATGGAAAAATTGATGGAGATGTTACGCATAGAATTAATGCTGGTTGGTTAAAATAGAGAGGAGCATCAGATATTCTTTGTGATAAGAAGATATCATTAAAGTTAAAAGGTAAATATTATAGAGCAACAATTCGATATGCCATATTTTATGGTTCTTAGTGTTGGACAGTTAATCATGAGCATGTACAAAAGATGTCTATGAAATGAAGATGTTGAGATGGATGAGTGGTCATACAAGAAAAGACAATATACATAATGAGGTTATTAGAAACAAATTAAGAGTGACACAAATAGAGGATAAAATGAGAGAATATCGTTTAAGATGGTTTGGACATATAAAAAGAAGATCAGAAGAAAAACCTATAAGAAGGTATGAAAAACTAAATTGGGAAAGTATTAAAAGTGTTGAAAAGAAACAATAAAGAATGATCTAGCTTATTGTGAGTTAATTGCTAACATGGCACATGATAGGGCTATGTGGAAACAAAGAATCCATGTAGCCGACCCCGTCTAGTATGGGAAAAGGCTTAGTTGTTGTTGAATGTTATTATATAACTATATTATATATAAACAATCTACAAACTTGACATTAATATTATATCATGGATGCCAAGGTTTCTTGAACCGTCGCTCTGGAACACCAGTTCGAATCAAACCAAAATCGATGTGAAGGTTGTTTGCAAACGGTCGGGTTCTTCTCTGGTTTCGATTCTGGTTTCAATGTGGTTCACAAAATTATGAGACCGTAACCAAACTAGAGGGTATTTGTTCTGGTCACAGTTCCGGCTATGGATTGAGGTGGTTTAGAGTTCAGGTTCAGTTTCCATTCGAATATCCAGTCCGAGTTAAAACTAGACATGTTTATGAATGGACGTGCTCATGGATTATATTCTATTTATACGTCAGCATTCTTACATATGTCAGTCATTGAGAACAATGTTTCATATGTCAACCATTCTATCATTGAGAACCATGGTTGATCTTTAAATTTGAAAAATAAAAATCCTCTTTATATATGTATAGAGAGAGAGAATAATTGGATATGTTCACCTCAAGCTCCACCATTTTTTTTAAAACATGTAATAACAATAGGTTGTAGTTTTTCAATAACTCTTAAAACATTTCAATTTAATGGATTTTTAGGTCCGTTCAAATGTGACTAGAAAACCGGTCTTGTTTAAGTCAAGTGAAACTCAAGTCAAACATGATGAGAATTATATCAGTTAAAAGTGAGTTGGACGTTCAAGTTAAGCGTGTACTTTTAAGACCTATTCTTCATTAAACAAATTTTACTTGTTAGATATATTCAATTTTTAAAGTTTTTAAATAATTTTTTTAGTTTTGAGCAATTTAAATGAGAGAATATCATTTAAGATGGTTTGAACATATAAAAAGAATATCAAAAGAAAAACCTATAAGAAGGTATCAAAAACTACATTTTGAAAGTATTGAAAGAGGTAGAGGAAGACCACAAAAGTGTTGGACAGAAACAATAAAGAACGATCTAGCTTATTGTGAGTTAATTGTTAACATGACACATGATACGGTTATGTGGAAACAAAGAATCCATGTAGCCGACCTTGTCTAGTATGACAAAAAGCTTAGTTGTTGTTATTGTTGAGCAGTTTAATGAGTCCAATTCAAAAGCAAACCTGGTAGAATTCCTATTTCTAGTTTGAAGGAAACTGAAACCGGTGGTTTGAGGCATAGACAGAGAGACACCCAGTTTGATTTTGGTTCTACCTTCTATAAAACTGAAACTGGACCGAAACTCAATCCAACGGCTCCAAAGAGCCAGTTCAATTTTATATTTTTTAAATTTATTTTTAATGATTTTTTCTAGCTTTGAGCGCTCCAAGTTAGAACCAAAACGGGTAAGGTTCCTCTTTCTCATTTGAAGGAAACCGAGACCAACGCCTTCGTGTAGCTCTATTACGAAAGTGAACCCTTTAACTATAACGCCTTCGTGTAACTCTATTACGAAAGTATCCCCAATTTTTTCAGGACGTTTCATAAGTTAAAAGCTAGGGAATTAAAGGGATCTCGGAAGGAATAATGTGGAGGGCAAAATCGTCTTATAGATTCTCATAAAAGCTCCTGCACAATGCCAGCTGTGACGGGAGCGTCATCTCGGTTCTCTTCTTATCCGTTCTCACTTTGTATTTTCCGCCGTCCGGTGGTGGGCGAGAACTCCGGCGAGAAGCAATGCACCGTCTCTCCCTCTCGAATTCTCCGTCGAGGATCTCGCCGATCTACGGAGGAAGGGAGGACAGGGCCCTCGATAACAGAGTGGAGGAGGTGGAGGGAAGGAAGGATACGCTGGAGGAAGATAAGAGGGAGAAGCTCAGATCGGGCGTTTGCCGAAGCGAGAGGCTCGTCCATATTATCCCTGTCATTCTTCTCCTCTGTATTCTCGTTCTCTACCTGTTCTCCTACGATCCGATCCAGAAAGGTGAGGGGGAAATCCTAAGCTTTCGTTTTCAGCCTTACGAACACGCGATTCGTCGCGGGTTTTGCTCTTCGTAATCGCTCTGAGGTCTTTCTCCCGTTAGCGGCTTTAGTATTCTCGGTAAGGAAGCTGCATTTTTGAAATAGATGTTTTAGAAAGGTGAAACGTCCGCGGTTTCATTGCTTCTCACAGATTTTGAGATCTTTCTATTTTCGTATTTCCCTTTTTCTCTGTTTCTGAAAGAAATGCGTTCGGAAACTGTTTTCTTCGTCAAAAGCTTGTAAAGTTTGCGCTTCTTTGCCTGATTTTCTTGTCTGAGATGGTGCCGTTTTGGTCCTTTTTGAGGCTTTGATGTTGCGAATTTAATATCGAGCACGGACATTTTCTCTAGCTATCTTAGCTCTGAGCCTCGGATCTTCCCTTCTCCACGTCGATTCATCTTAACAGCTGATTATTGGGATTTGTTCGTTAATTCCGTGAGTGAATTACTCTTTCAAAAGGGTCTTCCTGAATTTCGCTACTTATTCCGTTTTGTCATTAATTTCTCTTCCGAACTCTATTCTTTTCGATCGTCTGATTTTCCAGTTTTCGATCAACCATGCTTGTTGGGAGGCCCTGAAGGTTATAGAACGTGCATTTTCTTTTCTGTTCTCCAGGCTTTTCACCTTTTCTTCTTCCCGTCATCGTGACGTTTGCGGCATCCGAACTCATTGATTCCCACATTTTGTGTCTCGATGAATCTCCCTTTTCACTACAAGATTATACGAAAAGCGGAAAACCCCCTCTTGAAGCTACAGAAGAATTAAAGAAAAGTTCTCCTTTGTCTCGAACCGGTTCGCCTCCTTAGGTCTCGAATCTTCATTTATTATTGCTCTGACTCCCGCGCTCCGTAACTCCTTTAACGATTTCTAAACCTTCTCCGGTTTTCTCCCTTACACTCTTTCGTGGATTCTCTTTTTGTTCCTTTCCCAGAATCGGCAATGGTCGGGGATCTAGGCCTGTCCTCCGTCGGCGATCACTTGGTTTTGTACGGCCACCGCAGTCCGCAGCAAACGGCGAAGAAGAACGTCACGGCGACGCCGTCTTCTCCGTTGTTTCGGAACAGGAAACTCGCCGATTTTTAAGCCTGCCTCCATTTTTTAAAAGGAATCGTGATACCCACCTTCCTTGTACGTGTAAATTTGCATTGCTGGCTATTGACTGAAGCTTTTACGGCAGCGGGTCTTGACCTGAGAAACCCGCTCATCTTGGCGTGTGAGACAGTTGCGTCAAAATTGTACCTTGTGACACGTGATCGTGTCGGCCTTCGACACGAAAATGATTTGACAAAGCGAAAAATGTCAAAAGGTAAGCGTGTTAGTGTGTTGATACCCTTTTCTTTTTCTTTTTCTGCTTTTAGCTGCGACGTTAATAATAATGTGATGAATTTGAGAGTCCGTAGAAATCGAATTGTATGTATAGTGTGAAAATTTGAAAAATAAAGTTACTCTCTTTTAGCCTTTATTACGATGTATGAGCTCGAATTCTTGATTAAGCTCGGATTGAGATTTAGGGCTTCAACTCTATCGAGCTTGATTGAGCTCGTGAACGAGAAAATCCCAACTGTAATATGTGTTTGGCCCTCGTATCAAAGAATTTCTTATATATATATATATATATATACTTTTGAGGGTATGAATATAATTTTATAGTTTAAAAGATTAAAAGAATATTTAAAAAATATATAAGACAATTTTGTTATACTTTTTCACTCTAAAAGTAAGGTATGACTTACCATACATAGAGAGAGAATAGTCTACGTACACTCCTATCACTTAAATATCTCTACAGTTTGATTGATAAAAATTTGAATTTAAAAAATATTTCAATATCAAGTATAAACAAATTTGTTTTTTAAATTCAAATTTCTATTATGATCACGTCTATATATATATATACGATATATATATAACTTAATATGTAGGTGCAACATTACAACAAATCTAAGAGCTTGACTTGTTTTATTTTGTGGTATCATACCAGTGACAATTTCAAACATGACACAAGAACTCAATAAACTTGAGAACTCTCTCTTTACCCCATACAAGATCTTGACTTCATGGGCCATACAAAAATAAGATCTTGAGTTGATGAACAAGCCTCGAATCCTTTGTTTAGTTTTTCCAAAATAGTTTACCAGCCCCAGCCTGAAGAGGCCTTCCCGTGTAATAAGCATAAAAGAAAAAAGAAAGAGCTCTCTCTTACTTCCTGTATTATTTTTAGGTTTTGATCAAGGGCGGCAGATTCAAGCTTCACGGTTTGGTTGAATTTGGATCTTACTGTTGTGAATATGATCCAATTTTGCATCCTCATGTTTTAGTGAAGAAGATGCTAAAGGCAAAAGACTTGATGAAATTATGTAAGTGTACTCACCGGAAATTTAGGCAACAATCTTTTAGATAAAAATTATAAGAAAAAAAGTGAATACAAACAAACAACAACTAAGCCTTTTCTCGTACTAGACGTGGTCGGCTACATGGATTCTTTGTTTCCACAGAGCCCCATCATGTGCTATGTTAGCACTTAGATCACAATAAGTTAGATCATTTTATATTGTTTCTTTTCAATATTTTTGTTATCATCCTCTATCTCTTTTAATACTTTCCAGCATGTTACAAATTACAACATGCTAAGAAAACTAGTGAAACTTTAATGGCTTATAAGAAAGCAAAGGAGGCGAAAAAAGCCATAAGTGAAGCAAAAACTAAAATTTAGGAGTAAAAAACTCAACTCAAAAGAGGGTGAAAAAGATATTTTTAGGATATGTAGGGCTAGAGATAAGAAAACTAAAGATCTTAATTATGTTAGATGCATCAAAGATGAGAATGAAAAAATTCTATTAATAAATGATGATATAAGAAATAGACGAAAAAACTATTTTTATAAGCTTTTTAATGAAAATAAAGATGTTAGTATTAGCTTAGGAGAGTTAACCTAATTAGAAAAGTATATAAGCCACAATTTTTATCGACGTATTCAAAAGAATGAAGTCAAAGAGGCTCTTAAACATACAAAGGGTGATAAATCGATAGGACCTGACAATATTCCTATAGAAGTTTGGAAAATACTAGGAGAAATAGGAATCACTTGGCTCACAAGACTATTTAATGAAATATAAAGGAACCAAAAGATGCCCGAGGAATGGAAGTTCTTCTTGTGATATTCTTTCTATATGTTCAAACCATCTTAAACAATACTCTCATTTTATCCCCTATTGGTACCACTTCTAATTTGTTTCTAATAACCTCATTATGTATACGGTCTTTTCTTGTATTACCACTCATCCATCTCAACATCTTCATTTCTGTCACAAATATCTTTTGTACATATTGATGATTAACTACCCAACACTCAGAACCATAAAACATGGTAGGTCTAATTGTTGTTCTATAATATTTACTTTTTAACTTTAATGATATCTTTTTATCACAAAGAATACATGATGCTCCTCTCCATTTTAACCAATCGGCATTAATTCTATGTGTAACATCTCCATCAATTCTTCATCACTTTGAAAAATTGACCCTACGTATTTAAAACTTTCCTTTTGAGGGATGCAATATGTGTCGATTTTAATTTCTATCATCTGAAGCAACCAAATGATCAAACTTACATTCCATATATTCTGTCTTTGTTCTACTAAGTCAAAGGCTTTTGCTTTCTAATGTTTCTCTCCATAGTTTCAATTTTCTATTAACTTTTTTCTTAGACTCCTCCACTAACACAATATCATCTGCAAATAACATACACCAAGGTATTTCATCTTGAATATGTTTTGTTAACTCATCAAACACCATCATAAATAAGTATGGACTTAAAGTTAATCCTTGATGTAACCCAATATTAACTTCAAAGAAGTCTATCATTCCTTCATGAGTTCTTACACATGTTTTTGCACCATCGTATATGTCTCTTATATGGTTAATATATGTCAATGGGATACTTCTTTTTTTCAAGGTTCTCTAAATAACCTCCCTCGGTACCCTATCGTAAGCTTTTTCTAGATCAATAAATATCACGTGAAAGTCTTTCTTTTTTGCTCTAAAATATTTCATAAAACGTCTCAAAAGGTTCTCTGTTGTACTTGATACTTGTCTTAACCTACGTTCAATAATTCTTTCGCACAATTTCATAGTATGGCTCATTTACTTGATACCTCGATAATTTGTACAATTCTGAATGTCTCCCTTGTTCTTATGTATAAGTATAAGTGTATTCACTCTCTATTCCTCGGAGATCTTTTGGTTTCTTCATATTTCATTAAATAGTCTTGTGAGCCAGGTGATTCTTATTTCTCCTATAATTTTCCAAACTTCTATAGGAATATTGTTTGGTCCTATCGATTTACCACCCTTCACATGTTTAAGAGCCTCTTTAACTTTATTCTTTTGAATACGTCGGTAGAAATTGTGGTTTATATACTTTTCTGATTTGGCTAAATCTCCTAAGCTAATACTAACATCTTTATTTTCATTAAAAAACTTATAAAAATAAATTTTTCATCTATTTCTTATATCATCATTTGTTATTATAATTTTTTCATCCTCATCTTTGATGCATCTAACATAGTTAAGATCTTTAGTTTTCTTATCTCTAGCCCTAGTTATCCTAAAAATATCTCCTTCACCCTCTTTTGAGTTGAGTTTTTTTATATAAATCCTTCCAAATTTTAGCTTTTACTTCATTGATGACCTTTTTCGCTTCCTTCATAGATGGATCCCACCATGGGCTATAGACTTTAAGTTGATTTTCAAAATTTTAGGTGGTTACCCCACTTCAGCTCAATGTAGATTTGCCACAGTTACGAATGGAGGGTTAGCGAAAACATTTCTCGATACATTATGGTTCAAACATAGTTTGTGAATGGCGGATAGCTTGGTTTGCTCGTATACAAATTGAATTGTGAGACAAATTGAAAAGGGTAGTTCAGTTCATTCGACCCATTTACTAAGAAGTGCATTAACAGGTGCAAAAATGTAAAGCTTAAAACAAATTCTACAATCAACGGATAAAATTTGCAAAGAGAAAGGTAAAAAAGTAAATAAATCTACTGATGCTTTTAGTGCATTATGGTGATCACCTAAATATTTTGGCCCTCATATCCTCAAGGAGATGAAGGTTGTTTTAACATAAAATGCAAGTTTTTTTCTATAAACTTTAAATAACGACTAGAAAGTTTGCAAACTCCCGGTCATTCTGAGATGTCTAATATATATAGAGAGATTAGTACATGTACACATGGTTAGATCTTTAAAAATACTGAAGGATCTCAACTGTTTGATCCATGAGATGGGGTTTTGAAATTCAAATTTTAAAGTGAAAAGGTATGTTGATATTTTTTTCAAGTACATTTATTGCACCCAATACTTTTCAATTTTTAAATTTGAATCTCAATCAGCAATCTCATCGAGGCGACAGTTGAAATCCTTAAGTATTTTTAAATATGAATGAGTATGCATGGACTAACCTCTCATGAGCCAAATTTCATCGGGTCGCTTCACTACTAGAACAAACCAAAAAGAAAAGATGATGACTAAGTTTTTAATCAAGAAATTATATTTTTTAGTTGAAACAATGTCAAAACTTTACATTTTTAACCAACTTTAAGGAGCAGCTCATGATCCACTAACCTCTCCATGGATCCGTTAACATCAACTTTCTTACACACACATATACATATTGTGTGTGTAGGTAGTAGTAAATTACATAATATTTTTTGGTGTATAATCTTACCGAAACATCTCTATGGTTTGATCTTTGACATTAATGATTGAGATGAAAAAACAAAAAATATTTAATTCATATAGTATATTAAATATAAAATACAAAAAAATAACAATATTTTTATTTAAAATACTTATCGTTTATTGTATCAATCAAACCATAGAGATATTTGTGCAAGATTATGGATGAAAAGACATTATGCATTTCTGACTCTATATATAAGAGAGAGAGAGAGAGAGAGAGAGAGAGAGAGAGAGAGAGAGAGAGAGAGAGAGAGAGAGATATGAGTATCCTCTAAGAATTTTGGAAATTCCAGGTATATATATGCTCCAATCAAAATATGTGGATTGTGATTTCACCCACCCCAAACCGGATTAGGTTGTCTCTTAGTGGCATTCCCGAAATCCATTGTTTAGACCGAAAAAAATTGCATAATGTCAATAGATAAGCTGTTGTTTTTAGTCTGTTGTAGCATGTAGTGATTACTAACATGTTTTAAAGTGTACCTTCTTTTTAAGGAAAAAATAGCAACAAGAAAGATTGCAAACTCCACGTCAATTTCACATGTTAACAACTCTCTCTCTCTCTCTCTCTCTATATATATATATATATATATATATATATTGTGTGTGTGTTTTAAAAGTGAAAGAAAGTGGAGCTAAAGTTATAAGATAATGTTCAAAAAACAATTGTAAAATTGTGATAAGTATTAATAGAGTGAAAATGGGTATGAAGGGTGGATCTAATATGAATATGAAGATACATGTTGATCAGTAAGGTTTAGTGGCTCCACCATGAACGGCCATGTTTAAGGTAGAGAGAGAGAGAGAGAGAGAGAGAGAGAGAGAGAGAGAGAGAGAGAGAGAGAGAGAGAGAGAGAGAGTAAAGAGAGAGGGAGACTGAGAAGAGAACTTTGATTGAAGGTAATCTATTTAATGATGGCTTTCTATAAATCCTTAGGCATTACGACCCTTGTTTAAACCCTAGGCACCTTCTAGTATTATTTTCTATTTCTGGCCTCTTGAGGTGGGATAAATTAGTGATTTTGCAAACTGAAAATAGAAAGAATGGGTTTGCACATAAATTATTATGTCCATCAAGTTTTATTTCATATTTTTGCCTTCTTGAGGTGAGAGATGAATTAGCAATTCTGCACATTGAAAATAGATAGAATGGGTTTGCATATAAATTACGACGTCCATCAATGAAACAAAAAACTTCATACAAGTTCTGTAAGTAAACTGCAATATGGTGCACTATCCATCGATCAAAACCATCTTGAAGAGGAGTACGTTCCATGTCAAAACCACTATGGGATAATTTTGTTTCTTCAGGAACTAAAGCAAGTATAATGGGTTTATTAAAATGACTGCTCCATAAATCTCTTCATGTTTTTCAAATAACGCATGGCTACTAAGCTTTTGTACATAAAATCGTGTGTATGTGAGAGAGAGACAGATTAAAATGGCTTATAAATCTTTTAGCGTCCCTCATGAGTCAAGAAACTTATGAGGGAGAGGGAAAGGGAGGGAGAGGGAGGGGAAAGATATTTTTAGTCAGGTCCGTGTCTGTTGCAACATGAGCTAATATTTATCAGGGTCACTTTGTAAAAATATTATTGCATATATATATATATATATATATATATATATATATATATTTTGTTCAGGTCACTTTGGAATAACCTAGACCAAATCAGGGGTGCGTAAACCCAAACCTACTCGGACTATATTATTTTATGCTTTACACGCGCATGTTAATAAATAGGTAGAGCATACATTGTAACAAAAAAGATCACATGCTTTCAATTATATAAGAAACACTGGAAAATATAAGTTACTTAGTTTCTAATCAATAATATACATACATATATATATATATATATATATATATGCGACATGAGCTAATATTTGTTCGGATCACTTTAGAATAACCTAAACCCAACCAGGGGTACATAAACCAAAGCCTACTAATACTATATTATTGTATACTTTACACACACATACTGATAAATAGATGGAGCATACATTGTAATCAAAACAATACAATACTTTCAATTATGCAAGAAACATTGGAAAAAATAAAATAGTTATTCATTTTCTAATCAACAATATATATGTGTGTGTAAAAGCATTATTGCTATAAAATATACATATATATATATATATATATATATATATATATATATATATATATATATATATATACTAAGATGAAGAAAATTCTTATTATGTCATGGAATGCAAAGAACCTGTAGCCAAAAATATAAACATTCTTTTAATAAAATACACACTAGTATAAATAAAAAGCTTACTCGGGTTCCATGCATGATGGATTGATGTAACTATAAGGTAACTATATAGCTAATAAAAGTTACTTCAAAGTTGTTTACATATTTTAGTGCCCAAATGCTTTCAATTATGCAAGAAAATTTGGAAAAAATAAAATAATTACTCATATTATAATTAACTATATATATTGTAAAAACATTCTTGCATATATATATATATATATATATATATGTATGTATGTATGTGTGTTACATGAGCTAATATTTGTTCGGGTCACTTTAGGATAACCTAGACCCAACCAAGAGTGCATAAACCCAAATCTACTCAGACTATATTATTTAATACTTTACATATACATGTTAATAAATAGGTAAAGCATACATTGTATCAAAAAAGATCAAATGCTTTCAATTATGTAAGAAACATTAGAAAAAATAAAATAGCTACTCAATTTATACTCAATAATATACATACATACGCATATATAAATATGCAACATGAGCTAATATTTGCTCGGGTCACTGTGGAATAACGTACTTGTACTATATTATTTTATACTTCACACACACATATTGATAAATAGGTAGAGCATACATTGTAATAAAAACAATCAAATGCTTTAAATTATGCAAGAAACATTGTAAAAAAGTAAAATAGCTACTGAGTTTCTAATCAACAATATATATGTGTGTGTGAAAACATTCTTGCTATAAATATACATATATACATACATAAATATATATTAAGACGAAAAAATTCTTATTATGTCATGGAATGCAAAGAACCTATAGCCAAAAATATAAATATTCTTTTAATAAAATAGACACTAGTATAAATAAAAATATTATTTGGGTTTCATGCGCAATTGATTGTTGTAACTATAAGGTAATCTAGCTAATAAAGGTTACTTCTAAGTTGTTTGCATATTTTATTGCTCAAATAAAAGGCTTTGAAATCTGGCACAAGTAAAACTTGTGCTAACTAGTGGTTTGAAGGACTCCTCATGATTTACAGCAAACATTGCTAAAACAAACACAAAGGAATGTGAATGCTGCCTGAAACAGTGAAAAGAGTATCAAAAATTAAATAACGTGTAGAAAAACACCAGTTTATATCTAAACTAAAATTAAGATGGTGATGAATCATACATTTGAGCACTCTAATGCAGTTCATTTAGAACCAGTAGGAAATAAGGTGATTTGAGCAGCTCTATTATGAATTGAGTTGTTTCTTTTTCTCCACCAAAATTCATACAGTTGTTCATGATGTTATTGTCAAACATTTTATGAGAGTGACGTAAGATGACTTTTAAGCATACTAACAACCTTCTTTGTTATCCGTGGTTCTTGATTCAGTACATGCATGGAGATCACAAAAGGAAAAATAGAAGTTAAGCTTGGATCACAACAGTTGAACACCAAGCCTTCCAACAAGAGCTACAAAGACAGAGAATTTGCAATTGTTATACTGATTAACTGCTCTTTCAGCTTTCCTTTAGCACAATCTACACATCCTTTCACAATAACATGTTATTGTCGATGATTTGCAATCCCACCACATTCACATACCACAGCATAAATGAGGAACTTTCAAGTGGGAGTGTCAATAAGTTCGTTAGACAAACTATTAGATGTATAACGTACAAAACAAATTGGAAAATAAAATATTGCTAAATCAGAGTAAGGATAGGCACAAAACAAGTCATTCTTTACATTGAACATGGACACTCTTTTCTATAAGTGGACAAAATTGAAAGAACAACTTGTTATTGTGCTTCTTTTTCTTTAAAAGAGTTTTCTTTCCCTTACCATTTTTGTTATCGATACTTTCCTGTTATAGAGAACATGTTTACCACATTAATCAGGTGAGTTGTGCAAGGATATCTTTATTGCGCATTGGAGTCACTTAATATGTTTGCTATAACTGAGAATATCCACACATAAGATCTCAATAGAAATTCTTGGTCATACAATTATGACTATTTTAGAGTGTAGAGAGCACAACTCATGATGCATATTCAATTGCACATTACATTTTTTAGTATTATTACACAAGAGAGAGAGAAGAACTTGGAACTTCATCACTTGCGGGCTCCAACTTGGTCTCACGTAGTGTCGACTCATGTTAATTCACATAACAAAATGCATAACATCTCATCTCATGCCATGTCATTTAGACCCATCACAGTGATGAAGGGCCCTTATCAGATTAAGGCCATCAAACATGAATTAGAATGTGAGGTAATTGAGAGTCCCAAGGTCATCTCATATCATACCATGTATTATCTATATGGTAGTGTTTTTGTTGTACGTTGCCAATCAAGGCTTTCACACAAATACAATTCAAGAGGGATCATACTCTCTCCTACAAAATGATTAACTTTTGAGGCTCGAGGTTGTTTCAAATCCTCCCACGACTACCTTCTTCAACCTTCATACAGCGTTTTTCTAAAAGACCCTTGTTCTCTCCTCCAAAGGTCAATGTCTCAAATTTTTCATGTGTCAATGACTGATAATCCCAATTTTGTTTGATTGAAGACTACTGTAGCAAAAACGTTAGGGAACAACGCAAAAAAAGACAATGATAATGAGATGTGAGGTGAGAACATGGTGATAATTAAGTATTACTATAATAAAACCATGAGAAATTGTACAAGAGAATTAATAAGCATCTCTCTCCACACACACGCTATGTAAATATGTACTGCAGTATGTCAATTCTGTTTTGTAGTGGGCGCACGCTGAAAAGGGCCATCCTTATTGATTCAAAACACATAGTTAAAACTTTAGTTTACCTCTTGAGCAAAGTCGTCAAAATTTCTTAAGCTGCAAAGATGATGAGGACGAGAATCTCTCCAGGGAAAATGAACAACGGCGATCAAGTGGCTACGTTATGCCTGAAGATTCTGAGCAATCAAAGAAAAGGAAGAAAACTGTGGTGAATAATGATTGCCACAATGAAGGCATGAAGGTGAGTATGGTTAGCAAGCTTTTCTTTACAATAAACATACATATATTTAATATAACATATATGTGGGTGTGACCTTCATTTTACTAACACGCTCACAAATTAGTATTCTTTCCAGCTTGATCGTTGGGTCCTATGAAAAGTGTATGAGAGAAAAGAAAATGGAAGGACAGCCAACTTGGTGAATGGTTCCATGGCTGATCCATTTATGGAGTCCACTGATTCAGAATCCACACTATCACTTGAACAAAAGATGCAGCCAAATCCACCTGCATCTAACTTTTGTCAAGCATCCACAAGCTCGGTGCCAACGGTCAGTGCTACTGTGGCTTGAGCATGCTGAACCTAGTTGACCCACATGAGTCCAGTCCGGCGATTGATGATGACGTTCATGGGTTCAACTCAATGACAGGATACTGGACCAAGTTGGACCCTCGCATGAGCAGTGATCTTGCACCAAATATGGGACATAACCACCAGGAAATTGCTTTCGAAATGGTCGAGTGGCTATTCAAAGGTCATGCTGGAGGGCTGGGATGAATTCGATCTCACCCAATTGATGAAGACATCATAAGATAAAGGAGATGGTTGGAAATTTCAGTAGTGCATACTGTTAACTATCCCTCAATTTCAACGTTCTTTGTAACTTATTTTACTATTTTGCAAGCTTTGTTTACATACTTCACCAGAAAAAACTTTTTCTTTTGTGTGTGTGTGTTTTTGGTGGCAGAAGCCTAAAACACACACAACAAAAGTAAAAAAGAAGATCTTGTTTTTTTACAAACGAGATATCATCAGTTTCCATTTGAATCGGATGAGGGTGTTGGATGGCATCTCCTAATTTTCTCATTTTAAGTCAAACGAGTGCACCTCTGCCGTCTCGGACCAAACAAAAGCTCACATCAAGGGGTGGCAGTTTCAGACACGAAAGGAAAACCTGATCCTAAAAGAACACGTGTGGTGGCCGATAGCATCCGCCCTCTCGCCTCCCAAATTTTGAAAATCAACTTAAAGTCTATAGCTCATTGTAGAATCGATGGGCTAGAGAGAGAATATGTATTGGTTATATATTTTGAATCCATCATTGATAATACATAGTTTGCCTCCTCCTAAAGCATTTGAAGGGCTATTCAGCCTACCATAAAAGAATTTCTAGATCCGCCACTTGGCACGTGTTTAGGTCAATCTAAAGCAATAACCAAGAATTGATCGGTTGTGTTTGGCTTGACCTGTTTTATTTTGTGGTGTGATACCAAAGGATGAAATTGCAGAATTTTGTGGAAAACTCAATAAACTTGAGATCTCTCTCTTTGCTCCCCATAAAAAAATCTTGACTTGATGAGCCGGACATGAATAAGATCTTGAGTTGATGAACAAGCCATGAATCCCAACTTGTTTGGTTTTTCCAACTAGTTTACCAACCCCATCCTGAAGAGGCTTTCCCATGTAATAAGCACAAAAGAAAAGGAAAAAAGAGCTCTCCTTACTTCCCATATTCTTTTTAGGTTTTGATCAAGGGTGTCAGGCAGATTCAAGCTGCATGACCTGGTTGAATTTGGATCTTATTATTGTGAATATGATGCAATTATCCATGTTCATGTTTAAGTGAAGAAGATGCTAAATTTTGATGAAATTATGAATAAAAAAAGAATGATCAAGGATGGCACTAACAAGGCAGTTGTTGCTTCGTGAGATGGTTGTCTTGCATCACTCGCATAGTATTTGTTGACATCATTCTTCGTCATTCATTAAAAGTGATTAAATGGTGAGAGTCTGAGTGTATATATATATATATATATATATATATATATATATATATATATGTCTAAAGTCACTACGGCTCGGCTTATATAAAAAATTAAACTTATGTTAAATTAACCAATGAGGTGGATGAGTTAATTTAAACATTTGTGGCACTATAGAGCTCATCTATATTGTGTAGGCGACATTAGACATGATCGGCTTCAGTCCTGTTACTTCGGAACCATAACTAGAATCGGCCCGGGGCCACTTCCGACTATGTTTTAAGAACTGCCGATTCTGGAGCGGTTTTGGTTTGAGTCTGAAACCACCACGAACCATTAAAAGCATTTAAAATTTTAAAACATATTTTATATTATAAATTTATAAAATACATTTCATAGTGTTAGGCAGTTAATCATCATCATCAACAACAACAACAAGTAAGCCTTTTCCCATACTAGACGGGGTCGGCTACATGGATTCTTTGTTTCCACATATCCCTATCATGTGCATGTTAGCAGTTAACTCCGAATAAGCTAGATCATTCTTTATTGTTTCTTTCCAACACTTTTGTGGTCATCCAATACCTCTTTTAATACTTTCCAAATTTAGTTTTTCTAACCTTCTTACAGGTTCTTCTTTTGATCTTCTTTCTATATGTCCAAACCATCTTAAACGATGTTCTCTCATTTTATCCTCTATTGGTGCCACTCCTAATTTGTTTCTAATAACCTCATTATGTATACGGTCTTTTCTTATATGACCACTCATCCATCTTACCATCTTCATTTCTGTCACGGACATCTTTTGTACATGTTGATGATTAACTACCCAACACTCAGAACCATAAAACATGGCAGGCCTAATTGCTGCTCTATAATATTTACCTTTTAACTTTAGTGGTATCTTCTTATCACAAAGAATGCCTGATGCTCCTCTCCATTTTAACCAACCAGCATTAATTCTATCTGTAATATCTCCATCAATTCTTCCTATCACTCTGAAAAATTGACCCTAGGTATTTAAAACTTTCCTTTTGGGTAATGCAATGTGTGCCATTTTTAATTTCTATGTCCTCTAAAGTAACCAAATGATCAAACTTACATTCTATATATTTTGTCTTTGTTCTACTAAGTAGGAGGCCTTTGCTTTCTAATGTTTCTCTCCATAGTTCCAATTTTCTATTAACTTTTTCCTTAGACTCCTCCACTAATACAATGTCATCTGCAAATAACATACACCAAGGTACATCATCTTGAATATGTTTTGTTAACTCATCCATCACCATTATAAATAAGTATGAACTTAAAGTTGATCCTTGATGTAACCCAATATTAACTTCAAAGAAGTCTGTCATTCCTTCATGAGTCCTCACACATGTTTTTGTATCATCATACATGTCTCTTATAAGGCTAATATATGTCAATGGGATACCTCTTTTTTCCAAAGTTCTCCAAAGAACCTCCCTCGGTACCCTATCATAAGCTATTTCTAAATCAATAAATGTCATGTGAAGGTCTTTCTTTTTTGCTCTAAAATGTTCTATAAGACGTCTCAAAAGGTGAATCGCTTCGATAGTAGATCTGCCTGGCATGAATCCAAATTGGTTCTCTGTTGTACTTAATACTTTTCTTAACCTACGTTCGATAATTTTTTCCCATAATTTCATAGTATGACTCATTAACTTGATACCTCGATAATTCGCACAATTTTGAATGTCTCTCTTGTTCTTATATATGGGTATAAGTGTACTTGCTCTCCATTCCTCGGGCATCTTTTGGTTTTTCTATATTTCATTAAATTATCTTGTGAGCCAAGTGATTCCTATTTCTCCTAGTATTTTCCAAACTTCTATAGGAATATTATCTAGTCCTACCGATTTACCACCCTTCATATATTTAAGAGCCTCTTTGACGTCATTCTTTTGAATACGTCGATAGAAATTGTGGTTTATATACTTTTCTGACTTGGCTAAATCTCCTAAACTAATATTAACATCTTTATTTTCATTAAAAAGATTATAAAAATAGTTTTTCCATCTATTTCTTATATCATCATTTGCCACTAAAATTTTTCCATCCTCGTCTTTTATGCATCTAACATAATTAAGATCTTTAGTTTTCTTATCTCTAGCCCTAGCTATCCTAAAAATATCTCTTTCACCCTCTTTTGAGTTGAGTTTTTTATATAAATCCTCTTAAATCTTAGTTTTTGCTTCACTAACTACCCTTTTCGCTTCCTTTTTTGCTTTCTTATAAGTTTCTAAAGTTTCACTAGTTTTCTTAGCATAATGTAATTTGTAACATTACTTCACTCCACCACCAAGCTTCTTTTTGTGCCGGTACACCTCCCTTAGATATCCCTAACACATCTTTCGCCACTTTCCTAATATGTATAGCCATATTGTTCCACATATCACAGGGTGTGCCAACATAATTCCAAACATCTCCTTGAAGGACTTTTTGTTTAAATATATCTTCTTTCTGTTCCATATGTATAGCCATATTGTTCCACATATCACAGGCAGTTAATCATCAACATGTACAAAAAATGTACGTGATCAAAATGAAGATATTGAGATGGATAAGTGGTCATATAAAGAAAGATCATATACATAATGAGGTTATTAGAAATAAATTAAGAGTGACACCAATATAGGATAAAGTGAGAGAATATCATTTAAGATGGTTTGGACATATAGAAAGAAGATCAAAAGAAGAACCTTTAAGAAAGTATGAGAAACTAAATTTGGAAAGTATTAAAAGAGGTAGAGAATGACCACAAAAGTGATGAAAAGAGACAATAAAGAATGCTCTAGCTTATTGTGAGTTAACTGCTAACATGACACATGATAGAACTGTGTAAAAACAAAGAATCCGTGTAGTTGATCCCACCTAGTATAGAAAAAAGGCTTAGTTGTTGTTATTGTTGTTTAAATTTATAAAATACATAAATATTATTAAAATCATTTTAAATGCCCACCACCATTAGACACTGTTGGCTAATGTTATCAGCCTTGTTCAAATTTTTTTAAAAGGTTCCCTAGCTCACCGTGTCGGTCCAGTTCTAATTCGAATCGATGAGCCTAGATGCGGCCGTTAAAATTTGATATAAGATACCTTGATTATTATCAAATTGACGTAAATTCATGATTTTTGAAAATATCTCTACTCATTTTCGTAAATTTTCATAAGCTTTATTCTTCTTTTCCTTTCTTTCATTGATGTCGATCTTCTATTCTATGGTTGGAGCCCTGTCACTTTCTCTTACCAAAAATAAAAAGAGGTTTGCACATTTGATTCAATGAATTATTTTCTATTTTTTAGAGGTATGTTCATGAATTCAATCGTATTTTGTTTTTTTATATATTTGATGTCGTCTATCCAGTAACCATGAAGTCACCGTGAGTTGGATAGAGGTGCGACCGACTCAACTGTATTTCTCTCTTTAAGCGTGACTATCAAATGAAAATAAGATTCAATGAAGAACTTATAATACCTATTTTTGTTTAATAAACAACCCAACCTCAAATACTACAATTTTTTATTTTATTTTATTTTTTTAATTTGACAAGAATGTTGTTGATTATTTTAAGTGTTTGATATGTCATTGGTTCTTTGATTCAATTGTTTTTTTCTTAATGTCAAATATCAATAGGTAATACCAAAAATATATGAAAATGAGACTTTGATCTATCGTCAAAAGCTTTAAAAAGTTGGCGGAAAATGTCAAGAACGACATCAGGATCATGCCAGCATAGAAAGGAAAGAAATTATATATAATATTTTTTTAAAAATGTAGATAGTAAAAAGGGTGTGTACATATCAATTGAAAGAAGATAAGGCTTATATAGAGAGATAAAGGGGAGAGATATGCTAAATTTCCATTCATACTACTCTTCTTGATAATATGAACAATCCATTTTTTTTCAATCAAACGATTCAAATTTTAAAAAGAAAAAGTGAAATGTACAATTCATTTTATACTTTTTGTTCTCGAAAAACTACTTTTATTCATTATTTTTTAAATTTGGATCATCAAATAAAATAAATGAACGAACAATCCACATTGTAAAAGAATGTTTTCCATAAAATGGGTGTCTAGCAATTTTCATGCCCTCTGTATATGAAAAGAGATATAGAGAGCGAGGGAGACGCACATATATTTTTATATTTACGTGCGGCCAAACAATGCAAGTCATTTTGAGAACGGCTTACGATATTCATCTGTTGCATCAAGTAAAGCATCCCCTTAGGTGGGCTTGTTCGTCAGATTCGGTCTTCCCCCGACGGGTCCCCACAGGGATCCGTAGGAGTAGAAATCCCATCTTCCTCCGACTGGTTCCCACAGAGATCCGCTGGAGCAGGGATAAAGGTCTTATTGGTCCCCGGTTACAAAGACGAAGATGGAAATAGGTTATGAAATGAAGACGGAGGTAGGTTCTTTGATCCCTGACTCCACTCTGTCCTATGAACCAAAATATTGCAGACCTAGACCCACATTTTAAGAAGCTGAGAGACTTGGATTCCTAACTCGAAATCGGGTGAAATTGGGCCTGAAATGGATTCTCAAGAGGACCAGATTTCGTTCCATGCAAAAAATTCATTTAGGACGACACTTCCTTCGTCCTTGAGAAGACATACTTCTGTGGAAATGGATCTGTTCGCACTTCCAGATCCTCACAAGATGCAAGAACCAAACTATATTTAGCATAAAATGTAAATTCCAGGTCGGCATGGTTGCCGCAATTCCGTCCGTGAAACTCCAGCAAACTCGTCTTCTTCCAGAACCACCAAAAGGTAAAGTCCGGCTACTGAAGGATCACAGAGGGAAGCAGTATGTATACCTGCAATTATTAGAAACAAGAAAGAAGACTCAAATTTCATCCTTCCACTTGATAAAGAAGATGACATATCAACAAACATGTCATTCATATGAAACAGAAAGCAACAACCCTTTTTCACTGGATACAAGATTAATTACAGTGCTCTACGCGATCACGAGCCTTGTGCTGGGCAAGGCATAGAAGAATGTTCGGTGTTTGCAGCCCTTATGTTCTCCTTTGAAACCTTCTCTTTGGCCTTCATGCCCACATCCTCGGCAGCCTTCGCCACCTTGTGGAAAGTGTCGGTCACCCACGCAGCTCCGATGAGCACGTGCCAGTTTTCATTATGGCAGAACTGAAACTGCTAACCTTCTTCTCAGCAGCTGCGAAGGCAGACCGGGTCTTCTCGGAAACCTGGAATTTCTGATCCACCTCTTTAATTTTCTCATTGACAACGGTCGTACCGACGCTTATCTTTCACTGAGTCCCTTCTTTTGTCTAGAGAAGCAAGCTTTGCGGTTGCGTTGGATGTGAGTTGGTGCTTCTCATCGAAGGCCTTGGCCCTTGGCCTTGTTGAGGGCATCCCTGCCAAGATGAAACCCTTGGCAAGCATGCTGCTAAAACCGTCTTCGGCTTTCTGAACTGCAGATCCAGCATTGCCCGCAAATTTGCTGTCTTTTTCTGAAGGAGCCGGAATTTACAAGACAATTGACCTTCAAAAGAGTGCAATCTTCTAAACATTAACAGAGTATTCCACAAGAGGGCATATACACTTGCTGCAGGTGGAGAGGACCTGATTAGCGGCAGTTGGTAATCAGGATACAGGGAGATCAACTATTGTAGCACCCTATGGAAAAACAAAACTTTAGTCAAATTCCAAGAAAGACCAGCAAAATCTGTAAAGTAAAAAAGCGCAAACTGTGCATTCTCCATTATAGACTCCACCTGGTTCTGATACTAATTGAACTTCAAGGTCAGGTTTCAAGTTTTTAATATCTCCAGTAGAAAGGTTGACACAACACCAGTTCAGCTCAAAATGGTTGAATATAATACAAAAGGAAAATGGGGAAAGAGTTCCTTCCGCAAATTATTTAAGACGATGCATACTGCAATCATCAACAAAAGGCACAAAGTACCTAACAGCCATCTAAGCTAGGCCGCACAGAGACTTGCAAAGGGGTACCAGGCAGAACTCTAAACTCTAGTAGAAGGAACAAAGTAAATCATGAGTTCATGAGAAACATGAAAAATGAAACATATGAAGAAACATAAACAAAAGTATGCTTATCATGTTGAAATCAACAGCCAGTCATATGTTAGATGCCCGCTAATCCTGTCCATTTCTTGACATGGAATAATAAAAATATGAGATGATAGAAGACTGTCATGATGGTAATGAACAACTTTTTTAACATAAATAATGTACCGAAAGAAGCAGTGCAGGTCTCAGCACCCCGAGAATCCTTGAATGTTACACATGCTATCTGAGATCTCTCGTTTTCACTGAAAAGCAAAAAGAGGTTTTAAAGTTTGGCAATATATGATTTATTCAATGAAAAACAGACAATAAATATGCACAAAACTTTGTAATTCAATATATTCAATATCACCAGAGGGAGAGATTGAAAATGGTGAAACCCTAGCCGGAGCATTAAATGGGGATGCGAAAAAGAGGGGCCGGCTCGCCTGGCAGACTTCCCTCAAGCAGCCGACACGATCACCGTTACCGTCACTGTCATTACCTAAACAACCCTCATCTTTTCTCGCAATTCTCATGAGCGATTAACTGATCCTAACCGATCAAAGTTTTCGGTTCGGTTCCGTTTACTTTTGGTTCTAAAATTCCAAAAAAACGGTTAATTCAGTTTGGTTCTAGATTTTAAACGGAAGAAAACCCAACCGAGGTAATTGATATTATATATGTGCGTGTGCATGCATGCACCACCACCACCAACAACAACTAAGCCTTTTCCCATACTAGACGGGGTTGGCTACATGGATTCTTATCCTTATCGTGTCCCATGTTAGCAGTTAACTCACAATAAGCTAGATCATTCTTTATTGTTTCTTTCCAACACTTTTGTGGTCGTCCTCTACCTCTTTTAATACTTTCCAAATTTAGTTTTTCTAACCTTCTTACAGGTTCTTCTTTTGATCTTCTTTCTATATGTTCAAACCATCTTAAACGATGTTCTCTCATTTTGTCCTCTATTGGTGCCACTCCTAATTTGTTTCTAATAATCTCATTATGTATATGATCTTTTCTTGTATGACCACTCATCCATCTCAACATCTTCATTTCTGTCATAGACATCTTTTGTACATGTTGATGATTAACTGACCAACACTCAGAACCATAAAACATGACAGGCCTAATTGCTGCTCTATAATATTTACCTTTTAATTTTAATAGTATCTTCTTAATTTTAATAGTATCTTCTTATCACAAAGAAAACCTGATGCTCCTCTCCATTTTAACCAACCAGCATTAATTATATGTGTAACATCTCCATCAATCCTTCCATCACTCTGAAAAATTGACCCTAGGTATTTAAAACTTTCCTTTTGGGGAATGCAATGTGTGCCAATTTTAATTTTTATGTCTTCTGAAGTAACCAAATTATGAAACTTACATTCCATATATTCTGTCTTTGTTCTACTAAGTCGGAGGCCTTTGCTTTCTAATGTTTCTCTCCATAGTTCCAATTTTCTATTAACTTTTTCCTTAGACTCGTCAACTAATACAATGTCATCTGCAAATAACATACACCAAGGTACTTCATCTTGAATATGTTTTGTTAACTCATCCATCACCATTATAAATAAGTATGAACTTAAAGTTGATCATTGATGTAATCCAATATTAACTTCAAAGAAGTCTGTCGTTCCTTCATGAGTCCTCACACATGTTTTTGCACCATCATACATGTCTCTTATAAGGTTAATATATGTCCATGGGATACCCTCGGTACCCTATCATAAGCTTTTTTTATATCAATAAATATCATGTGAAGGTCCTTTTTTGCTCTAAAGTGTTCTATAAGACATCTCAAAAGGTGAATCGCTTCAATAGTAGATATGTCTGACACGAATCCAAATTGGTTCTCTGTTGTACTTGATACTTGTCTTAACCTACGTTTGATAATTCTTTCCATAATTTCATAGTATGACTCATTAACTTGATACCTCGATAATTCGCACAATTTTGAATGTCTCCCTTGTTCTTATATATGGGTATAAGTGTACTTGCTCTTCATTCCTCAGGCATCTTTTGGTTTTTCCATATTTCATTAAATAGTCTTGTGAGCCAAGTGATTCCTATTTCTCCTAATATTTTCCAAACTTCTATAGGAATATTATCTAGTCCTAACGATTTACCATCCTTTATATATTTAAGAGCCTCTTTGACTTCATTCTTTTGAATACGTCGATAGAAATTGTGGTTTATATACTTTTTTGACTTTGTTAAATCTCCTAAACTAATAATAACATCTTTATTTTTATTAAAAAGATTATAAAAATAGTTTTTCCATCTATTTCTTATATCATCATTTGCCACTAGAATTTTTTCATCCTCATCTTTTATGCATTTAACATAATTAAAATCTTTAGTTTTCTTATTTGTAGCCCTAGCTATCCTAAAAATATCTCTTTCACCCTCTTTTGAGTTGAGTTTTTTTATATAAGTCCTCCCAAATCTTAGCTTTCGCTTCACTAACGGCCTTTTTTGCTTCCTTCTTTGCTTTCTTATATGCTTCTAAAGTTTCACTAGTTTTCTTCGCATAATGTAATTTGTAAAATGCCCTCTTTGCCTTGATTTTATTTTGTACTACTTCACTCCACCACCAAGCTTCTTTTTGAGCCGGTACACCTCCCTTAGATACCCCTAATACATCTTTCGCCACTTTCCTAATATGTATAGCCATATTGTTCCATATATCATAGGGTGTGCCAACATAATTCCAAACATCTCCTTGAAGGACTTTTTGTTTAAATATGTCTTCTTTCTCGCTTTTGAGGTTCCACCATTTAGTCCGAATAGCTCGATGCACTCTTTTCTTCTTTGTCCATTTTTTTATTTGTAAATTCATAACTAAAAGTCGATGTTGGGTGGTTAAGTTTTCTCCTGGAATTACCTTACAATCTTTACAACACACTCTATCTTTTTTTCTACAAATAAAGTAATCAATTTGTGTTTGTGATAAGCCACTCTTATAAGTAATTAAATGTTATCTCATTTTTTGAAGATTGTATTGACTATAAAGAGATCAAATGCCATAGCAAAATTTAAAATCTCCCTACCTTTCTCGTTTATATCCCCAAAACGAAAGTTTTCATGAATCTCTTGATATTCTAATGCCTCTTTATTGACATGTCCATTTAAATCTCCTCCTAAACAAATCATCTCCCTTTGTGGAATCTTTTGAAACACCTTATCTAACTCTTCCCAAAAAACTGTCTTTATACTATCTTCTAGTCCTACTTGGGGTACGTAAGCACAAACTATATTCAAAACCTCTGCTCCTAACACTAATTTCAACGTCATGATTCGGTCACCATATCGTTGTATGTCTACTACACTCTCCTTTAAATCTTTATTTATGATAATACCAACTCCGTTTCGAGCTTTTTCTTTACTTGAGTATCATAATTTAAAACCTGTATCCTCTATCTCCTTTGCTTTTTCTCCAACCCATTTTGTCTCTTGTAAACATAGAATATGAATCTTTCTCCGAATCATAGTATCTACCACCTCCATTAGCTTACCGGATAATGTTCCGATATTCCAAGAACCAATATGAATCTTATTATCTAGGACTAGCTTCTTTACCCCCCACAACCGTCCATAATCAAAATGCGGAGACCCTCTTTGAAAAATTTTCACTACATTCGGGCGGCAATGTAGTGGGACTAACTTTTTTACCCACCCCCGTCCATGATGTGGGAACCCTCTCTACAATTGATTCACTACATTCAGGCGAAAATATAGTGGCCCTTGCTTACTTCTTACTGCATTCGGGCTCTGCAGTACGTCGCTAGGCGGGGACGTCCCGAAACAATGCTCATAATTTTTGTAATCCATGTTATAAAAATCCGACGAAGTTTTACGCTGGCTGTCGGAAGCCTAACACAACCCTCCTTTATCCGGGCTTGGAACCGACAATGCAAGGGTGATCCTTACATGGGCGGAGTTGTGTGCATGCATGCACCAAAACATTAGATGGAGCCCAAACCGAGTAACCAAACCAGTTGAAATAAGTAATTTGATTCGGTTTGGTTAAGTTATCAATACAAACAGATTAAGTTTGATTTTCAAATTGAATGGTCATTTCTTTTCCGTTAACTCGGTCCGGTTCGGTTATTTGATATTCATTTGGTTTTCAGTGAATTCGGTTCAGTTTAGTTTTCCAATTGAATGGCCATTTCCTTTTGGTTAACTCGTTTCGTTAATCAATAGTGATTTGGTTTTCCATGAATTCGGTTCAGTTTGGTTTTTAAATTGAATGGTCATTTCTTTTCGGTTAACTCGTTTCTTTAATCAATGGCGATTTGGTTATTCGTGAATTCGGTTCAGTTTGGTTTTCAAATTGAATAGCCATTTCTTTTTGGTTAACTTGTTTCGCTAATCAATAGTGATTTGGTTTTCAGTGAATTCGGTTCAGTTCGGTTTTCAAATTGAATGGTCATTTCTTTTTGGTTAACTCGGTATGGTTAATCGATAGTGATTTGGTTTTTGGTGAATTCGGTTCAGTTTGGTTTTCAAAATGAATGGCTATTTCTTTTCAGTTAACTCAGTTTGGTTTGGTTATTCAATACTCATTTGGTTTTCGGTGAATTTGGTTCAGTTCAGTTTTTTGAACCAACCTATATTTTATATAATATAGCATGCACGTGCTCTTAAACATAAAACTTAGCGGTACAGCTCAAACCCCACAACGGATCTAATCGAAATTAGAAATTGGTTTGGGTTTGGGTTTGGTTTTCAAATTCAATGGCCATTGTTTTAGTTTAATTTGGTTCAGCTTGATTTGGTTCTTTCACCTTCTAGTTTGGTATGATTCGTTTGCATTTGATGTGGATCCAGCTGGGTCCAACTCTAAGTGGAGTGTTCATTGTTCGATTTGGTGTGGTTTTAGGCTAAATATTGAACCAAAACCAATATCATCGGTTCTCAATTTTGGAAGAACCAAACCGTTATAAATCATAAAACGTGGTTATTCAGCCAAGAGAAGTTGAACGGCATTTCTTACTATTATAATTATTAGCTGTATAAGGTGCACAATGTCAAATAGAGAAGATAGACGAGGAAAATAAAAAGTTTTATTATTGTAATTGATATTAGTTGTATTTTTATATCTTACCTTGGACTTATTGTGTAGCTGAAAGAATAACAATCTAACTACAAAAATTCACCACCACTCTAACCAAAATAATAGCCCCACCCATAGGCCAATTGATCATAGTTGAAGTGTTTATTAAAACTATAACTATATATGTGTGTGCATTCGTGCACACACATGTATATTACTATAACCACGAAAATTCACCACTATTCTAACCAAAACAGTAGACTAAAAGTATAACAGTATTTTTAATGTAAATCTCCATGTGTTGATCATGTTTTTCACTACTCCTCTATTGATCATAACCACCCTCTCAAAGCCGCTATAACCACCACCTAAATCACTTAAAAAAAACTATATATATATATATATATATATATATATATATATATATATATATATATATATATATATATATATGTGTATGTATAAGTGGTTTTGTATTTTTTTAGGTGGTTTTGATAGCCATAACAACAATTCTGACCGATAGAAAACATGTATGTATCAGCATAGGATATTAAAACGTGTTAATCTTATAAATTAACTAATTTGCATATCAAAAACATGTATGTATCAGCATAGGGTATTAAAACGTGTTAATCTTTTCCCTTGTTGGCAGTATGATGGTATCGCAGACCCAGCTCACAAATATGACCAATCACAGAGAGTAAAATGAACTTACAATGAAGATTCAACTATTTCAGAATGAATGCAATATACCTGCATAGTGCAGAACGTGTACGCATCACTGTACATCCATCAACATATCCTCCTCCATATGTAGACAAATTAGTTGGCAAATCAAGAAGGTCGCGGGAGCTATGAAGCAATATGAACCAACGTTTCCAACGGTTAACTACAAAAGATGTGTATATGTGCGAACACGTACCATGATATTTAACAGACAGTAATCTTAAAAGAGCTCCTGTAGCAGCCTGTCAGATTTTCGGGAAAAAGAACGCCAACCTGATCTAGAAATAACGGACTCAACAAATTTCACCCGTTTGATTCAGATGAAAGAAGTCCCATCTGTTGAGTTAGCTGCTCCATATTAGCATTACGCCATTTGTTCTCTTTGACTTATAGTCAGGGAAGATTCTCCCCAGCAGCAACATCATCACCTCCCGACTCAACCCCCTCAATTTCATCTGACATGGGAGACCCTTGAAGCAGAAAATCACTAATATCTGTCCAAATACACATCTCATCAAACGAAAACTCAGTGTTAGAAAAATTCTCCCCTGTTATAGGCATAGGCCCATCAACTGGCATATAATTGATATATCCTGCATCAGAAGTTGGAGCAACATATGCTCCATTTGCAATATCGGAAGGAACACTTGCTGGAATCAGCCCTGGCGCTTGCGGGAATTCGAGTAGGTTAAGAACTGCCTCTACAGGGTCTAGAGGCTCCTGCATTCCAGAAACCACAACAGCATCTGATAACTCAGCAGAGTTTGCAACCGTGTTTGAGCCACCACTTGAAGCCTGCATCTCTGAATGGGAAGCCCCTGGAAGTCCCGATGCTGCAAACGACTTTGAGGGTCCACAAGTTGGATTTACCTTTGCAAGGGTTACCCCAGATGCCTGACTCGAAGAGTTGCCAGTGTTAAGTATCTCAGAAGTTGACGGAACCGAATCTATCAAGAAACTATCAGGGCTTCCTGCAGGGGACTCAAACGAAGGAGTTGAAGCAAGGTTGAAAAATTGCATGAGCAGGAGCAGGACTCCTGTAGCTTCATTAATCGGTTGGTACTTAATTATCTGTCCTTCATTATGAGTGTGTTCCCTATTTTCATCAGCCTCCTGTTTCGGCAACCGACGCTTTTTTTTCACCACAGCTATACGTCTATTAGCATCATTCTGATGAACAAACTGAGCCAGGAAACCAGGGCTCTTAATTGCCTTCACCAAGAACGACATCATCTGCTGTTGTCTTTGCTCCATCACTTGGAACCGCTGACCTAACGTCTTCAGCTGCTGGTCGGTGGCCTGCTGCTGTTGCTTCAACCGAACAAGTTCCTGCATGAGGACATTCTTATCCCTTATAAGCCTCTCGATTTCTTCCTCAAGGCCAAACTTCCCAACCTCAACGCATGCACCAGCAGATGCACTTTGTCCTTGAGGCTGCGGTGGTAGAGATGGAGCGTGGATGGACTTCCGCCTCGATATGGTCTTCAACAAATGCTTTTGGCCTCTCAAAAACCCTTCATTTGCGAATTCCCATCTATCAGGATCAACTTTTCTGAAACCCTTTTGTGGTAAAGAACAATAAGGAACATAACTGAACAAAGGAATGGTTCAAACAAATCAATTTAAATTCAGAAAATACAAGAAACTGGTGTTAGCATCTGATAAGAAAGAAACTTGATTTCCCAACACGCTAAAGAGCAGACATGTTTCCTTGAGAGATATTTCCAAAGTATGATACATATGTGTAGCCTTTACAATAAACATGTTTTGAATAACACGAAACCGCCACAAGAATGGCTATTTGCACCAAGTCTTCCCTCACAACAACACCCCCCCACCAAACTCAACAATGAACACAAAGAAGGAGTACGTCTTTCTATAAGAAATTTCGAGTCTTATGCCTGGAACTTTTTTTAGAATGGTCAGACTACACAGCGTGAAAGAAACAAACCTGGCGAACTTAGCTTATATCTTACAGATACCAACTGATAATTGCTATTGAATAAGAGCCAATAGTGACCAAATTGGAACTTCTTCCCAAAAGTAAGTTAATCGTATCATATTCAACAAAGGAACAACAGATGAGCAAAGTTCCTGGTTCCTGTCATTGATCCATCAAATGCATCATATCTTCATGAAAACACCAAGCAAAAAATCAGAAGAAAAAACTCCAAGCCCTCACTCCCCTTTGAAGTCAATCATACCAAACACAACTAAAAGCGAATGCAATTCGTCGAATTAAAACCCAGAAAACAACTAGGAAAACGTCTACCAAAAGACAAAAATAAAGGGAAAAAGCAGATGCGAAGACGGCGCGATCGATCGTCGAACTCACATAAGTATTAAGCTGACGGACAAAGCTCGAGAAATTATTGTGCTTGAAGTACTTCGGGAGGAGATCGCAGGCGAACTCAAGATGATTCCACACGACGAAGCTATTGTTCCCTTGGCCCCACGACACGATCGAGTCCGTCGACGGATCGTCCACCATATCGTACGTCTTGCTCAGGAACGGGGGCAGCGATCCGCCCCCCAATCCGGCATGCTGTCCAACTACTTCTCCCCCGCCTCCGGCCATCTTCGCCGCCTTTGAGGTTCCCGGACAACCGCTCAACTCCTCATTCCCCGCGCATGTTACGGTAAAATCAGGGTTTTAGGGAATTCGAAATTTGGGAATTACGGGTTTATGGGAACTCGAAATTTGGGAAGAACGAAAGAATGGATGCAGAGAGAGAGAGAAACGAACGCTTAGATACGAAGGAAGCGAAGGCAGCGCGGGAGAGGGTCAAATAGTAAATTCTGTTGGCCACAGGATGGCCAACGCTGTGCGGGGGTTGCCCCTGAAAGCGGTGGTCTGCGTGCTCCCTTTTGGATATTTTCCTCTTTAGTCCAGTATATTGTAATAAAAGTCGAACGTGTCCTCAGGACTCTCCAAGAAAAAGGTGGGTTCGGGTTAACTGCGGTTTGGATCCAAACTTTCGACTTCGACTGGATAGTCTGGTGATGCTTTTATCTCTTTCTTTTTCTTTGGCAAAGGAAAACTTGTCAGTGTAACGCAAGGAAATAGGGTTGTGAAATCGGGTCAACATGATGCACGGATTTTGATTCGGAAGCTTTAAGGTCAATATGCAGTTTTGTGTCATCGGATATGGGCTATGGTATGGATCCGGTTGACAGGTGAGGATCCAAAATCTTGCTTGGTTACCAAGAAACGCATAGTGCAGCAAGTAGAGTGTTGCCTCGTCTGGCAGTGCCCCTGGGTAGTGAGTTCGATTCCGGGAGCATTCACGGTGTGTGTGTGCGCTAAGTTTTCTTTTCTCCCCTTTCAGAAAAGAAAAACACACATAGTGCATACGAATGGCTTTAGAACGGCTCCTCTTGATCCACATGAGATCATGCTCGGTCCGGGTATCGAACCTCGCAGTTGCCCTTTGTTCCCGCCTCCGGAAACACACGGATAGGTACAGACTGGGTATGGGGTTTACCTTATACACCAATTCAATCTCAACAATGTTTTTGAAATTAGGAATTGCAATCTCAATAATAATTTTGAAATTAGGAATGTATTTGCTTAGAATTCTTTCATTCTCTATTTAACCATCGAAAAGGTTTAAGTAGTTGAAAATTAAAAAATTTAATCTCTATGTAATACCACCGGATCTAGGTTTGGGTCTAGAAACAATCTAAAATACAACAAGTGAAAAAATCAAAGTTTTCGAATAAAGAAACTGTAAACATGAAAATTTCCACTCCCGAGTTAGAAAACTCGAAGTGAACCTTTTCGTGCCTACGCTTGCGCGAGTATGCCAGCTAGCTTATTCAAACTAGCGAAGGTTTTTAAAACGATTTTCTGACTTTTTGGCGATTGTAGGCAAGCAAACTCTTTTCACTTTAAACCTTCTTGAACCGACGCTCAAGGGTCAGTTTAAGAGCTTAGGAACTTCGATTTTCAAACAAGTTTTTACTTTAAATTAACTGAATGCTCAGTATTTTAAATGAATTCAGTTCGTGTACTTTTGCCAATTTTATTACGGGGTTGGACGACCCTAAGATTCTTGCAAGTTTTATTTATTATGGCCTGATGTGTGTGGAGTGTGTGGGCCTAGTTTTAGCGTGCTTTTGAGCGAGTGTTGAGAGATTTGCCGTGATGAGTGGATGGAGAGATGCTATAAATTCTGTTTTGGGTTTTTGAAAACGATGATGCGAACCCACCCGAATTGAAATTGTACCCCACTCTACATCCGAAGCAAAACTCACCCGAATTTAAAGTGCATTTACTCTACTTTCACAACAGTAAAACTCACGCAAATTGAAAGTGCTTTCACTCTACTTTCACGAAAGTAAAACTCACATGAATTTAAAGTGCTTTTACTCTAATTTCACGAAAGTAAAACTCACACGAATTTAAAGTGCATTCACTCTACTTTCACGAAAGTAAAACTCACGCGAATTGAAAGTGTCTTCACTCTACTTTCACGAAAGTAAAACTCACGTGAATTGAAAGTGCCTTCACTCTACTTTCACGAAAGTAAAACTCACGCGAATTGAAATATATATATTTAGCTTAAGAGAGTGAAAAGGCTCGAGTGTACGTGAGTGTAAAGAACGAAAAGGCTCCAGTGCTCGTGGGTGTGATCGTGTTCAATCCACCAATTAAGAGCGAAAAGACTCAAGTGCACGTGAGTGTAAAGAGCGAAAAGGCTAAAGTGCACGTGGGTGTGATCGTGTTCATACACCAATATTACAACATGGGGAGAGACTTCGCTCCATTAATACAACCCCTTTTCGAATTGAATTTAATGGAGAGAAACGTTTTAAAACCGAAGTTTAAAGAACTTACAAGTTTTCTCCGTTCACTTTTTAGCCTTTTTGGCGCAACCCCTTCGCTTCACTTGGTCGAGTTCCACTTGTCTTCAAGTTGGTTCGGTCCAAGCCTTGGTGCAACCCCTGGTTCGGCCTTGATGCAACCCACGGTTCGGCCTTGGTGCAGTCCCTGGTTCGGCCTTGGTGCAGTTCAGCGTCAAGGTGCAGTTCGGCCAGCCCTCAACCTTCCAAGCTCTCCTTGGCCGAGCTCCTTCTCCAAGACGTCTTCAAGGTGCAATTCAGCCAGCCCAAGGTGCAACCTTGGTGCAGTTCAACTTTTTGGCTTCCACGCTCCAAGGCTTCCACTTGGCTTCAAGGTGCAGCATGCCTTCTTCACTCGGGTTCAAGGTGCAGCACGTCTTCTTCACTCGGGTTCCAACCTTGCAATCGGTCGAGTCTTGGTCGAGTCTCCAAACTAGAGTCTAGGCTTACCTCAAACTTTGGCCGGGTCCTCCACTTGCCAAGCTCGAAGCCTTTGTCAGCCCCAAGCCCTTCACGTGAGCTCCTTGGCCGACCTTCTTCTCGAAGGCTCCAAGGTACTCGTGCTCCTTCACGTGAACTCCACCTTGCTTGAGCTCCAAGCCGTGAGCTCCACTTGACAAGCTACTTCACGTGGCTAAGCTTCAAGCTCTACCTTTTGAAGACCCCACTCCTTCTCTCTCCTCAAGCCTCCAACTTCTCCCCACTTTCCAACCCATTTACGTGAACCCCCTTGGTCCTATTTATAGGCCAAGGGTGGATCTTTGGATCCTTGGATCCAATTCGATCCAATTTTCAATGGGACATAGATTTGGACCAAAAGATCCAAATCCAATTCAATTTTTTTCTTTTGTGTTCTTCTTTGGGGCATGAAACAGACGATTTTTCGAGCGAGCTCCGGTTCCTTGGTGACCTGATTTTAGCTTGGGTTTTTTTCAACCCCTTTAACCGGCCGATGTCTGCTTTAAGGACCTTTCATTTAATGCTTGATTTGATCCATCTGGTCCCATCTCGAGCTTGTTTTTTATGAGGTCGATCCTAGATTTTAAAGCGGACACTGATTTTCGTTTTGATAGGCCCGATTCTTGATTTTGATGGCTTCATCAGGATCTTGGTTTCATTTTGCCTTTTTGAAGTTGAACTTGCTTTGATATAAATACAAGGTTCGATCTTCAATCTGGTTTCATCCAAATAGGCTTAACCCATCCTTTACTTTTTGACTTGATCTCAAGCTAGCTTTTTGGATAGGGTTTCACTTATCCGTTTTGATCTGCTTTGAAATCCATGGGTTTTAGCTTGAATTTAAAACTTTATTTTGAAATATTTCCCAAAAGGTTTAAGCTTTAAAATTTTGGATTTTTAAAGATTTCAGAAGGCTGTAAGCTGGATTTTAAAACTTAAGAGTTTTGGAAAACATCACCATTTTTAGGGTATCTACAGATGCCCTTCTTTGGCATTGATCCAAATGTATTTGGATAATGTCAAAGAAGCAAACACCATTTATGGATTTACTTCCCAAATTTTCTTGAGAATAA
Organism: Brasenia schreberi; assembly: GCA_036023115.1. Taxonomy (NCBI): domain Eukaryota; kingdom Viridiplantae; phylum Streptophyta; class Magnoliopsida; order Nymphaeales; family Cabombaceae; genus Brasenia; species Brasenia schreberi. The sequence continues at coordinate 3,011,082 of JAYKKT010000086.1, read as the reverse complement.
ATCATCATCGTTTCGAAAAACTCCTTTTTCTTAGATCATAGGAGGGGGATTTCCAGCCAAAGGAGGACTTTTCCTACGTGGGGTGCTTTTTCTAGGCATGATCATACATGAATGACTTTTGAATGCATGCATGAGTGAGCGAGGTGAGCTTTTGGGAGAGTCAATTTTTTTGGGGGGTTTTTGAGCCCGGAGAGAGCCTTTAAAGGCCAATTGCCCCAAGTAGGTTTTATCCCATGTTTTTTTGATATTTTGGGTTTTTGAGCCAGGAGAGAGAGCCTTTAAAGGTCGACTGCTCTAAGCAGGTTTTATCCCATGTCTTTTGACATTTTTGGGTTTTGAATTTTTTTTTTTCAAAAGGAACTCCTTTTATCTTCCATCAAAAGGACTTCCAATTTTTCATACTTCCCTTTATTTGAGTTTCGACACCTACTACTTGGTAGAGATTTTCGATAAGAAATTTTGGAAAACATTTCAAAGTTTCATTTCCCACAAAACAAAGTCTAATTCTCAAACAAAATGAAATCCAAATGAGTAGATTCTATTCATACTCTAGGATTTTCATAGTTGAACCTTTTTCTTTTGGGATAAGTTACAGGGATATGAGAAAGAGTTACCATGGTCCCTTCTGAAGCGTCTCGTGGTTTTAGGCAGAGAGTCGGAAAATTTGCTCTTTTGAGCATTAGCTTTCCTTTTTTTTTTTTTTTCAAGAGAAGACCTCTTTTGAAGAAGTTTTTGTATTCCCTTTTTTCGAGAAAGACTTCTTTTTCGAGGAGTTTTTGCATTCTCTTTTCTGTTTCCCTTCTTCTTTCAAAGAGATGGCTCCTTTTTAAGGAGTTTTTGTATTCTCTTTATTTTTTTCTTTTTCTTTTGAATATTACCAATTTTCCTTTTTGGAGAGAAAAGTAAAATAGGGAGAAAACTTATCCCTTTGGTTACTCAATTCAACCGAGATCATCCCATTTCTTAATAGCATCTACCATTTGAAAATATTTTGCTATTTTGAACAAGGCTCCAATTTGTAAGCCAAGGATTTTTGAAATGTCACCAATTTGTTTTTGAAAACTCTACTTTTTGTAAAGCAACAATTCCTTCATTTGGGGTCATACAATCAATCTTGATCCTTCTTTCAAGAAGTTTCAAGGAAGCTCAATTTAAAAAAAATCTTTTTGAAAAGAATTTAACATAGACCCTTTCAAGTATTGGGCATTTTGGGGGTCTACTAACTTTTTACCCACAACATCAATATATCAACATGTATTATTGATTTTTGTTGCCCTTTTTATGACATGGGGACATTCCTACTTGGGCTGCCACCTTTTTGGACCTCTTTGGGTGAATGAGGTGTGTATGATGTATGATATGCACTCCATGTGATTCAATAGAAATACATGCTTTATAAAATGATGACAATATGAAATGTATTCCACATGATATGATAGAGACACATGTTTTATGAAATTGATTCTCCATGGAAGGTGTCTAGGGGATGCATTTTTAATGCTCCTAGTTTGATGGAGATGAATGATTCACACGGCCACATGGTGAAGGGCCATGGTTTTCCAAAGGGATTTCTAGGTGGACGATGGGATGACATGTCCATGCATTTGACATTTATGGTATTTCTAACATGATCATGACACCTTTTGCTTAAGGATGGAGAAACATAACCAGCCCTAAGTGATCTTCATGGCCATCATATTTGGATTGACATGATCTCCACATTTTCCATCGTGGGACATGTATTTATCCTCACCTCATCAAGGTTTTCATATCAACAAGATGTTGTAGGGTTTGTTCCAATCAAAACTTGATCTTTTTGAAGAAGCAAATTCGGAAAATCCTCCCTTTCTAAAACTTTTCTTGGGAGATATGAAGATGATTTCGATACTTGCCCCTTGATCGAAATGTATTTCCCATGCTTGATTTTCCTTGAAACAATTTTGTACAAGCATGGTTTTTGAAATTCATTTGGAAAATATGCCTTCATGGGGCATTTGATCAAGTATGGGGAATGTGTCTCAAAGAGGCACTTCAGCCACACGATGTAGGGCTTGGGAGTCTTGAGGATGAACTCATACTCCATTGAAAGGGGCTGCCATTTATCTTGCCTACCCATTAAGATAGGTTTTCAAATAAGTGCTTTGAATGAATCAACATTATTCCTTTTTCATGACATGGGAAATAATGTCTCAAATTTAGAAGCCTATACAAAGTCCAAGCACGATTTCTCTATTGGCTTGATAATTTATGCCAAATAGAGTTTTTGAAATGTATGGCACACATTCTATGGATATCATCTTCATATTGATCGAGTAAAGCACCCAATGCATTCATATGAATGGTAATGCTTTGGAGGCTTTTGAAAATTAGAGGATTTATCGTGATCTTTTCAAGATCTTTTTGGAAATTATCATTTAAATTTTAACCCCTTTTCAAAAGTCTCATTGAGAGGTTTTATATCTTGCTAGCTTCGAATCAACCTTGGAGGTTTTGAATTTAATTCATATGGAGACGTGCCTATGATGGCTCGATACTTAGGGGGTTGATTTCAATGCCCCTTTAGCTTGACACAAACCTTGAACTCGAGTTCTAAGAAGATGTCTAGACCCGATATTGTTTATGCAAATATATGATTTCCAAAATGCAATGCAAGATGCTCATGTATGCACACACTATGGGTTAGACTCACTTCTAAAAATCTCCAAATTTTCCAAGTCAAGGATTCTACGAATTTCAGGAAGCTTGGAGGTATGATCATTCCTCCTTGCTTTGATGGTTCTCAAGTATTTTAATTTTGAGGAAACTTTAGGCAAGAAAAAGGTATACATGACCAGCATTGGACGATTTTTTGTTTTGGAGTATATACAATCTTTGGAAAGTATTTTGAAACTTGGCTTTGTACATGGCCATTGTTTTTGGAGTTTTTGAAATTTTTCAATTTTTTTTGTCTTTTTCGAAACTTAATTTCAAAGATCAATATAAAGACTTTCTTTTTGAATACTTTTTTCAAATAAAGAATGGGAGAATGAAACAGATTTCTTTTTGAAATTTTCAGATTTTCAAATGTTTTTGAGATTTTGAAGGTTTTCAATTTTTTTGGTTTTTTTGAGAATATCTTTTTTTTTTAGATTTTTGACAATGAGGGATCTTCCATCGAACCTACAAAGAAAACTTCATGAATTAGACTCTAATTAATAGGTTTAAGCCATAAGTTTCGGTTTTAGTAGGTTCTAAGAGCACCCTTGACCCAAGTGGTCTTAGGTGGTGGCTCCGGGGGTATGGGTGGGTTGTAGCCCAATCCATATCGACTTTGGTTTCTTTTGGGTAGGATGGGTTCTAGCCTACCTTGGTTTTTGGCTCCTAGGCCCTTGTAGGGTTTATATCCCATGTTTAAGATCATATTCTAAAGCTTTTTGGTTTTTGAAAAGGTTTTATAAAGTTCATGCCCTTGGAATATAAAATCGTTCATATCATGGGTATATACCTATTTTATTTTGGGTGGGATTTTGGATTTTGGAGTGGTGGAAGACTTGGGCTTCCACACGACCCTAGGTTGGGAGATACAGTTTTCAAGGGAAGCCATGCTCGGTCCCTTGATAGTTTTGGGGAGGGTTTTGACATGTTCCTTAGATGCAACTCATGGTGCTGCTAGGGATGGTTTATTTGGGTTTATGGTCCTAGGCTCGGGTTCAGGGTACAAGATTAGGCTCGAGGAAATGGTTTCATTCATGGTAGGGTTATGAGTTCCTAGGATGTTGATGCATGCCTTAGGGGTCTCCATGTCTACCACATTTTGATCTTTATTTTGTTTTTATTTTTGAAATTCTTTTTCATGGTGCGAAATATTTGACGCACCTTGAAAATCCTTATTTTTAAGCACATTTTGTGGGTTTGTGGGTGCATGAGTGTGATTCAATGCATCCGATGACCCTATATCGAGAGGAGAGTTTAGAGGATGATGGGTTTTAGGCATACCTCTTTTCGGGTCGTCTACCTTTTTGTGGTGAGAGCAGGCCTTGTCCCCTGGTGACTCTGTTTTGAGCTCCCGTTGCTTTGCGAGGCATTCCTTTTCGAATCCTACCTTTATGTGACTCTCGTCCTTTTGTGGGGTGTGGATTTTGTGTCCCACTATGTTTATGTGCCCTGAATCAGGGATTTCATTTCTAGCTCTCAGAATTTCAAAGTTTTGTTTTTCAATTTTTTTGTGTTTTTAGAAATTTTCCAGATTTTTTTGAGTTTTTGAAATAGGAAAATCTTTTTTTGGTTTTTCTTTTGAGGTTGGAGTGCTTGGAGGCTGGGGAATAGATGATTTGATCCACCTTCGAGTTTCATCTTTAGCCTCATATCCTTCGTCGAGTTTAGGATCGGTTTTCCTTTCATGATCTCTATGTGCCCGAGATGAGCTGCTATGTGATCGATGTGCCTTAATCTCATAGCTTAAGGCATCCATCTTTTTAAAAATTTCTTTGATAGCAGCTAGCTCTTCTTGGGCTTTAGATGTTTTGAAAAACTGCTTTGAGTTACTTGACGAGGCTTTCCTTGGCTTTTCATCCATTTCTTGCAAAATTTTTGGTGCACAAGTTTGAAAACACGTTTTTGAAAGATTTGAAGTTTTACTTGTTTGATTTTAAGTTCGCTTAAGACCCGAGTCCTACCGGGCGTACCAATTCTGTAAACATGAAAATTTCTACTCCCAAGTTAGAAAACTCGAAGTGAACCTTTTCGTGCCTACGTTTGCGCGAGTGTGCTAGCTAACTTACTCAAACTAGCAAAGGTTTTTAAAACGATTTTCTGACTTTTTGTCTATTGTAGGTAAGCAGACTCTTTGCGCTTTAAACCTTCTTGAACCGACGCTCAAGGGTCAGTTTAATCGCTTAGGAACTTCAATTTTCAAACAAGTTTTTACTTCAAATTAACTGAATGCTCAGTATTTTGAATGAATTCGGTTCGTGCACTTTTGCCAATTTTATTACGGGGTTGAACGACCCTAAGATTCTTGCAAGTTTTATTTATTATGGCCTGATGTGTGTGGAGTGTGTGGGCCTAGTTTTAGCGTGCTTTTGAGCGAGTGTTGAGAGATTTGCCGTGATGAGCGGATGCAGAGATGCTATAAATTCTGTTTTGGGTTTTTAAGAACGATGATGCGAACTCACTCGAATTAAAATTGCACCCCACTATACATCCAAATCAAAACTCACGCGAATTTAAAGTGCATTCACTCTACTTTCACGAAAGTAAAACTCACGCAAATTGAAAGTGCTTTCACTGTACTTTCACGAAAGTAAAACTCACGCGAATTGAAAGTGCCTTCACTCTACTCATGCAAATTGAAATATATATATATATATATATATATATATATATATATATATATAGCTTAAGAGAGCGAAAAGGCTCGAGTGCACGTGAGTGTAAAGATCGAAAAGGCTCCAGTGCTCGTGGGTGTGATCGTGTTCAATCCACGAATTAAAAGCGAAAAGGCTCAAGTGCATGTGAGTGTAAAGAGCGAAAAAGCTCAAGTGTACACACGTGGGTGTGATCGTGTTCATACACCAATATTACAACATGGGGAGAGACTTCACTACATTAATACAACCCCTTTTCGAATTGAATTTAATGGAGAGAAACGATTTAAAACCGAAGTATAAAGAACTTACAAGTTTTCCCCTTTCGTTTTTTAGCCTTTTTGGTGCAACCCCTTCGCTTCACTTGGTCGAGTTCCACTCACCTTCAAGTTGGTTCGGTCCAAGCCTTGGTGCAGCCCCTGGTTCGGCCTTGGTGTAGTTCAGCCAGCCCTCAACCTTTCAAGTTCTCCTTGGCCGAGCTCCTTCTCCAAGACGTCTTCAAGGTGCAATTCAGCCAGCCCAAGGTGCAACCTTGGTGCAGTTCAACTTTTTGGCTTCCACGCTCCAAGGCTTCCACTCGGCTTCAAGGTGCAGCATGCCTTCTTCACTCGGGTTCAAGGTGCAGCACGTCTTCTTCACTTGGGTTCCAACCTTGCAATCGGTCGAGTCTTGGTCGAGTCTCCAAACTAGAGTCTAGGCTTACCTCAAACTTTGGCCGGGTCCTCCACTTGCCAAGCTCGAAGCCTTTGTCAACCCCAAGCCCTTCACGTGAGCTCCTTGGCCGACCTTTTTCTCTAAGGCTCCAAGGTACTCGTGCTCCTTCACGTGAACTCCACCTTGCTTGAGCTCCAAGCCGTGAGCTCCACTTGACAAGCTACTTCACGTGGCCGAGCTTCAAGCTCCACCTTTTGAAGACCCCACTCCTTCTCTCTCCTCAAGCCTCCAACTTCTCCCCACTTTCCAACCCATTTACGTGAACCCCCTTGGCCCAATTTATAGGCAAGGGTGGATCTTTGGATCCTTGGATCCAACCCGATCCAATTTTCAATAGGACATGGATTTGGACCAAAAGATCCAAATCCAATTCAAATTTTTTCTTTTGTGTTCTTCTTTGAGGCATGAAACAGACGGTTTTTCGAGCGAGCTCCGGTTCCTTGGTGACCAGATTTTAGCTTGGGTTTTTTCCAACCGCTTTAACCGGCCAATGTCTGCTTTAAGGATCTTTCATTTAATGCTTGATTTGATCCTTCTGGTCCCATCTCGAGCTTGTTTTTTATGAGGTCGATCCTAGATTTTAAAGCGGACACTGATTTTCATTTTGATAGGCCCGATTCTTGATTTTTGATGGCTTCATCAGGATCTTGGTTTCATTTTGCCTTTTTAAAGTTGAACTTGCTTCGATATAAATACAAGGTTCGATCTTCAATATGGTTTCATCCAAATAGGCTTGACCCATCCTTTACTTTTTGACTTGATCTCGAGCTGACTTTTTGGATCGAGTTTCACTTGTCCGTTTTGATCTGCTTTGAAATCCATGGGTTTTAGCTTGAATTTAAAACTTTATTTTGAAATATTTTTCAAAAGGTTTAAGCTTTAAAATTTTGGGTTTTTAAAGGTTTTCAGAAGACTGTAAGCTGGATTTTAAAACTTAAGAGTTTTGGAAAACATCACCATTTTTAGGGTGCTTACAGAAACCTCATTGAGTTTCATTCATGAATTTGGAAAGTTATTTAAGGGTCAAATAAGAGGCTTTCATCTAATGAGCATGGAAGAGCTTGAGAGCAGCAGTAATTGGTGATAGAAAGGTCATAGGCGGTTGTCATGTGGTGTAGAGAGTATTGTCACATAAGGTATGACAAGATAAATTTATTGACTACCTATTTAAGCCCTATCGTGGTTGGAATCAACCTTATTTTTCTGCAAAATTAGGTTAGGGTTAAGTTTTCTTTTGATCATTACTATTTTCGTCTATTTTTCGATAACTTGTTGATTGATTTGGTGGTAATAATAGTGGTACTAAGGGATAGGGCTTGTTGAGAGCTTTTTAACAAATATTTATTTGCTAGATTTAGTGGCCAGTGTAGACCGATACAAGCGAAAAATTGAGGGATTGGCTGCCACCGATTCGGTTACGATAGAAATGTCCATATCGAGTCGGTCTTTATAGGTTAGGTCCCAACGTGCTAGATTCGGTTATGTTGAAGCCCAAAACCTAGACTTGGATCCAGATTTAGATGTATCTAGGATCCAGTTTTAGATGTGTCATGCATGTCATGTTCGTTTTTATCGAAAAGCAAGTCATGTCAAGCGTCTTTGTCGTGTCATGTGATGACATTATTGTGATGTCACAATGTCATTAAATGCTATTTCATGTCTATTTCGAGTAGTATTCAAGTATGATTCAGATCTTGAGTGAGTAATGCAAGGCTCCCTACTGCTAATGTTAGCATGTCTACGATCTTGAGTTGGATCTAGTTTGGATCTAATTAACTTGTTTGTGGGACCGATTATAGTTTTTGGGTTGTATCAGAGCCTTCTGGTGTTCGAGTTGGGTCCAATTTGAAGCATTGGATTTATGATAGAGTGAACTTTAAGATTATGAGGGTTTTATCTATGTCTAACTATTTAATTAAAAATTGATCAAGGGACAAATTTAGATTTAGAGATTCTTAGTAGGATCCAATGTTTTTGGGGATTTCGAAGCCCTTGAGACTTTGGTTTGCATGCAGTTTGAACCAATGGTCTTGTTATTAAATGAGACAACTTGGTGATATCATATATGAATCATGACATCTTAATACAGATTTCGTATGAATTTATGCTCCAATTGAGGTAAGGGATATGTTTTCTAGGATCATACTAGGAGTTGTTTTCAGATTTTTTTATGTGCATAATTTATATCATTTGCTATTATTTTAATGATGATCAGTTATTTATAATACTTGTTGAAAATTGTTTATAAATATTCATGTTTGATAAGAGTCATGCTTGTGTTTAATGTTGGTTGTGTGGGTGCATTGGATGATGATAATAAAATGAATGCATTCTTAGGTTTTTGAATGTTGTGACACCGTATTGGGATTTGTATACGAGATTGCTATGAATTGAGACATTTGTTAATATCATATCGAGTATGAAATATTATTTTGGACAAAAATAATAAAGAGGATTTAAAACATAATTATGTGAAGGTACTTGCTTGTTGTATAAGATCTCCGGAGATTCGATTGAGATGTAGAATCATTGGATGTTCGAGTGAGGGTGAGGTCCCAACCACCCTAGTCCTATTTGTGGATGAGACCGTGTACCCAAGGGTCATTGGTGAGTTTCGAGCAACTCGGGTAGCCTTGGTTTGGTACTATATGGGTCATAATTATCTAAACTAAATAAGAGGCATGTGGAGAGAGGAGAGGTAAATGCAAGTGTGTATGAATGTGCATGTGTGTGTGGTTTGATTATTCAATTATGAAATTGTAGTTGTGTTTACTTGTTTTGATAAATGTAGATATGCATTGTAATTTTAAATATGCATACCTCTAGTATGTAACCACATTGGGGTATATATTCCTATTGAACACATGTTATTAGTGCTCACCCCTTTATTGCTACTATTATATAGGTCATTGTAATTCTTTAACATGTAGATATTGAGTTGTAAACATAATTAGACCTTATTGATAATGACATCTAGAGGATTTATTATATAATTCTATCATCTTAACCCTTGGGCTCCAGGTGCCACCCATGCACATACACTCACACGTACCTATCTACCCATAGAGAGAGAGAGAGAGAGAGAGAGAGAGAGAGAGAGAGAGAGAGAGAGAGAGAGAGAGAGAAAGAGAGAAAACCGGGTAAGTGCGATAGTATATTCAAACAAATCGTAACCATCCATCTTGAGTAATGAATAATTAAAATTTGAATTTAAAAATAAAAAATATGCATATGAATAAAGTACACATAAAAAAGTACAGATATAACTTTTACTTTTTATGCTTAGATATACAAGCCACCTAAGTTTGTTAGAGTGTTGGCATATATAAGTTTCTCTCTCTCTCTCTCTCTCTCTCTCTATATATATATATATATATATATATATATATATATATATATATATAGAGAGAGAGAGAGAGAGAGAGAGAGAGAGTTCATGTAATGTAAATTTGAACTGGGTCGTTCTGGGTTCGGTTTGACCAATTCTGGTTCCAGTCAGTCCCTAGCCTAGTTTGATTCCAGTTGAAACCACTTGCCAGATCCAAATCAGCCATATGTAGTTGAAACAAGAACCCTTAGAAATATAAGCAATTGCTCATATGGCTAACTTGTCAAGTCACTAGTTGAAGGTCACGACTTCGATACCCGACACATGCATCTGGTTTCAGCCTCCTCATCATGTACACAAAAAAGAGAACTATTTGAGAGAGAGAGAGAGAGAGAGAGAGAGAGAGAGAGAGAGAGAGAGAGAGAGAGAGAGAGAGAGAGAGATTTAAAAAATTGATCTAGCACAACTCAGATGTCTCGTATCAAATTCAGGTAGGAACTCAATTAAGATCGGTTTGGCTTTCTTTCTTAATTGTTTTCAAATGAGTCAGACTCGGATCAGATCTATGAGAACTAAATACTAGATATAATTATCTAGAATTGTTGAATTAGAACCACGCGCTTTTGTGGATTCAAATAGATGCACAACCGAGCAAACAATAAGAAAAATCAAAGGCTTGAAAGAATTAATTCGACCTATATCATAAAACCTAATCCAATCTAGGCAGGTCGAGGATCAGACCAAACCGGATTCTGGTCCTATTGCGACTACATTTAGAGTTGGCATGTTTGGACCCAACCTGATCAATTGAACCAAACACAAACCGCACCTGGATCTGGAACAAAACCGGGACAAGAGACTTCCGTGGTTCTGTTCCAGTTGCCGAGGAACTGAACCAGAACTGGAATGGGAACTAGTAGTTTCAAGTCCAGTTTTCAATCTCAAAATAGCCAAAATTAGTTTGAATGGAGGTTGTATATGAATGATTTGCATTCTCTAACTTATATATGTGTAATGATTAGATCCTACCACCGTTGACATTGCTCGTTCATATTTTACCATTGCTTTTCAGTGGTATTAGCGTAATAAGATTGTCTTTCATGATTTTTAAAATACCTAGACAACCGGTGAAATTATAACCATGCCTCTAAAAAGCAATGATCACATGTGAGTGATACAAACCAAACATTTGTTAACAAGCAAGTGAGAGGCAAACCACTACCAAACATGCATGCGCTTCGGTATTAAACTCTTAAGATGCTTACGAAAGCTTTTAATGAATTTCAATCACTCAATCCTTGTAGAGACTAAATATTGAAATTACCAAAGACGAGCTTGAGGGACCACATGAAACTCAGCTGAAACACAAATGATTGACCACGTGTTCATTCTATTTTTACTAAAGAATACAAATGATGCAAATCAAACAGTTGTTACATGTTTTAGATGCAACGGTTTCTAGCATTCTAAAAATTCTTTGCCACAACCAGGATAATCAAACAATCGTTAGACATTCTGGTTGCAACAGTTTCTAGCATTTTAGAAATTCTTGGATTGATAAGGACAATGAACTTGGTAATCACCACTAAACCTAAGCTAACCGAGTTTAGATAAGATAAAAAGAAGAGAGATATTTACAATCAACAAAATGTCTCTACAAAAGAAACTTTGTAATTTGTTTCATTCCAATGGCTTAAATAGAGATTACAAAACAATAATGACATGCATTAGAACAAGTTGGAAATGCCAACTAAAAACTAACACTACACGATTATCCTACAAACTAAAGAAAATGAGCTTTATTTAATGGTCAACTAACTCATTAATGAGCATAATAATTAGTTGGTACTGGTTTAGACAACCATTTATGAAATCTTTCATAAATACCCAACTTTTCTTTGTGTATTCTTAAATTCCTATCGTACTCCCGGAGTTGGTAAGGATTTGTTCTCTCATTAGCTGCTTTCAAAAAGTTCTTGTCATTGTTTGTTACAAAATTTTTCTACCAAGATACTTACATGACTCAAGACCTAATACACTTAATTGCCAAAAGAAACAATATAACCAAATACCTACTATGGCTAAACTAGAGAAAACTATGACTTAATAAGTAAAAATATTTTACCCTAAGTACTATGTACACAAAATAATGGGGCTGCTCTTGGAGCTTCAATATCCATTACAATGATAAAACTTTCAAGTGTTCATTAAGGATGAATTCATTAGACCTTAAGAAAAATAGTTGAACATATCAAGTCCATATAAGAGAGGAATTTCTCCGGTATTCATATATATCAATTCAAATTCATGCTTAATTGGACTTAGTAGGCCTGCTGCAACCGAATCTACCACTACTTTATGTTGGTATCCATTAGCCCAATTCAAAAAATAATCATATAAGGAGCCAAGTGGGTCAATGGGAAGTTGAATTGGTTCAAAGTCAAGAGGGTCTAAATCTTTTGGCTCTTGGTTAGTAGATTTGTTGGCACGAAGAACAATACAAAATTAGATAGGATATATTGTCCAACTAGTTCTATGCCATGGCAACAAGATTCAATATGCTTACTTTAATCTTTATTGACTTCATTGGAACCCAACTCCTTGAAGGGAACATTATTGGTTTTAAGATTGTCTAGAATTTCTACTTTCTCACTTACCGCAATTAATGTAGTAACTTCACACTTAGATTGACACAAAAAGGTTGACTCTCTTCTTATGTAACGCCCTCATGCTCCCTTTCATCTTGCTCCAATCTAGGGAGGGTGAGAAGGATCCTTTTATCTTTCTCAACAATAACCGTACTTGGTGTTTCATCGTTCTTCTTAGAGAGTGATATTACTTCTGGTTCAATTTCTTCTGATAAGGTGTCTTGTTGATGGTGTAACATAACTGAGATAGGGTTTTCTCTCCATGTGGGTAAATCTCTTTTCTTTGCAAGTTGACTCAAGGATAGTTGCACTTTGTGTTTGAGAGCAAGATTGACGAGATTGTAATTTGGTCAACCTTTCAATGGACTCTACGATGGTTCAATTGCTTCTTCATCTTTTCTTGCTTATGTTCTAGGATCGAATGATACATCGTGGTAGGCGGGAAGCTGAACATAATCATAACTCAACATTCTCTGTATCTCAATGAAAGCACAAAATGATACGAACCAAATGGTTGCTAGGCGTTCTGATTGTAATATTTTCTAGCTTTTTAGGAATTCTCCGCCAGAATTGGGACTAATAAGGACAATGAACATGTAATCAATACTAAATCTAAGTTAGCCGAGTTTAGATGAGATAAGGGGAAGAGAGATACTTCCAAACAACAAAATATCTCTGCAAAAAATAACTCTATAATTCATTTCATTCTAATCACTTAAATATAGAGATTACAGAGCTGTAATGGCAAGCATTAAAACAAGTTGGAAATGACAACTAGGAATTAATACTATATGGTTATCCTCCAATCTAAGAGAAATGAGATTGATTTAATGGTCATTCAAATCATTAATGAGGATAGTAATCAGTTGGTAATGGTTTGGACGACCATTTATGAAATCTTCTATAAATGCCAGCTTGTCACTGCGTGCTCTTAGATTCCTATCAACAAATGTTTTACTCAAAATGCAAATTCATCATGCTATGTTCATTGTCCTTTTCTTTTTGGTTTGCATATTTCACATGAGCCAAGCCATTGCCCCCAAGATGTGAGCTACAATAGTTAAACATGACCTTCCTTATTAAACTTAAAAGTCCAAAATTATTATGTTTTTTGTTTAAAGTAAAATTTTTGAGAATAAGTTTAAGATGAGCTTTATGACATGATTTTGTCACAAAACTTTGACCATTATCTCGCAAGATTGACATTTGTAGCATGTATAGCAGTTGTAAATATCTACTCATTTAATGAGCGGTCTTCTCACTTATTTCGGCCAACTCACCCTTGCAGTTCAATTTTAGTCTCAATTATTGAAGAGTTGAATCTATTGGATAATTTTCAAAATAATAATAAAATTCAATTATTTATGTAAGAATTATAACTCTTCGGTATGACACAAATATCAAAATGCACATATAATAAAGTATATACATATATCGAAAAGATAACGCATATAACAAGGAGTCATTTACACATTTAATGAAGTATGATACTCTAGAAAAGCCTCTTCATCATCTATAAATAGATGGGTCTAGCCAATATTTTGGCATAAATAAGTTAGAAGATGTGATATATGTTGCATAAGTTTTAATATTTCTCGATAAGTCTAAGTTCATATTTATTATCTTTTTATGTATAAAAAAATAATAGAAAATTATTGTTTTGTTAATATTATCAATGTCTCAGGCCTGACTATATTTGTGCAAGGTTAGCTAAGTAGTGTCCCATTATCCTGTAGTAAATTCACGAGAAATCGCTTACATGTGAAAAGTTAATTCTCAAGCCTGAAGAAGAGTGTATTTTATCACATTCCTCGCAGACAATGTGCAATGTTTTTTACTTGTTTGTTGTTTATTTTCTATGTGTAGATTTTATAAATAAAAAATAGCAGAATGATTCGTCTTAAACGTTATTGCCCGTCTCTTTTATAACGCCGGCTCCAACATAACCCAAACTAATGGTTTGAATTTGACGGTTTCAGGTCATTTTTTATTCCAAATTTAAAATCTCACATTTATTTTATACAAGAAATTGGGATCGATCTGAAAATGATAGAACCAGAATTTAATCAAAACCGAAAGGGAAAAATTCCAAGTTTTGGTAGACCCAGAACCGTTGATTTGAACCAATGGTCCCGATTTACCCAAAACCTGTCAGGTCTACATGCGTAGCCTTCAAGTCTGCTATAACATTTTCAAGAAAAGGTTTTTATTCTATTTTTCTTTTTTTAAATTTCAAAATCTTTTGGTTAGTTCATGATCATATTTCCGAAAAAGAGGCGAAGTCTATCATTGTACCATGGCCATGTCTCTTGTTCCATATCAGTAAATTTTTTCATGGCCTAAAACGATCGAAACTAGAACTCAGAGTAGGAAAGTTTGATCTCGAGTTTCATCCGCGCGCTCGAAGATATTCAGTAGCATATAACGATGGCTTTAACTACCAATAGCGTTTTCTCTTCCTCCAATCCAATAATACTGCGTTCATGCATCAAAACCAGGGGTTCCAGTTCAGAGATTTCGGGGTTGGGAACCGGTTCTCGACTAAAAGCGATGAGTTCTTTGTGGAGACGTCGCTATGCAAAGAAAGATATAAGAGGAAGAACACCAAGCCAAGCAACAGCATTGGATTCTTCGATCTACGAGTTTAATGACCAAACCGGAAGATTTTGAGGTCGGCAGATTGATTAGAGATTATGGATATATTAATATTACCAGGTAAACTTTTGTGGGTGTTCTTCCATTTTAGCCAGTTTGTGCAGTTCTTGCATGGGGAGCATTTTTTTGGGGGGAATTTCTATTTTGATGTTATCATTTTAATAACAAATTTGGATGATTTTGAGGTTGACGAATTTGTTGGGGTTTATGATGTATCTTACCAAGTAAAGTTTTGTGGTTGTTTTTCATTTTAGCCATTTGGTGCAGTTCTTTTGTGGAAGAATTTTGGATGGGAGGTGTGGATCTCTATGTTGACTTTATGAGTTTTAATGACGAATCCGGATGATTTTGAGGTCGGTAGATTTAGTAGGGAGTAATGAGTTTTAGTTAAAAAATGAATATCTTAAACAATGTGGACTGGATTAAGGCATGTAAACTCATTTATGGGTGCAGATGGACAACGGTTCACTTGGAAGGGACCCAAGTGGCCTTATGAGATATGCGTTGATATTGGTTTGGTTGACGATGTTATGAGTTTAATTACCAATGGAATGATTTTTAGGTAGGCATATTTAGTGGGGACTATGGTTATATGAATATTTACGAGGTAAAGTTTTGTAGGCATCTTTACCTAGTAATACTCATATACCCATAGTCCCTGCCTACCTAAAAGTTTGTGGGATAAGGGATCATCCTTGTATGGTTGGTCACAAACTTGGATAAAGGAGGATGGTTGCGTTAGGCTTCTCAACCCAGCGAAAAACTTTGCTAGATTTATCTATCATGGTTTCCAGAAATTACGAGTATTGTGTTGGGGCATACCCCTTAATAAACACAACGTAGAGTTTGAATACAATGAAAAGTAAGCAAGAGCCTCTATATCTAGATATAGTGAATCAATTATGAAGAGGGTTCTCACATTATGAACAAGTGTTGGTAAAGAAGTTAGTCCTACTATATTGTCCCTCGAACATAGTCATAGAGAGGGTTTCCACATTTTTAACATGTATGGATGTGGAGTAGGGAAGCTAATCCTAGATAATGAAGATGGTAAATACTATGATTAGGACAAAGATTCATATTTTGTGTTTATAAGAGACAAAGTAGGTTGGAGAAAAAGCAAAAGAGATTGATAATAAATTATTTAAATTATGGTACTAAGAAAAGGAAAAGACTCAATAAAGTTGATATTATTATAAATAAATATTTAAATGATAGTGTAGTGGATATACAACGATATGGGAACCGTATTATGATGATGAAATTAGTATTAGGGGTAGATGCTTTGAATATAGTTTACGCTTATGGAAGACTAGAAGATATTGTAAAGAAGGCATTTCAGGAGGAGTTAAATAAGGTCATTTAAAGAATTCTACAAAAGGAGACATTTTATTTGGGATGAGACTTAAATGGACATGTTGGTAAAGAGGCATTAGGATATTAAGGTACTCTTGGAAACTATGGTTTTGGGAATTTAAATGAGTAGGGTAGAGAGATTTTAAATTTTTCTATAACATATGACCTCTTTATAGCCAATATTATTTTCAAAAAATGATATGAACATTTAATTGCTTATAAGAGTAACATGTTATAAACACATTGATTACTTTGTTTGTAGGAAGAAAGATAGATCATGTTGTAAATATTACAAGATAATTCTATGAGAAAGTTTAACTATCCAACATCGACTCTTAGTTACGAATTTCTTGGTAAAAAGGTGGAAACAAGAAAAAAAATGCATAGAGTTATTCAAACTAAATTGTGGAATCTTAAAAGTGAGAAACAAGATATATTTAAACAGAAAGTTATGTAAGGAGATACTTAGAATTACGTAGGTACACCTTCTAATATGTGGAACAATACAACTACACATAAGTGGTAAAATATGTGTTAGTTGAATCCAAGGGAGGCGTACCAATACAAAAGGAAGCTTGGTAGTAGAGTGAAGTGGTGCAAGATAAATTTAAGAAAAATAGGGTATGTTATAAATTACATTATGCTAAGAATGCTTGTGAAACTTGGGAGGCTTATAAGAAAGCAAAGACAGAAGCGAAAAAAGGTCGTTAGTGAAGCCAAAGCCAAAATTTGAGAGGATTTATATAAAAAGCTTAACTCAAAAGAAGGTGAAAGAAATATTTTTAGGATAACTAAGACTAGAGATAAGAAAACTAAGGATTTTACTTTTGTTAGATGCATAAAAAATGAGGATGAGAAGATTCTAGTAGCAAATAATAATATAAAAAATAGATGAAAAAATTATTTTATAAGCATTTTAATAAAAATAAAGATATTAGTATTAGTTTAGGAGAGTTAACCAAATCAGAAAAGTATATAAACCATAATTTCTACTGATACATTTAAAAGAACGAAGTCAAAGAGACTCTTAAACATATGAAAGTTGGTAAATCTATAGAACCAAACAATATTCTTAAGCATGGAAAATCATAGGAGAGACAAGGATCACTTGACTCACAAGACTATTTAATATAATATGAAGGAACTAAAAGATGCATTTGGAATGGAGAGCAAGAACACTTATACCCATATATAAGAACAAGGGAGACATCCAAAATTATGTGAATTATTGGGGTATCAAGTTAATTACTGAGTTATACTATGAAATTATGGGGGAAAATTATTGAACGTAGGCTAAGAGATGTTCTTTGGATTTATACCAAACAAATCTACCATTTAATCGATTCACCTATTGAGACATCTTATGGAATATTTTAGTGCAAAAACGAAAAACCTTAATATGGTATTTATTGATCTATTAAAAACTTACGATAAGGTGCCAAGAGATGTTCTTTGGAGAATCTTGGAAAAGAAAAGTATCCTATTGACATATATAAATCTTTTAAGAGATATGTATGATGGTACAAAAACATGTGTGAGGACTTATGAAGGAATAACAAACTTCTTTGAAGTTAATATTGAGTTACATCATGAATCCGATTTAAGTTTATGTTTATTTATATTTGTTCTTTATGAGTTAACAAAAATATTCAAGATGACATACTTTGGTGTATATTATTTGTAGATAACATTGTTCTAGTGAACGAGTCTAAAAAAAAAGTTAATAGGAAATTGAAACTATGGAAAGAAACACTAGAAAGTGAAGGCTTTCAACTTAGTAGAACAAAGACATAATATATGGAATATAAGTTTGATCATTTAGTTACTTCAGAGGATATAAAAATTAAAATTGACATACATCGCATCTCTCCCAAGGAAAGTTGTAAATAGTTAGGGTTGATTTTTTAGAGTAATGGAAAAATTGATGGAGAAGTTATGCATAGAATTAAAAGAGGTTGGTTAAAATGGAGAGAAGCATCAAGTATTCTATGTGACAAGAAGATATCATTAAAGTTGAAAGGTAAATATTATATAGCAATAATTAAGCCTACTATGTTTTATGGTTATGAGTGTTGGGCATGTAATCATTAACATATACAAAAGATGATTATATAGAGGATAAAATGAGGAAAAATCAATTAAGATGGTTTGAATATATAGAAACATGACCAAAGAAAGCTCCAATAAGAAGGTATGAAAAACTAGATTGTAAAAATGTTAAAAGAAGGAGAAGAAAACCATAAAAGTATTGGAAAAAATAATAAAGAATGATATAGCTTATGTTGAGTTAATTGTTAGCATGAGCATGACACATGATAGAGCTATATGGAAACAAAGAATCCATGTAGCCAACCAACTACATCAAGTATGGAAAAAAGCTTAATTGTTGTTGCTATAAAGTTTTGTGTCATCCTTCTATTTTTAGTCAGTTGGTGCAACTCTTGTGTGGATGTTATGAGTTGAATGATCAATCCTGGTGATTTTGAGGTTGTCAGTTTTATAGGGATTATAGACATAAACTATTATTATGAGGTAAAGTTTTGTAAATGCTCGTCCATTTCATTTGATTAGTTTAGTTCTTGTCTGTAGTACATTTAGGGGGAAGATTTATAACGTCAATGTGCTACATCTGATACTGATTTTTTTTCCTGTGTAGAGATTTTGCTATTCAATAGAAAATTAGTATTATTTGAGTTTTCTTCTTCTTCCACTAAAAATGAAAAGGCTTTCTACATTTTCATAAGAATTTATGGGGTTTTGCAAGACAAGGATTTCAAAGTGTGGTTGTTCTATAGGATGTGCTGCCAAGGAGTGATTAAATGCCAAGAATGTGCAGCTAATAGGATTTCTTGAGAAATTAACTTTTTTGAATGCTAACAGCTATGTCTAAAAATGGTTCTCTCTCTCTCTTCCCTATATATGTGTGTTTGTGCATACATGTGTATGTGCACACACATACATATCCACACACATACCCTAAGTTGATGCATAAATAGGTTGATACAATTGTTTATTCTATCTATTATCTATAATATTTTATAGGGCACATAATCCCTTTTTTCCTATTAAAATTACTTGTAATGACTTATTTTATCCTATCCATTGCTTTATAAAGATATCCCAAAGATAGTTTCTCCTCTCTGTCAACCAATCTCAAAACTTTCACTAAAGGACATGTAATACTCAATAGTCTAACACAAGAGTTCAAAAATGTACTCTTAAAGACTCTGAAATCTCATTCAATTTTATGTTTATTCTATTTTGAGATAACTCTGTAAATTAGTGTCACTCATCTGAGGAAAACATTCTCTTGAAAGCTTACTTTTGTTTCACAATGCTTTGTATAAATTAGAAATTAGTTGCAAACTAATTTGTAGTTGTATGAAAGAACTCTACACCATCTGTATATCTCCTTATTATATATAATACAAAAGCATGGTTGTGGATAAATTTGGTGATATCTTGGCAAAAATCAGTTATTGCCTTTAGCTCATCCATCTCAACAATATCCTCAAGGATGAAATCTAAACAATAGGTTGCGCATGGTATCCTAGAAAGTCCTATAAGTATATGCTAAATCCTCTCAGCTGCTTTATAGTTTGTTGCATTATTTGTAATGAATTGGACTACATTCTCTATCCCAACCTCGGATATCACCTTATTAAACTCTTGTCTTAGGACCCCTATAGTATGACTCTCGTCTGACATGTCTATGAATATCAAAAACATAAATCTTTTAAGACAATAGAAAAGAAAGCTTAATAAAGTTATTCCTCATCTATTTGTCCATTCCTTTGTCATAATAGTATATTCTGTCTCTTTCAACGACTCTGTCAAAGTGGAACAATACTCTTGAACTTGAAGAACAATCTTATCTAATAGTTTTTCTCTTAACTTTTGATAAGAAGGTATTTTATACCAAAGACCAATGTTAGCAATTACATTTGTCATTGCTTGAAAATGAAAACGGTTTACTGCATTAAATGAAATGCATGCCATAGTAGCACAAATTTCATTTGCGTACCACGTGTAGTATTAAGAGGAAAAAATGACTATATGCTAGAGTAAGATCTTACTCTACTCCTTCATCTTCTACTATTTTCACTTGTAACATTTTTCAACAATCCTCTTTCCCCTGGTTGGTGGTCGAGAACTACCACTAACCTTTCTCTTACCATTAGAAGGAATACTCTCACCAAATCTAATAACATCATCCTCTTCTTCGAACATCTCTAAATCATCATTTTATTGTCTCCTCTCAAGTATGCTCTCAATCATCTGTTGACATTGCCATTTAATGGCCTTTGGCAATTTTCTAACTCTTCTCGTGTAAGGAACAACTTCTTTCCTAGATTATGCTAAGTGATATTTCAATCGTGAAATTTCACCATTAACTACCTTCTCACAAAACAAACATTTTATCTTCAATATGTTTCCCTCAACTAGTGTATCCCGTTGCCAAACCGAATCATTGGACCAAGATTAGGAGTCCCTAACACCCCTTCTTGCCATCTCAATTGAACACTTCAATCTGATAAAAAACCTAAAAATAAAAATACTTCATAAGTCCTCAATCTTCACTTAAAAATCAAATAGAGTGTCTCCTACTTCACGAATACAATAAAAATTATATCCACACACTTAATAACTTCATATATTATTATTAAAAAAATAAAAATGAAAACAACAACAAATACAAAGAAAAACTTTCAAAAAACTCAAAAAGTATACTATAACTGAAGTTGGGAGTATTCTAGAGATACCGTAGAGCACTTTGAGAGCCTTGAACACCTTGAAAGCTTTCAATAGATGCAAGAAACCTGTAGAAACACGAGTTTTTGTTTGGCTAAGGTCCCTTGTCGTATTGCCTGTATTATATGATACATGTTATATTGCATGATACGACCATATAAGTTACAGACTGCGATACATAATGATGTATCGTATCATATACGATATATATCGCATCATATCATACAATACGGTGCGATACGAATAACACTGCTTACAAATTCAAATTTGGTGTAGAACATGAGAAGAACGAAAAATGAGTTTAATACTTTTAGGCATTAAAGAGGAATTTGAAAGTCGATAGACAAACATATCGTGAGATAAATAACAGGATGCTCTGATATTCTTGATTATGTATCAGTTCTTGGATGCTTAATAAGAAAAGTTTGCATATGAGAATGTGCTGAAATTTCTGAAAAAATGAAAATAACCGTTATTTACAAGATGCTCTGATATTCATGATTCTATATCAGTTCCTAGATGCTTAGCAAGAAAAAGTTTGCATATGAGAATGTGCTGAAATTAGAAAATGAAAATAGTCATTATTTGTCCTACATACTATAATCATGCTAGAAACCTATTGGACACATAAGCCCCTGTTACATAATAAATGCACACTGTCTAGAGTGTTGGCCATCTAATCAGACGTCAGATGTTCATTACCTGAGTATGTTTTGTGGCAGGGATTTGCCGATCTCCAACATTCTCTTAAAAAGAGGTTCTTTTGTTGTACTTACTATGTAAATGAATATATCTTCACAAGTGCCATGAAGTAATGCAGTTAATTCATTAAAGATATTGTCAAGCAGATGATTGTCTCTCAGAGGCTATCAGGTTCTTGGATCTTGGTGATTGTGTTGGTTGGGAGTTGTTATAGGTACGTATTCGTCGTTGGTGTCACAAGTCACCTTATGTGCCTAGAGAACTTTTAGTCTTCAACTATGAATAGTCATGAAAAGAATGGTGGATAATGTTAAGAACATAT
Source organism: Brasenia schreberi (assembly GCA_036023115.1). Lineage (NCBI taxonomy): Eukaryota > Viridiplantae > Streptophyta > Magnoliopsida > Nymphaeales > Cabombaceae > Brasenia > Brasenia schreberi. The sequence goes on along the minus strand of JAYKKT010000086.1, from coordinate 2,989,260 downwards.
CATAAAACGTGGTAGTAAGGATATCAACAAAATTTCCAAACAGTATAGGATGTGATAATCAAAACTGGAGTTGAAGATATGTTGGATATTTTGTATATGCAACCAACTTTCTACCAAAAATTGCTAGAGTTGGAGTACTCTTGTGCTATGTTGCATAGGCACTTTTACAAGGATGTCACGACTATCTCTTGTATCTATAACGAACAACTAAGCCTTTTCTCATACTAGATGGGGTCGGCTACACGATCGTCTCTTGTATTTGACTTAGCAAAATCTACTACATTGAATTAACTTATGAAAAAAACGTTCTTGCTTTTGGTTTCATGAGATTATCAATCATATATTATAATGATAGCAAATTTTACTTACATATAGCCATGTTTTTGCACCCATTATTTTCAAGAATTGTTGTAACGACCACAACAATGTTAAATAGCATATTAGTACTTCTTTGTAAAATCACCAAAATCTACATGGTCTAAATGGTAACCAGTGCACTTAATAGCATATGGGCATCATCTATGTTTCGCTTTCAGGTCGGAAATCCTTGTGTATATATAGCTATTCAACAAGATGATCGAGAACAAAGTTTGATTTGCATAATTTCACGAGATTGTTGCCTTTGTTCTTTAATGCATTTTCTATACTGAGGTCACAACCTTTTTGTAGTTTTCTGTGACACTATATGTAAAGTTTGCTCTCTGTTGAGAATTTTTTCAATCAGGTTATTATCGATATAAAACATGATTTTGCCTTGTAGGAGTTTATAATACAAGATGAAGCACAACCAAGAATGCATATAGCTTTCCCTTAGTGTGTGAAAAGGCTAGGTTTTTGTTCTGGCTTTTGTTGAGATAAACCATTATAAATCCCCTTTTGACTTTCAATCCTGCAACAACAACAAAGCCTTTTCTCATACTATATGAGGTCGGCTACATAGATTCTTTATTTTCACATAGCCTTATCACATGCCATGCTAGATAATTCTTTATAGTTTCTTTCCAACACTTTTGTGGTCGTCCTCTTCCTCTTTTAATATTTTAACATCTACTTTTTCATATCTTCTTATGGGAGCATCTTTTGGTAATCTTTCTATATGTCCAAACCATCTTAAATGGTTTTTCCTTATTTTATTCTCTATTGTGCTACTCTCAATTGATTTCTAATAACGTGGTTATGTATTCGGTCTTTCTTTGTGTGACTACTCATCTATCTCAACATCTTCATTTCTGCTATGAACATCTTTTGCACATGTTGATGATTAACTATCAAAACTCAGAACTATAAAACATAGCATGTCTAATTGATGCTTTATAATATTTACCTTTTAACTTTAATGGTATTTTCTTAACTCCACCATTGTAAGGGATTAAGCTTCCATGGTCGGTCCCAAAGCCGGATAAAGGAGGAGGGTTGCATTAGGCTTTTGACAGTCAGCATAAAACCTTGTTGAACTTATCTACTATGGATTCTACAAATTATTATAGTGCTATATGGAAGCAAAGAATCCATGTAGTCGACCCTATCTAGTATGGGAAAAGGCTTGGTTGTTTTTTTTATGTTTATGGCATCTTCTTATCACAGAGATACTTCTCTCCATTTTAACCAACCGAACCCAAGCAAAAACCGCCTCTCCATCTCCTCGTCATCGTTTGGCCACACCGCCTCTATTGTCTCCAGTTGCTCGAAGCCATCAACCACTATCATGGACCTCACCACCAACCAGACCATTGTCTCAACCAACATCCTTCTCCCGCACACCATCGCCTTTCCTAGCCACCAACGCTCAGTCATTCTGGCATGACTCCACTCTCACCACCAAAACAGCACACCACCAGCCCATCATTATTGTTTGGCCAATTTCGATAGTAGCAGAGCCTTTGGCTAGGAGAGTGGGTCGAGACTTGTCGAGAGTTTGGGAGTATGGATGAATGGACTCAGAGATGCTTCTCATAGAAAGGAAGGAGGGAGAGATGTTGAAAGGCTTTCACCTCCATTTCGCCTTCCAACGAGTTCTTTGCATATGCCATAGTCTCCATCCTTCCTATCGAGAGTTATAGAGGACGACCCTGCTCTCTATCTCCCTCGCTCCATCATCATTGCAAGCGATGATCACCATTGCAATCCATTACCTTCTTGACCTTCATCTCTGAAATACCAGAACCATCGTTGAGAGCTAATCATCACAATCATTTTTCGAGGCCTGCCAAGCGGTTTCTTGGAAACCGCCTTGGGAAAAGTCCGTTATGCTCCGACCGTTTCTCAAATTTTATAGTTTTTTCACTGGAAAATTATGAAATATACATATATTTTTGGGTAAAAAGACAGTTTTGCCCTTATTATGCAAAAAGTCAGTTTCACCCTCTAGTTGTTTATAAAAATTACAAAATATCAGGGTTGTTGTTTTACATTAATGCCCTTCCTAGTTTAAACTATTATAATTATGTCATTCAATCAAAAGACAGGTTTCTCCCTATACTTTTGAAATAATTACATATTCGGGCTGGGGCTAAAAATTATAATTTTAACCCTAAACAGTTCTTAATTTTATAAAAATACCAAAGAGTAATTTTACGAGTCTCTCCTTAGGTTTTTTAGTAAATTTTAAAAGAGGAGAAATAGTTAAAATTACAATTTTACCCCTAGTATTATTTGAAAAAAAATCAAAGGTAGAAATTCTTTGGGAAAATTTCAAGTTTGTCCCAAGATGCTTATGAAATTGTCATTAGTTTGTTTTCATAATGTTATGCATCATTCTAACATGATCCTTGCTATGTGTGCTTTTTGTTTTATGTTTGTTTTTTTTTTTAACCGTTTAATTTTTATTATTATCAAACACATAAAAATGAGCTCTATAATATGTGTGTCTAAGTTGGCAAAAATTGAGAAGTTGAATAGTTTTAACTTACAAACATGTAAGAGGAGAATCTCACTAGCTCTAACACTTAAAGGTGTTAAGTATGTGCTAAAGAAAATTGTGCCTCCGCTACCTTCATACGCAACTGAGCAACAAGTAGAAATGTATAAAACATTTCTAAAGGATGACACTATAGCAAGGACAATCATGTTGACCTACATGGAGAATGACTTGATTAGGGTATTCGAAGAATACGAGACCGCCAAAGAGTTGTTTGACTTAATAACAGCTAAGTATGATACAACTGTTATATTATATGTGCAGTTGGTATTACAAAAGTACAACTCCTTCAAAATGAAAGGAGATAATGTAGTAGAACATGTAAACTACATATTAGTAATGGCTAGAGACTTAGCCGTGGCAAAATCAGTCATCCCGAAACTGATGCAGATATCAACGATATTAAACAGTCTACCTCCTTCATGGAACATGGTCACCACTACCCTTAGATTAGGGCATGAGATTAACCTTTTTGAGTCACCCCTAAAACTAGTAATAGAACAAGAACATATAGTAAAAAGAAAGAAAGAAAAGTTACTAGTGGTAGAAGATGAGATGGGGTCTAGCTCCAAACACAATTAGAAGAAAAATAAACCAAATAAGAAGTTTGACAAGAATAACAAAAAAAACAGTCAAAATTTTAAGAAATTATAGGAAACCACTTCTCGGGTCAAGTATTTCAACTGTAGAAAGATGAGACACTATAAAAGGGAGTACCGCAACAAGAAATGTAGAGAAAACAACCTACAACGCGAACAATCGGAGAAGCAAGACATAATTTGCGTGATTTCAGAGTGTTTGTATATGGACCACTTGGTGATAGGTTGGTCCATAGATTCCAGAGCTATACAACACATCTCAAAGACCAAAGAAGGAGCAATGAATCTAAAGGAATACAAACCCGGTGAACATCGAGTCTACATAGGAAATAATACATTCTCGAATGCTTTGGGTATTGGGTCCTTCAGAATATTCGTAAAAGGTAAACCGATTGTATTGACTAATGTATTAATTGTGCCATCTATAAGGTACAATTTAGTCTCGGTTCCTACCTTAGTAAAGAAAGGTTTTTAGGTTAGGTTTATTCCTAGCAAGGTGACTGTGAGAAAGCATTGGATAATTCTTTGAGGAATTTGATGTAGAACATGAACTGTTTAAGTTTAGTAATAATTAAATGGGTACTTCTTCTGCTTATATTGAGAGTGCCTTTACTGTTGATGTAAATATATGACATAAACGCCTTGGGCACATAAGTCTGAAAAAGTTGAGGAAATTATCCAACTTTGACTTATTGCCTGGATTTGAGAAAAACGCTTTCAACAAGTGTGAAACTTGTATACAAGAAAAGATGACAAGGAAAGTTTTTCTCAAGGAATCAACAAGTGCAACAACCGTATTGGAGTTTATTCACATGAATGTATGTGGGCCCTTTAGAGTACATCATGGAAAGAGTTATTTTATAACCTTTATCGATGATTACTCTAGATATATGTATTTATATCTCTTAGCACATAAATCTAAGGCACTTGATGCTTTTAAAGAATATAAGCAAGTAGTAGAAAACCAATTAGGGCACTAAATCAAAGTTTTAAGATTAGATAGAGGTGGTTAATATACCTCGACAGAATTTTTTAAATTCTGTAAAGACTTTGGTATTACAAAGTAAAATACAATGCCCAGGATACCTCAACAAAATGATGTAGCTGAGAGGTACAATATAACCTTGTTGAATATGACAAGGTCTATGTTAATAAATACCTCTCTACCAAGGGTATTTTGGGGATAAGTTGTAAGTACAAGAATTTACATACTCAATAGAGTACCGTGTAAAGTTATATTCACTACACCATATGAGATGTAGTTTGGAAGAAAACTCAACCTAGGTTATCTCAAAAGGTGGGGATCTGTTGTACATGTAAAGATCCTTGATCAGTTTAGAGATAAGCTAAACTGTAGGTCCTTAAAATGTATATTCAATAGATATCTGAAAGGTTCAAAGGGATATCGGTTTTATCATAAGGACCACAGACTCATTGAAAGCAGAGATGTTGAATTCTTAGAAGATACTAAGAATGACATTCTGGAAAACAATGATGAATGTGTTGATGATCTGGTAGATCTAGATCAATCATCCTTTGAGCCCATTGAAGATCTTCTTGAAACTACTGAAACCTTAAGTAGACATAAAAGGCCAAGAGTCACTTCGTCCTACTTAAAGGATTATCACACTTATCTTGCAGAAGAAGTGTATAACTCGGTGGACTTAGATGAGTTAACTGGTAACTTGACTTATCAGGAAGCTATGAACTCATCAGAAGCATCAGACTGGGAGAAATCCATGGATGAGGAAATTGAATCCATTGAGAAAATCCAAGTCTAGGAACTGGCTGTTTTGCCAAAAAAAGAAAAGCCATAGTCTGTAAATGGGTGTTGAAAAAGAAATACAAGGTCTATGGTACAATCAACAAGTTTAAAGCGAGGTTGGTTGCAAAGGGTTTTTCACAAAAAGAGGGGATAGATTACGTTGAGACATATTCCCCAGTTGTGAAATTTGCATCCATACATATAATCCTGGCAATATCTGCATACTATGATTTAAATTTATATTAGTTAGATGTAAAGACAACTTTTCTAAATGGAGATTTAGAAGAAATTATATACATGTAGTAGCCCGAAGGATTTGTGATTGAAGGCGAAGAAGATAAAGTATATAGGTTGAGAAAATCCCTATATGGCCAGAAATAGTCACCTTGCCAATGGTATTTGACTTTTCAAAATGCCATTCTAGAACTTGGGTTTGTGGCTAACAAACTTGATCACTGTGTATATGTTTGGAATAGTGGGAGCCACTTTGTCATCTTATCATTATATGTAGATGACATATTGTTGATTGGAAACGACAACAAGATGATTGTCAAAACCAAGTTATGGTTGAACTCCAAGTTTGAAATGAAGGATATGGGAGAAGCATCCTATATCGTGAGAATAAAGATCTCTCAAGATAGAGAATCTAGACTCTTATGCTTGAGTCAAGAAAGATATATTGATTATATCTTCAAGAAGTTTAAAATGGGTGAATACAAGTTTGCAGATACACCTGTTGCAAAAGGGGTTAAATTAAGTAAGGCTAATTGTCCTGGTGAAGGAGATGATAAGCCTAATATTCCTATGCACAAGTTGTTGGTAGCTTGATGTATACTATGTTGTATTCAAGACCTGATATCAGCTTTGATGTTGGTCTTGTAAGTAAATATCAAAGTAATCTTGGATGGCAGCATTGGGTAGGTGTGAAAAGGATTTTAAGATATTTGAAAGGAATAAGAGACTTGAAATTGTGTTTTCAAGCAAATGAACTAAAAGTGGTAGGATACTCAGACACTGACTTTGTTGGGAGCAAAGATGACAACAAATCAACCTCGAGTCAAATATTCTTATTTGGAAGTAGTGTTGTTTCTTGGGTATACAAGAAACAGGGCTGTGTAGCTTTGCATACTTAGGAAGCTGAGTATGTAGCTTGTTGTATGGCTGCAACGAGTGCTGTATGGATAAGCCACTTCATACGTTATTTAAAGTTGAAAATATCTTACGAGCCAGTTGTCATTTAGTGTGATAACAATGCAACAATTACTCTTATCAAGAGTGGAACTGATTGCTCAAAAAGCAAGCATATAATGGTGAAATACCACTATGTTCATGATATGGTTATGAGAAAGGAAATATCCATCTCATACATGCCAACAAATGACATGTTGGCAGAACCCTTGACTAAAGGCATAACAAAAGAACTTTTCTCAAAATATGTTATAAACATGGGTTTGAGGTATATTTGATTGTTGTGTAGGGAAATAACTACACAATGGATAAAAGTGTTGTATAGGTAAATAACCATACAACAGACAGATTGTTGTGAAGGGAAATAACCACATAACAGATATTGATTGCTGAAGCAATCATGGGATGCAACGCTTATAAATAAAGGATTAGGCCTCTCTAATCCACACTTTGTATGAAACAATCTCTCTCTTCCCATCTCTTCTCTCCCTTTGCTTGTGGTGTTCCCTACAGTTGTGTGGCTGCTCTTTATCGTCCTTTCCTTCTTTAGCCAAAGGTAACTAAAGCATGATCAAAGTCGACTCGAAGCAAGATACGTAGTTTTGAGTTGTACTTGTGTTTTATCTTAGGAAGAAAGTACATGTATCCGTACGTATTCTATATCGAGGAGTTGATTTCTCTAAGGCAAGTTCGCAAGGGCGACTCATACACATAAGTTCCTTCTCTGATTATTACTTCTCTTTTGTTTTTCATACGGTTTGTCCATGACATACTTTGGATCTGTGATTGTTATTCATTGAGACATGCTTATAATTGTGCATATTGGTTTATTATGCATGTATTTCTATAGATTCTTACAATAATCTTAGAGAAATCATCATTTTCTATAGTAAACATGTGTATATTGAGTCAAATTGACTTGAGTGGGAGGAGAAGGACATCATTTCAAATGTGGGCAACAACGTATAAAAATTTGGTTAATTATATTAGGGTTGCATTTGTATATCGAGTCAGATTGTCCCTAACTTGAGTGGGAGGAGAAGGACACCTTGTATTGCTATTGTATATTATGTGCACTGTCGAATATTTTATTTGACATTTATAGTTATTCTCCTTTCACGATAATGACAAATTTGTAGGTTGCCTCGAATAAGAAATACAATACTTAAGACCTCAATCTTGAAAAGTATTCCATGACCAAATTTCTTAAGTATTGAATAGTAGAGGAGAAATTGAAGAAGCCCATGAGTTTCAGTTTTTATGCCATGGTCTGAAGGAAGCCGAGATTGAACTTTCTCACAAGTTTATTGTTACATCTATTATTAAGAAATATCTCAAGTGTTAGAAGGATTTCAGCCTAGATCTCAAGTATAAAATGATAAGATGACCTTTGATGACCTCATGATATATATTGCAATAGAGGAAAATCATAAAGTCAAAAAACCCGTCATGATCATAAGCAGTACCCAATAGGGTTAACCTAATGGTTGAAAGAAAACAACCTAGTGATCTTAAGGAAAAATATGCAAAGTATAAACAAAAGGCCAATATCCAAAAGAAACTCAAGAACAAACCGTTTTGACTTTGTGGTCAGGTTGGACATTGGGCGAGAGACTGTCCCTAAAAGAAAGCCAAGAAACCTTCAGCCATTGAAGGAACTATGATCAACATCGTAACTACTATGCCTACTAGTGATGGGTATCTATCACTTAAACACCATCTTCTTTCTATTTATGATCTAGAGTATTAAATTGTATACATTGGGGCTAATATGGAGATTTGTGATGACTAGTCTCCATTTGTATCTTAAGAGGCTATCTTGTCAGAATCATGACCTTAGAGAATCATTGACTGCTAAAGTCAAGAGCGAATTGTATGTAGACTTAAAGTTTTCTTTAGAAAATATTCTAACTCTTAAGGGAGTTGTACACATTTCAATGATTCGTGAGAATATCCTTAGTGGTTCTGCTTTAGTTATATAGGAATTAAATTATAAATATAATAAAGTTGTAATTACATGACTTAGTGAAAGATATTTCTTTAAGAAGGGCTATTTGTTTGATGTAGAAGATCTATTTAAAATTCATGTAAACCAATTATTGATTCTTGTTTAAATTTTAATGTTAATAAAGCATCTACTTCTACTTTTTTTGTGTATAATATTGAATCATCTGATGTATAGCATGCTAGCTTGGGTCATATAAACTTTGATTCCATGAAAAGAATGATGAACTTAAACTTATCCTTGTCATAAATAGAAAACACAAATATGATATATGCGTGCAAGCAAAGCAACCGAGAAAACCTTTACATACGGTTGACAAGAAATTCGAGATTTTGGATTTGGTGCACACTAATATTTGTGAATTTAATGTAATGATTATAAGTGATAACAAATGATATTCATCATATTTATTGGTGGTTGCCTATTATATTTACTTTTTGAAAAATAAAGATGAAACTTTGGAAAAGTTTTAGATATTTAAAAGTGAAGCACAAACTCAATCAGGAAAAGTACTTAAACGATTAAGGTTTGATAGGAAAGAAAAGTAAAATAATAATATGATTAAGGTTTGATAATTGAATGGAAGAATAAGACCTTATGTGATATGATTAATATTTTACTTTAAAGTTTTAGATTGCCTATCTATATGTAGGGAGAAGTTCTGAATACGGCTTGACATATTTTGAATAGAGTTCCTCATAAGTATTAAGAAAGTAGTATCTTTGCGTTTTGAAGGGTCAAAAGATAAATATCAAATATCCCAAAATGTGGGGTATTTTGCAAAAATATTCATTCCTAAACACAAGAGAAAAAATTGGAATTTAAAACAATGGATGTTATATTTCATGATTATGTGGAGACAAGTTATGTGTAAAGATTCTTGTATTGTTTTCAAATTAGATGACTCTTAGGATATAACTGAATTAAGAAAAAATATACGACATAAGATATGAAAGTACTTTGCAAGTAACTTTGTTACTTTCAATGTCGATAATAATCCTATCACCTTCGAAGAGGGAATGACCTCAATTGAGGTTAAGTTTTAGAAAGAATATGTTAATTATGAAATCTAGTCAATTCTCTCCAACAATACTTGGAAACTGATGGATTTACCTCCTAGTTGTTATATCATGGTTACAAGTTAATTTTTAAGAAGAAACTGAATCCAAACTGAACAATCAACAAGTACAAAACAATATTAGTTGTCAAGGGATACATACAAAAAGAATTAATAGATTACTTTGATACCAATTCTCTAGTTTCTCAAATAACCACCATTCGAGTGCTTATATAATTATCTTCTGTATATGACCTCACAATCTAAAAGATGGATGTAAAGATAACTTTCCTATATTGTGACCTCCATAAGAAAATTTATATGGATCAATAAAAGAAATTTATGGCTCATGGGAATGAGTATAAGGTAATGTAAACTTGTTAAATCATTATATGATTTAAAACAAGCTCCTAAACAATGGCATGAAAAGTTTGATTATGTTATATCATATTTTTACTTCATTTCTAATGATTATGATAAATTGTGTATATTGTAAATTAGTCAATAATGTTTTATCATTCTTTGCTTGTACATAGATGATATATTATTGAGAATAGTAAAAGATACAAAGTCATTCATATGTATTAAGTTTGAAATTAAAGATATGGGTGTTCTTTATATGATTTTACAGCTTAAAATCACAAGGCCTACTAATGATACAATAATATCTTAATCTTACTATGTTGAGAAACTTTTAGAAAGATTTAGATATATAAACTATAGACCTATTAAGATCCCATATAATTCATCTAAGACTTTATATTAAAATGGAAGTGGTATTTTCGTGTTTCAACAATTCTCATATTATCGTTTGTTTGATTTATCTAACAACTTGTACACGACCAGATATTGCATTTGTTGTGTGTAAATTGAGTAGATATACCAGTTATTTAGATAAAACTCATTAAGAAACTCTAAACAGAGTACTTCACTATATGAAGAAAATTATTTTTCTTAAACTACATTATGGTAAGTATCCTTCTGTTTTTGAAGGATTTAATAATGCTAGTTGGATAACAAGAAAACTTTGAGAGTAATGAGATCACTTGATGTGTTTCTTGTGGGTAATGACATTACTACGTGAAAATTAAAAAAACAAATTATTTTGGCCCGTTTTACTTTTGAGGCAGAACTATATACTTTGGATGAAAATAAATTAGAAGTTGAATAACTTAAGGGACTTATATCCAGCTTACCTATAGTAAAAAGTCGATTACTGTAATTTTAGTATACTCTGATAACATGAGTATCATTGCTAAGATCAGTAGTTTTAAATACAACCAAAAGCAACGAAGATACGCAAATCAGATTAATGTTTGTTATGGCTCTTGCATTTAATGAGGTCATAGTTGTAGATTTTGTTCAATCAAATAATAATACAAGTGATTCTTTGACTAAGGGTCTATCAGTAGCTTCAGTTGATAATTCTAGGTTGGGGCGAGACTGAAGCCCATGATTTATTTATAAGCAGTGACAACCCAACCTAATTGAGTGGATATCCTATGAAATAGGTTTAATGAGGTAGTAAAAAGTTGTTAGGTAAATTGGATGACACTTTGTAATATATGATACATTTAGTATCTTTGTATCTATCTCCTCTAAACCTAAAGTATTATGACTGGAAGTCTAGGAAGAGATTCTCTATACGTGGTGTTTTCTGTGGTTGTATGCCTATTCTCTGTCATCCTTTTTTTCTCTGGCCAAACTCGAAGCAATGTACGTAACTTTGAGTTGTGTGTGCGTTTTATCTTAGGAAGAAAGCGTAAGTACTCATATTGTATATTGGGATGTTGATTTCTCTAAGGAAAGTTTGCAAGTGCGATTCACACAAATAAGTTCCTTTGATTATTGCTTCTCTTTTGTTTTTCATATAATTTGTTCATAGCGTACTTTGGATATGTTGTTGTTATTCATTGGAACATGTTTATAATTGTTCCATATTGATTTATTATGCATGTATTTCTACTTATTCTTTCAACAAAAGATACACAAGAGTGATTGATAATGTGGGTGAGTGGCATTGTGAGGGAATGAGGGAGTTAATAGAGGGCACCAAGTACAATCCTTGCCTTACGGTAGGACTCAAGCAACTGGCGGCGAAGCCACAAACGGTGCACACACAGTGAAGAGTGTAGGCGGCAACACCACCAAGCAGCCATGGACAAATGGTTAGGGAACCAACTTCTTTTGTTTGTCACCTTTGTCTTTCTAATAAATTTTTTTTCTTCTTTATCAGTTATCCCAGACTTTAATATCTATTGCTGTTTGATTACCAGGCCCAGGATCTTGAAACTCTACTTTATCATCGAGAAACAAGCCGAGCAACAACCAAGGGTCGTTTGCTTCGTTCGGCTCATTTACCAGCTCTGTGTGACAGTACAACGATGTGTCAGCCACACTAGACACGAAGATCCGACACGGATTCACCCTTCAATTCACTTTTAGGTTAAACTCCGATTGATTTGAAATTTGATCCGGTTAAGAGGTTTGGCTATTTACTCGGTTAAAACTTAATCCGATCCGTTTACATTGGTCGGTGGGGTGCACAAGAGAGAGAGAGAGAGAGAGAGAGAGAGAGAGAGAGAGAGAGATTGACCGAGGGGGGAAAAAAGAAAGCAGAGAGGGTCTTCGCCGCTCGAAGAATTAGGGTTTAGTTCGTCGTTTGGCATTCGGGTTGGGTTTCTTTCATTCTTTTTTTTGTTTTATCGATCTCTATCGCGGTTTGGTGAGCGGGAATCGATGGGGATGGAGTCTGGCATCTGGGACGATTCTGCTCTCCTTCGCGCCTTCGATGATGCCATGACCAAATACAGGGTTCTTCCCATTCTCACCCCTTAAGTTGGGTTGCTTCCAATGTCCCTTTTGATCGGGATTTACTTTTGTCTCGTAGTTATTTTGAGTTTATTTTGTTTTTCCTTTTCCTCCCGATTGTTGATTGCTTTTGACTTTAGCGGCGGTCATATTTTTTACTTGATTTCAAGTTTTAGTTAGTATTTTGCGTTTCGTGACCTTTGTACTATCGTTTCTGCTTTCTCCAATGAGTTTCATGCAATGAGGGATGTGTGCGTGACCCACGGACGCATTTTTTCCATTCTGATGATGAAATTGGATAACTTCTGATAGCATTCCCGTTTAAAGAAGTGGTGGTCTTGTATGCTGACGTTTAAGATTTGAAACTTTACGAGTCTCGGTCTAGGTATTCTTTAGTATTTGCTTTCTATCAAATACTGTTCATGGTTTCTTTTAAGTCTTGAACTTGATTTGTTACTTTGGTCATCTATAAAATTTGATTATTCTTGTAATTGTTGTTCATATTGGATGATATTGGGCACCACTATTGTTTTAACGTTTAAGAAGTGGAGTTGCAGTGTGCCAATGTTTAAGATTTGAAATTTATAAGTGTGGGTCTAGGGTTGAGGTTTAGGCATTGTTTACTCTTTGGTCTGGTAGATGGTTTTCCTTGAAGTCTTGACCTTGAGTTGTTAATTTGGTGATTTAGAGAATTGAGTTATTCTTGTAATTGTTGTGGATATTGTTATCATATACTAAAAAACCTTTGCATACTTGGTATATTCTACCGAAATTCCTTGACCTAGAAGGTGGATGGAAATTTGGCGCTGCACAAGTCACAAATTGTGTATTCTCTGTTTCTTTTTTCCGTTTTCTGAAATCTATAGGAGAACTCTGCCAATGTCTATTGTGAGGTTCACCCTTACATCGACAGTCCCAAGCCCGGACAAAGTAAGAGGGTTTCCTTAGACGATCAACAGCCATTATAAAACTTTGTGGAGGTGCAATCTCCCCACTTATGCACAATATCACATAAGAATTCCCAACTTAAGTTTGCTTGGGCTAGCATAGGACCCTAGGGTGTGGCCTTGCACCCTCTAGCCGACTCTACTTACTGGGGAAAGCTTGGCTAAGGTTGAAATATATAAGTGGTTTGAATTTTTTTTTCATACAGGTAATGCATGGGAAATGTCAAAGGGATGTTGACTATGGAAGTAAGGATGAACAGGAAATCAAGGATGAGGATGTTGTTCTTGATGAATCAAGGTGAGCCACACCCTGTTAAGTGCATAAGTGTGTCAAATTGTCAATTTCTATTCAAATCTTGATGGCTAAACTGTTGCCTTGGTGCATGCCTGTCACCTAGGCAAATTCTGGTGGAGTTCATCAAGGGTGGTCTTTTCATATTTCTTTTATATATGTTACGATATATAGTGTTCGACCGTTAAATTTATTCAAAATGCTGGGTGTGTTTTTCATTAGGTTTCACAATTTATCGACTGGACCACTAGGATTAGTTTTGTAAAAATGCCCCCCCCCCCCCCCCCCCCCTTTTGTGGTTAAATTGTCTTTTTGCTTTTCTAATTGCCTGTGAGATCATATTGGATCACTATAGCAGCAGCAACAACAACAGCAACAAAGCCTTTTCCCACTCTAGGTGGTGTCTGCTATGTGGATTCTGTGACACTGTTGAGCTTGATCTTATGCTATATTAGCCAATAACTGCTTAATTTCTTTCCAACACTTTTGTGGTATTCTTTCCCCTCTTTTAAAGTGTTTACTGTCTAGTTTCTCACACCTCACTAGAGCTTCATTCACACTACATGTTCAAACCATCCTATTCCTAGGTGTGTTTCTCTCATCTTATCTTTTATCGGTATTACCCCAATTTTTTATCTGTTAATTCTGTGACACTATCAAGCTTGATCTTATGCCATATTAGCCGATATCTGCTTAGTTTCTTTCCAACACTTTCACGGTTTTCTTTTCCCTCTTTTAAAGTGTTTACTGTCTAGTTTCTCAATCCTTCTTACTAGAGCTTCATTTGGTTCACACCGTTACATGTTCAAACCATCTTATTCCTAGGTTATTTCTCTCATCTTATCTTTTATCAGTATTACACCAATTTTTTATCTGTTAACCTCGTTACAGATATGGTCTTTATTTTATGACTACACATCCCCATATTGGACAAGTGATGGCTACATCCCCATATTGGACAAGTGATGGCTACATCACACTTTCGACTTTTTTCTTTTGTTACACACTCGTGTATGTTAGATATGGTCTTTATTTTATGACTACACATCCCCATATTGGACAAGTGATGGCTACATCACACTTTCGACTTTTTTCTTTTGTTACACACTCATGTATGTTACAAAATACAAATTATGAAAACTTACAGTCAACCTCTTCATGTATGAAGGAATGCAGAATTTGATAATAACAATAATAGCATGTCAGATATTCCTTCTGAGTTGCGCACAGTCTGTGAAACTTTAGGAGAAACTCCAGATGCTGCTCTTGATGCTACTATTAACAGTGCTGAAGCAAAGGTTCAGAACAATTGCACTTGCACCTCCAAAGTTCCTACTTCAAGTGAGCAGCTTGACGGTGGTGCTATTCAGGAGACAGATTACAATCAGTTAATTAGCAGATACAATGAGCTTGAGATGCAAAAACAACAGGTTCTGGGACAGATTTATCAAGCAAGTTATCCCAATTATCAACCTTCTAATGCCAATTGTGCTTCACCTGTTCCTTGGAATTCTTGTTGCTGCAGTTGCCTAGCTCACTCACTTCCTACTTATCAGCCAATTCACCCTTGCTTCCAGTCCGTCTGTTACCCTTGCTCTTGCCAAGACATGTCTTTCCCTTGCCAATGTTCATCTCCAGAGACCTTTGTGGCTTCATCTTCTGCAGATATCCCCTGTGCTAATATCACTCATGTCACAGCTCCAGCCTCAAACATGGGCATCAACCCATGTTTAACCAATTCTGATGTTGTGACGGTGGGAATTGCTGTTGCAGAAAGGGCTTTATCTTCTATGAAGATAGGAGCTTTTGACTCAAATAAACCTTGTGAAGGTGAGCAGATTTTGTTCTTGAGCAAGAGTGTGGTATCACTTACCAGAAATCGTTTCTATTGTATTAGAGTTTATTGTCGATATCTTCAACTTTATGCAATAGCTCTATCTAGGTTTTTGCCAACTCATATGCATTTATTTTCTGCATGAAGGCAAAGATACTTGTCCATGGGCATAATTGGATTATTCCTCAGATGTGTGATGCGTTAAATTTGAACTTACTTTTTCTATGTTCATCTATCATTACTGTTCCCATCTAGTATGGACAAAGGGTTAGTTGTTGTTATCTATCATTACTGTTGCAAGACGGTGCATTTTATATGGACACGATACGGTTACAACTCTACTCATCTGGTAAATTTATCCCAATAAATTAAATATGGCAGTAGTGGTGCTGCATAACCTGCATTATGGGTGCTGAGTCTGCTGACAATTTCATTCCTTCAACATCACTGCTGTCTATTAAACCTTTTTTCCAAACTACCAGTTTTATATACCTTATTAGCAAAGGTATTCTTTGATTTCCTACTTCCTATTAGTCGCAGCTAGATGTTTTCCTTGTTGCTGACTCGTGTTCAACTGGTTCATTCTGGAACTTTCTTCTCAAATCCTCCACAGAAACCGTACATCATTTCTTTTCATTTATTTTCTGTCAATAATGACTCTTCAAAGATTCTTAAAACTTTTCACAAAATTACAATCCATCAAAGTAAGGGATGAGAGGGACATGCTTGGGCTGCTGATCATCTGAATATGACCTGTATTTAACTAATGGAACTTTTGAGTTGTTGATTCATGAAATAATGACTCTGTCCTGGATTGTTCCATGCAGGTCTCCAGAACAGATCTGGCACTGGGTTATCTGACCTTCTAAATGCTTGGTATTCTGCTGGCTTTTATACTGGCAAGTAAGACTTTAATGTCCCTTTTCCTTGTTTTATTGTTTACTAAGATAACCCATGACATCCATCTCTACTTTTGGTTGTCATTGCCTTCTTGTGGAACAATTTATAGCTAATCATGTGAATCTTAGGCAAAATTCAAGATTGTTTGCTTAGTGAGCACTAAAGACTTATGCCAGGTCCAACATCCTTTCTTTAAAGGATCTAGATTAAGCCCACGAGTAGACCCATTAAAAAGCACATTTTGTGTCTTAAAAGTCCTTGATGGAAGATGCGAATTACCAAACTTTCATGCTTCTGTCAAAACACTGATGGTTTATTCTTGTCTGGGTCTTTATGGTTTTAGTCCCATATCCTCTTCCTTTTCACCGTGGGGACAATGTAACTTGAGCTGTAGTCAGCGAGCTGGCTTTATCAATGTAACTTGAACAGTGAAGGTCATCTTGTATGCTGCTCCATGCTTGAGTACTTGTGGTGGTCACCCTCATTCACATGAACTGGCTTGCATCGTTGTCTAACTTTGGTGCATTCTTTACTTTTCTTTCAGCCATTCAGCTCCTTAATCTAAGGCTCCCAATCTTCCTTCTTCTTTTCAATAAACAATCTGGGCTTAGACAGACCTCCACCAGCTCCCTTCTTTCTTCTCCCCTTTCACCACCTTTACCTACTACCTGCTCGTCTTTCGTTCCCTGTTATATTCATCTATGTTTCTTTTCGGTATGTGTCTAAACCCTTGCAATCCCGCTCCACGAGAGGTCTCTCTAAAGATGCTCCACGCACGTCTCTGGATTTCTGCTTAGAAGCCTTATCTCCTGCTGTCCGTGCCATCGCCTCCATCTTCCTCCTCTCCACTGTCCGCCTTCTCCTCCAGACACCTAGCGACACGTGCCTGCAGGGCTGTCACTCTTTTCGCTCTATTAAACTCTTTAGGTTCATCCTAGGATGGAAATCCATGGTATCTGGCTACTTTTATGAACTAGTTCTAGCAACTTTTGGTCGCAAGGCAAATAGATCCCTCTTGTCTTGTGAATGCTAAGGCCTATACTAATTTGGTTTCCCTGACTTGTGCCTTATATTGTTATGCAGGTATCTTGTGGAACAATCAATTGAGAAACGCTCTCCCTAAATTTTCTCTTCTGAGATGCGCTTCCTCACTTGAGGGCATCTGTTAAATGTTGGTTAACCTTATGTTGAAAGGGGGGTTGATTCTCTTGTTGGAAGTGGAATACTCCCATCGGTGGTAAAATTTTGATATGATTCAGTGATGGCATCCCAAATCAGCAAATCCTTTTTTGTTGCAACTCTATTTGTGTAGCATACAATATGGTCGCATTGTCTCATATTTTATCAATTTAAAATTATTTTTTAAACCTTTTAGACATTATTGGGGCTGGAAAGCAAGGTGAAGCTGTTCACCGTTGAATGGTTGGTAGTGAAAGTATGGATTGGATTTAATACAACGAAATCCAATTCATTTTTTAGATATTCTATAGAGAGAGAGAGAGAGAGAGAGAGAGAGAGAGAGAGAGAGAGAGAGACTACCCACTCTACGTGTTCGCATTTTACCTTTTAGGAGTACGAGTATAATTTAGAAAGTTAGGTTATTTGAGAAAATGTGAAGGATGTGACATAATGGATTACTGCCTTGCATCAAGAGTATGTATATCCCAAGAGTATATGAGGCTCGATATGGTGGAATTCAACGAGGATTGGGTCGAGTGCCTTGTCATTGCACAGTTCTTTTTAAACTTGCAAAGGAGCGAACCCATAGGATAAACCTAGTTGAAATGGTTATATTTAAGCAGTTGCAGACACTGGTAGCACAAAATATTCGAGACTTATGATGTTGTACACACCTTCTTCATTGATTTACAGGAGAAACGTAACAACATGATAGTGTCGATGCTCTCCACATCAAGGTATCAAAATTCATTTTTTAAAACTATTTTCTCAAAAAGTAAACGGTGAACATGAGTGAAACGAGAAGGGTTCACTTACTGTACAGTGATATATATATATATATATAGAAAGAGAGTTAATATTCTTAAAGATTTCAACCATTCGAACATTAAAATCTATAATTGACATTTTTAAAGTAAAAAATAAATATTATATTAAAAAGTTAGGTATTTTTTTTACTTTTGAAAATTGAATTTCAAATGGTAATCTCTCTGATTCAAACGATTGAGATCTTTTGAGAATGTTAAGCACAGATCAATGTGCACATGGACTAATCTCTCTCTATATATAATGATGCTTTCATGCACACTACTGGCCTTGCACACGGATTGAAAAGGAGGCAAGAGTGTAAAAATGGTCCCTCTATATTGTGTGTATTTTGACCATAATTTATGTTTGCATTCACATTGGCTTCGTCGACACTGTCGCTAGAAATTAGGCTGTACATGATGGGATACTCCATCTACCAGTCAAATATTCTTGACTGATCTCTTCGGTAGCTTCCACAGCAACCTCGCACCAAAGAAGTGCTCTATCGGGGACTTGCTGTTTTTCCATCTTTTCGTACATCCATGCATCATGCGCATCAGTACACCCGTGCGCAACGTAAACTGCATGACATCAAGGAACTTTGTCCGATTTTCATAGGAAGGAGACTCTTGTGAAAATGAGTACCAAAGAAACGTTTTAAAATAATTTTTTGAGTTTAACTATCTAAACACCGCCCAGGTAAAGGTTCTCAAGCTAAGATAAAGGAGGAGGGTTGCGTTACGCTTTCGATAGCTAACGTAAAATTTTGTCAGATTTATACAAATTATGAGCATTGCGTAGGGGCATTCCCTTTTAGCAACGCACTGTAAAACCCGAATACAATGAAAAGTAAGAAAAATAGTGAATCAATTGCAGAGAGGGTTCCCACATTATGAACGTGTGTGAGAAAATAAGTTAGTCTCGCTACATTATTACCCGAATGTAGTGAATAAATTACAAAGAGGGTCTCCAAATTTTCAGTATGGATGGATAGAGGGGTAAAGAAGCTAGTCCTAGATAATAAGATTCGTATTGTTTCTTAGAATATCGGAACATTGTTGGGTAATCTAATGGCTTATAAATGAGGAAGGTAGGGATATTTTAAAATTTGCTATGGCATTTGATATCTTTATAATCAATACAATCTTCAAAAAAGAGATAACATTTAATTACTTATAAGAGTGGCTTATCACAAACAAAAATTGGTAATTTTGTTTGTAAGAAAAAAGATAGACCGTGTCGTAAAAATTGGAAGGTAATTTCAAGAAAAAGCTTAACCACCCAACATTGACTTTTAGTTATGGATTTAGAGGTGAAAAAGTGGACAAAGAAGAAAAGAGTACATTGAACTATTCAGAATAAATGGTGGAACCTCAAAAGCAAGAAAGAAGGCATATTTAAAGAGAAATTTTTTCAATAAGATGCTTGGAATTATGTTGCTATATCTTGTGATATGTAGAACAATACGACTATACATATTAGGAAAGTGGCGAAAGATGTGGTAGGTGAATCTAAGGGATGTGTACCAATACAAAAAGAAGCTTGGTAGTGGAGTGAAATGGTGCAAAATAAAATCAAGGCAAAGTGGGTATGCTACAAATTACATTATGCTAAGAAAACTAGTGAAACTTTAGAAGCTTATAAGAAAGCAAAGAAAGAAACGAAAAAGGCTATCATTCAAGCAAAAACTAAAATTTGAGAGGATTTATATAAAAAACTCAACTCAAAAGAAGGTGAAAGAGATATTTTTAGGATAGTTAGTGCTAGAAGTAAGAAAACTAAGGATCTTAATTTTGTTAGATGCATAAAAAATGAGGATAAGAAAATTCTAGTGGTAAATAATGATATAAAAAATAGAAGAAAAAACTATTTTATAAGTTTTTTAACAAAAATAAAGCTGTTGGTATTTAACTTAGGATAGTTAGCCCAATCAGAAAAGTATATAAACCAGAAATTCTACCGACATATTCAAAATAATAAAGTTAAAGAGGCTCTTAAACATATGAAGGGTGATAAATGAGTAGGGCCAGATAATATTCTTGTAGAAGTTTGAAAAATCCTAGGAGAGAAAGGAATCACTTGGCTCACAAGACTATTTAATGGAATATTGGAAAACTAAAAGATGCTTAAAGAATGGAGAGCGAGTACACTTATACCCATATACAACAACAAGGA
This sequence comes from Brasenia schreberi, assembly GCA_036023115.1. Lineage (NCBI taxonomy): Eukaryota > Viridiplantae > Streptophyta > Magnoliopsida > Nymphaeales > Cabombaceae > Brasenia > Brasenia schreberi. The sequence goes on along the minus strand of JAYKKT010000086.1, from coordinate 2,968,784 downwards.
AGACATTCAAAATTGTGTGAATTATCGATGTATCAAGTTAATGAGTCATATTATGAAATTATGGGAAAGAATTATCAAATGCAGGTTAAAACAAGTATCGAGTACAATAGAGAACCAATTTAGATTCATGTCAGGCAGATCTACTATTGAAGTGATTAATCTTTTGAGATGTCTTATGGAATATTTTAGAGCAACAAAGAAAGACCTTTACATTATATTTATTGATTTAGAAAAAGCTTATGATAGGGTACCAAGGTTTGGAGAACCTTGAAAAGAAGAGGTATTCCATTGACATACATGAACCTTATAAGAGACATGTAGGATGGTGCAAAAACATGTATGAAAACTCAAGAAGGAATGACAAACTTCTTTGAAGTTAATATTGGGTTACATCAAGGATCAACTTTAAGTCCATATTTATAATGGTGATTGATGAGTTAACAAAACATATTCAAGATGAAGCACCTTGGTGTATGTTATTTGTAGATGACATTGTGTCAGTGGAGGAGTGTAAGGAAAAAGTTAATAGAAAATTGAAACTATGGAGAGAAACATTAGAAAGTAAAAGTTTCCGACTTAGTCGAGAAAAGACAGAATATATGAAATGTAAGTTGATCATTTGGTTACTTCATAAGATATAGAAATAAAAATTGGCACACATTGTATCTCCAAAAGAAAAGTTTTAAATATCTAAGGTCAATTTTTCAGAGTGATGGAAGAATTGATGGAGATGTTAAGCATAGAATTAATACAAGTTAGTTAAAATGGAGAGAGTATCATGTATTCTTTGTGATAAGAAGATACCATTAAAGTTAAAAGGTAAATATTATAAAGCAATAATTAGACCTGCTATGTTTTATGGTTATGAGTATTGGGCAGTTAATCATTAACATGTACAAAAGATGTCTATAACAGAAATAATGATGTTGAGATGAATGAGTGGTCATACAAGGAAAGATCGTATACATAATGAGGTTATTAGAAACAAATTAAAAGTGACACAATAGAAGATAAATTGAGAGGATGTCGTTTAAGATAATTTGAACATATAGAAAGAATATCAAAAGAAGAATCTGTAAGAAAGTATGAAAAACTAGATTTTGAAAGTATTAAAAGAGGTAGAGGACGACCACAGAAGTATTAGAAAGAAACAATAAAGAATGATCTAGCTTATTGTGAGTTAAGTGCTAACACATGATAGGGCTATGTGGAAACAAAGAATCCTTGTAGTAGACCCCATATAGTATGGGAAAAGGCTTAATTGTTGATGTAACTATCTAAAATTATTTGGATATGGTGTTAATTCATATTATTTGTTTATTATAAATTACAACCAAACTTATTAGCATAATATAATATATAACTGTGGCCTGAAACTGAACCAAGCTAGAATCAACGGCTTGATTTGGTTTGGTTCTTCAAAAATTGAGAACCGATTATATTGGTTTGATTCAAGGTTAATGTTAGAATCGAACCAAACCGAACCACGAGTAACCCTATTATTGCAAAATTTGGTCAGTGTTACCATAGGTATAATGACAATAGGATTGATCTTGTTCTGATCTATCTATTGAACTCGACAAGGGTTATCCTTGTGGAAGCGATCTCTTCTTTTTCTCTTCCTTTTTGAGATTCAAATGACAGCATACTCAAGTTCGTTCGACACATTTGGTATTTCAGGTTTTATGGTTTTATGGTGAAGATGGTTTTCTTGTTTGGAGAGCGGGTGGGGTTCTTCATGCGAAGGGCGTGTGCCAACATACCTGAAAGTTTTAACTTTTATCACACAAGCACACACACACACACAGAGATGTCACAGTCAATATAAGAGTAGGATCTAGTTGAAGAATTGGGTTCGGGCTCAAATCTGATAAAAGTCGGACCAAATGTATCACTTTCGATCCACCATACATCTCCCCTGTCCCAACTAGATGAAGATCTACTGGCTGAGGGTTACCGAGCTTTATGTTGAAGGTCATGACTTCAATACCAGGGGGCGTGTATTTCTGTTCTATCTGACTAATCCTAGATTGCCAATTTAAATAAAATTGAAATCAGTTAAATTAAACACGAAATCAAGAAAAACCTGGTTTCAAATGCCGATTCTATATTTTTTAATAGCTTTCAATTTCGAGCAGTTTACGACTGAAACATAAACAAAACCGGCTCTATCCCGGTTTGGTTTAGTTATTCGTTATCAGAAAACTCAAACCTCTCTCTCTCTCTCTCTATATATATATATATAGAGAGAGAGAGAGAGAAAAGGATGGTACTGGCGCGTGCTCACCCGCCCATCCACCTCATGGTATCGTAGCTACCCCTTTCTCCCTCTCTAACCTTCACTCCTCACCTACCCACCCACCCTTACACCCCTCTTCTCCCATATTTCCTTCCCCACACTCAATATTTACCTCCACACTTTCTGCACTTTTCTCTCTCTCTCTCTCTCTCTCTCTCTCTCTCTCTCTCTCTCTCTCTCCGAATTCTATCACAGCCAGAGAGAGAGAGGGAGGGACGGCACCAAAATGATCAAGGTCGCTTCGCCGGGATCACAAGAGCCGATTCCGCAACCACCGGAATCTGAAAGCGAAGTACATCTTCAAGAAGAAGCCATCATCTTCAGATCAAAGCTCCCATCCATCACCATCTCCTCCCACTTGCCCCTCCACACATACTGCTTCCAAAATGCACACACCATCCCCGATCGGACCTGCCTTATCGATGCCCCGACAGGGAAAATCTATTCCTTCGCCGACGTCGAGCTCCTGTGCCGCAAGACGGCCGTCGGCCTCGCGAAGCAAGGAATCAACAAGGGCGACACCATTATGCTACTTCTCCACAACTGCCCGGAATTCGTCTTTGCCTTCCTCGGAGCGTCCATGATCGGTTCCGTCACGACCACTGCCAATCCCTTCTATACTCCGGCAGAGATCCACAAGCAATTCTCGGCTTCCGGCGCCAAACTCATCGTCACACAATCTTCCTACGTCGACAAACTCAAGGATCACATCTTTCCAGCCGACGTTCCGGTCATCACGGTCGACGATCCGCCGGAGGGATGCCTGCATTTCTCCGTATTATCGGAAGCCGACGAGAGGGACCTTCCTTCTTGCACCATCGATCCCGACGACCCGGTTGCGCTGCCATTCTCCTCTGGAACCACCGGATTGCCGAAAGGAGTCGTGCTAACACACAAGAGCCTCATCACCAGCGTGGCTCAGCAGGTGGATGGGGAGAACCCGAATCTGTACTTGACTTCAGACGATGTGGTTCTTTGCGTGCTCCCTCTCTTTCACATATACTCATTGAATTCGGTACTGTTGTGCTCTCTGAGAGCCGGAGCGACGGTTCTGTTGATGCCCAAGTTTGAGATCGGGTCGCTCCTGGAAATGATTGTGAGGCACAGGGTGACGATGACGCCGGTCGTGCCACCGCTGGTGATCGCACTCGCGAAGAACCCGATGGTAGAGAAATTCGACCTCAGTTCGATCAGAATCGTTCTCTCCGGCGCCGCGCCGCTCGGCAAGGAGCTGGAGGAGGCGCTCAAGAGCAGGCTACCGCAGGCCGTTTTTGGACAGGTGATCCTTTTTCCTAATCTGTCATCTGTCATATGGTGGTTGGTGTTCGAAACCCATCACAAACGACCAAATTAATGATTTTCAACGGTTGGATTTTGGCAAATAGGAACCGTTCAGACGATCAATGTCAACGGTTAGGATAAAATATAGGTACCCAGCCATCATATGTTAGATTACGAAATACTGTGTATAAATACGGTATAAAGCTAACCCTGCTTTTGTTGGTAAAAGAAAAATAGCGGCGTCCTCCTTCATTGAAGGCATTCAAGTTTTGGAACCACGCTTTGACGGTTCCTTGGCGGTGCAGATCTTGCATGACGTCTTTTATTATATGACCTTTTGGAGAAATATCGAAATATGGAAACTTAAAGTTAGGTCGTATCAAATATTGCTTTTCCCGGTGCTTCTAAAAGTTTCTCATACACAAAGATATGTCATCAGATTCCAGATTGCTGGAAACCTCTCGTCGTTTGGTTGGCTCAGTCCTTTGTTAGTAGAACTCTCACCTACCTCAATAGTAGGAAGCCACTAAGATACTTGTGGTTATGAATAAATAAATAAATAAATAAATAAATAAATAAATATATATATATATATATATATATATATATATATATATATATATATATTTATTTTCGAAAACGACAGTTTGAAATTATCAAATTATCGGTTTCGGGCTGATTTTCGAAAATCATGAACCATAACTGAATAAAAAATATTCTCAGTTCCGATTACTGGCGGTTCCACGGTTGGTTCCGATTACCAAAGATTTTAGAGCAGTTCGAATCATCGAGCTCAAACTACATAAACATACATATACATATATTGCATAATCATCCACAAACTCCTATTTGATATGGTACTTTCACCGCTTTAACCATTGATAGTTGCTCACTACCGCCTTTCAGTATTGCTCTACTTTCCAAAACCACCTTCTACAACTGAACGGTTACCAATCCATCAAAACCACCTAGAAAATCTAATTAATTTTATATATAAACAGTTTTTTATGATTTATTTAAGTTTTGTAAGTGGTTTTGATGATGACATCGGTGGTTTTGTCTGATGACAATAATTTTAAAAACTGGAGTAGTGAAAGGTAGTGAAAGACAATGATTGAAGCGGCAAAAATCATGTCAAATGGGAGATTATGCACAATACATATAAAACTACCCCTCTCTCTCTCTCTCTATATATATATATTATATGTAAGAGATGAGGGTATATGCTATCAATGTTACGTGCTAGTATATTCCAACGAATCTTCTTTTAAAATGAATGTTGCAATTTGTTTTAATATACTACCATATGTCAAGCTTTATATATATATTATCAATATCGTGGGGGTGGTAAAAGTTCTGTGTTCGAAGATCTAAACACCACACATTTTGTATCTGATAGTGCACACACATGTATCTATCACATAATAGGTTCAATAATCTCTACACTCTTATCATCTCAATAATATCATCAATATTTACTCAAATTCGAATATATGAAGATGACGTCTTAAAATTGATGAAAATGAAATTAGCGTTTTAGAAAAGTGATCCATCATCTTCCTTTTTTTCATCGTCAAGATGGTGGTGTTAGGCAGATCCAATCAATTTATCCTTTCAACAATGACAGTATCCGTGAACACCCATTCTCGCTACCGGCTAAGCCAGATCCACCATTTTATTTTATCACCAAAATTGAACACATATACATTAACAAATGCATGCTAAACATGCCCAATAAGCCACTGGCAAGTAATAAGACTTGGTTAATGACGCAAATTTTGGAGCAGCAGCTGGGAGTTCCAGTTAAAAGTTGTAAGTAGACATGTTTGGTTTCGGTTTTGGAACCGTCAGTTTCAGTTTGGTTCAAAATAGTTCAAAACTTGTAATTTTATTTAAAAAAAATTATAATTTATTTTAAAAGATACTGAAATTGGTGGGTTCCAATTTGGATCTGGTTTCAGTTTTATAAAAAGTGAAACCAGAACCGGATTGAGTGAACCCTGGTTCCAGTTTTGGGTCCAGTCGGTTCCTACCTCGATTCAGTTTCGGTTAAAACCGGCCATGTCTAGTTGTAGGGAATGCAATGGCAAAAAATTTAGGAAGAGTTAGGACTCATGGCTAAAAAGAGTGATAAAACATTATCTTGCATTCTTTTGAGAAAAATTATTAATGACAAAAGATAAACGACAGTGACAACTACGAATCTCTGTGGCTGAATCAACTTGAAATGAGACAAGGCCTGCTTTTGGTAGATAATATGTAGCATTTTGTGGTATAGGCCTTCGTCCTCTCTCTCTCTCTCTCTTTATATATATATATATATATATATATATATATATATATATATATATATATATATATATATATATATATATATAAGAGAGAGAGAGAGAGAGTGGTATATGCTCGATCCTGATATATGCTTAAATGTATTTTGACATACATCGTTCAAGCAGCATGATAATTTGTGCATTAAATGTGAGTAGAAAGTATAATGGTATAAAGTTACTTTTGAATTCAAATTTTCACATTTGATGAAAATGTTTGAGAAGACTTGATTATTAATGAGGAACGAGGATGGTTTCCTATCTATCTATCTATCTATCTATCTATCTATCTATCTATCTATCTATCTATATATATATATATATATATATATATATATATATATATATATATATATATATATATATATATATATATATATATATATATATATATATATATATATATATGTGTGTGTGTGTGAAAACTTTGTACCCCTTAATGGTGCCTTGCATTGAATGACATGTCAACAATTATATTGTATCAAAGCGGCCTATCATTCTTACATTCATTTGAAGTGTCAGATCAATTAAAATACATACAAATACAACAAAAGAAGCTCAATAAAATATTACACACTATATATGATTGATTGCATGTCATGACAACACATGTAGATTAGCCTCCCCCCACTTTCTCTGTGTGTGTGTGCGCGCGCCTAAAGGGGTTGCATTATTGCAGAGCTTGTTATCTCTTGAACATGACAAAAATTGTGATATATATTTTCTGTTTTGTGTATAGAAATAATTATAATTACAATTGCAGGGATACGGCATGACTGAAGCAGGGCCAGTGCTGACCATGTCCCTCTCTTTCGCCAAGCAACCCTTCCCAACCAAGTCTGGGTCTTGTGGCACTGTTGTGCGGAACGCGGAGCTAAAGATCATCGACTCGGACACTGGTGCCTCTCTCCCTCGAAACCAACCAGGGGAGATATGCATTCGTGGTTGGCAAATCATGAAAGGTATGCAATGAATGAACATGCATTTAACCACCACCACGACCATCAATAACTGATCATTTTTTCGTACCACCACCAATAATAACTAAGCCTTTTCCAATGCTAGATGAGATCGGCTACATGAATTCTTTCTTTCGATAGGGTTCAAATGTGCATGCCATTAACCAAAAAAAGAAAAAGAACCACATTATACTGTCTCCTGGTTCTGAATACCACCATGTGAACTATTTAACAGAACTTAGGTATCAAACTATGGTGATGAATATGCATTAATGTTGTTACGACATGCATTAACTACATTTAGCTTTCATGACATGATCGAGCACAGTGTCCGTGTAAGAATCCATGTGGGTGGCCTCAATTATGGTGCTAGATCACATGGTTTTCATTAGGGTAACAAGTTAATTGCTTATTTTTAGTGTGGTTTAAAGAACAGATCAAAACCAATTAAACAGATAGAAGCCGGTGGTTTGGTTTGATTTGCTTCATTTTGATTGTAACGATGGTACTTGTGAACAGCTTATTCTATAAGTCACTAGGTTTATTTTTATTGTGCTTGATCATATATTCTACACTGTAAGTGTCACATAATTCCACAATAAAGCGAAATGAACCATGTTTCAGAATCAAACCAAACTGGAACTTATGTTGGGTTTGGTTCAATTTTCGGACTTATAATAGTTTGACTTATTAGAAACAAATTGGGAGTGATATCAATGGGTGATAAAACAATAATAAATCATTTAAGATAGTTCAAACACGTAGAAAGATGATCAAAGGAAGCTCAAATAAGAAAGCAAGAGAAACTAAATTGAAAAAATATTGAAAAAAAAGAGGAAGACCACAAAAATATTGGAAAGAAATAATAAAGAATGACGCAGCTTATATTGAGTTAATTGTTAACACACGGTTGGGCTTTATGGAAGCCCAAATCCATACCCTATCTAGTATGGGAAAAAACTTAGTTGTTGTTGTATAATGGTTTGGCTTGGTTCCCAAAAGATAGGGTACCAATTAGATTGGTTTGACTCGGGATCGAGCCTATAACTAATCTGAACCTAACCATGAAAACCCATGTCTATTTTAACACTGTTGACGATGGCTAAGTATGCTTATTTTTCTTGCTTTACAGGGTATTTGAATGATGATCCGGCCACATCATTAACCATAGATTCAAAAGGATGGCTTCACACAGGTGATGTTGGGTATGTGGATGATGACGATGAGGTGTTCATTGTTGATAGAGTGAAGGAGCTTATTAAGTACAAAGGCTTTCAAGTGAGTCATTTTCACTTTCTTTCTTCTAGCAAGCTTTCATTTACTTTGAGGGTGAGAGTATTATTGCTTAAGCCTGTTAAACTTGTCGGCATGAGCTGAACATGGTCGACAAACGAGCTGAACGCGAGCAGCTTGTTAGAGTAACTTTCGCTACGATGAACAGGTTGATTCAAGTGGTTTGGCACTTGTCCTCCATCACCAAGGTCTCGAGTTCGAATCTTGTGAATGGAGAAAACCAGCACCAGGAAAGCTTTATCCCTATAGCGAGCCATTCCGGCTTGAACCGGATTAGTCAGAGTCCTTGTTTAGGTGGACAAAAAATAACTTTCTAAAAAAATTGATTTCCTTGTAAGGGATTATGCCAAAGTTTTATCTTCTATACAATTTTCTTGTAGAATTAAATCATTTGACTAAATTATGGGTAACCACTTATCTAATCTACCTTGATTTTATATCACACACGCACACACACACACACATATATAGGAAAACTGGATCCTACCCACTCATTTTAAAAAATTTAAAGAACTTTAAAAAATTATAAAGAGTATTTTTATTACTCATGCCGTCCAAAAGTAATGAATAGGTAGGATCTAATCATATATATATATATATATATATATATATATATATATATATATATATATATGTATATATGTATATGTATATATGTATATATGTATATGTATATATGTATAATCAACTAAAAAAGTTTATAGATGTAAACCCAAAACAAACTAGCAAAGTTTATGCTCAGCTAATAATGCTTAACGAGCCAGCTCATCTTCAGCTCATGAACCATACGTGAACAAGCTCTTCATAAGCTGAATTAAGCCGAGCTGAAAAAGGAGCAGCTCAGCTCATATACCAGCCCTCGGCATTCACTTCACAATCTTCAATGTTTTAACAATACTGGTGGTTTCTAATAAAGATAGGGATGCCAACAAGTTGGTTTGGGTAGGATCCTAGAGAAACTATACCTGACCCGATCAAATTCTGCATCATTTGGGTTCAGGTTCAAGTTTGAATCCAACACGAAAAGATAATTGAATATATCTTAGATGCATATTTTGGATTGGTTTTAGTGGATCTGAATCCACTGATGAAGGTCCTTGTTATATCAAATCCAATTAAATGGGTTTGGATTATATGGCATCTGAACATAAACCCTTACTTAATATCCTTAGATACGTTACACAATGGTAGAATGTTTTCCTTCTCTAAACTATGATCAATAGCCCACCTGGCTAGGGGGTCGACTCACAACTTGAAGATCCTGAGTTCGATACCCAGGGCGTGCATCTGGCTTCGGCCTCTGTGTCAAGGAAAAAAATGAGTTTTTCTTTTTCCTGGTTGGAGTAAGAGAAGCAACTAATAAGATGAAAATTCAAGATATTTAGGGTGCTGGGGATGATATTGCAGGTGCCTCCAGCTGAGCTCGAATCTTTACTTATCAGCCATCCATCCATTGCAGATGCTGCTGTTGTTCCGTAAGCTATCTAATTTCCCAACACCACCACCTCACAACACATCTTGGCTCATGTAAGCATGCGTGAGCGAGCGTATGTGCACACACACACACACACACACACTGATTCACAGCATCATCTTGGCTCATACAAGCACAAGTGAGCTCACACGCACACACACACTTGCACATATATTGGCATTCAAAAACATAAGCATACATTACCTCGTCTCGAGCCTATGCTGGGTCATTGAATTGGACATGAGTAACAACCATGAGGTTGGACCCCTGATTGCCTATCTAGAGTAGGGGTGCAAGTGAGTCGAGCTCAACTCGACTTTGTCAAGCTCGGACCGCGCTCAACCCAAGCTCGAACAAGTTGCTTGCAAACTGAGCTCAAGCTTACCAATACTCATCTCGAGAAGCTCACAAACCTAATTGAGATTTATACCCACATTAAAGATTAAAAATCTTAAAAGTTCAAGCTGATATACAAAATTAGTAAAGCTCAATCAGATTTGAGCCTTCTAAGCTCAATGCCAGGCCGAGCTTAATTGAGTCAAATTTGTTCTCTGGAGTTCAAATGAGCCTAGCAAGCTGACCCAACTTGTCCAAACATACTCGAGCTCAAGCTCAACTCAGGTGGATTGCACCTTAATCTAGAGCCACTTGCTACTTTTCTAAGCTCACATAGATTGATAACAAAGACTTCATCAGGGAGGTTTACATGTAAGAAGAGGAAGAGCAACAAGAGGCTAACTAAAGCAAATGACTTTGTTATTTGTAGGCAAAAGGATGAAGTCGCCGGAGAGGTTCCGGTCGCATTTGTCGTTAGATCCAACGGTCTCGATCTCACGGAGGAAGCCATCAAGGACTTCATCGCCAAGCAGGTAAACACGAGCCAATTTTACGTGTGAAATTGAACTGCTCACCCGAAATTCAGTATTTGTTCACAACCCTCCCTCAACAAAATCAAGGAAGCTGGACACGAACTAATTTTCTTGAAAGATAAGATTCACACTAATTAGTACATTACTATTAGCTTTCCCTGACATTACCTTTACTAGGGGCAGTAATATTGGCCCAACCCATGTAGACCCGACTCATCCCGGCACCAAGGACTACCTACTTGGACTGGGTTTCGGTTAGTGTAAAACCTCAACATCTTTGACTGGGTATGGCTAGGTATACACACACATATATACATATATATGCACACATACATATATGTATATTTTATATATATATATATATATATATATATATATATATATATATATATATATATATATATATATATAGAGAGAGAGAGAGAGAGAGAGAGAGAGAGAGAGAGAGAGAGAGAGAGAGAGAGAGAGAACGTAGTATATGGTAGCATACTTAGGTGTTAGTATATCCAAACAAAGCTCCACCATCCATCTTAGCTGGTGAATGGTTTAAATTTGAGTTGAAAAAATAAAAGTACATATATATTTTTTATAAATATACTTTATTCACAATTTGGATATGCTAATACCCAATTGTGCTAATAAGCACGCACACACACACATATATATATACATAGTCGCCTAATATGATCATCCATTCCGATACTTCTCTATCATTCAAACACATTTGGCTTTAGATTTTTATGCATGACACTGAAAAGTAATACACTTATTAAAAAATCCCAACAAATTTTATGTGTGCGAGCTTCCTTTTTGAACTCTGCTTTTTTTTGTTGAGGGATCCATTTACTTCCCACAATAATTTCAAAGCAAACCGTTTATTCTTAAAATAAAAACAGAAAACTTGTAGAACCATAAAACGTGTTATTTCCCAGGCCACCCTAAAAGTTCCACTAAATTCCATGACACAAACGGGCCCTAATGGAGTATCCTTGTCCTTTTTGAATGTGCAGGTCGTCTTCTACAAGAGACTGCACAAGGTTCACTTCACCCATGCAATCCCAAAGTCTCCTTCTGGCAAGATTTTGAGAAAAGATTTGAGAGCCAAGTTGGTGGCCATGAGCCAATAAAGCAACCATGTACGAATTTATATCCAAGTTTATGTTTCCTCCGTATTTGATGCTTTAAATTCTTGTGCAACTGAAGTGTATCCAGCTAACTATTTAATTTAACATTGGTGTTGATGCATAATAATTATTATTATCGAACATCTCTTCTTTAAGATGGCTGTATATTTTCTATGATTCATTTCCTAGTCTTGCAAATGTGAAGTACTGTTTGGTTACAATTAGGAGGCCTAAGCCAGGTATGCACACTACGGGTATCGAACTCACAACCTTCATCTTGTGAGTATTAATAAGAAATGTTATGGCAACAGGGTCATTTTTGTATTTCACCCGGCTCCAGTTTTCCTAGAATCAAGAACCAGATCCAAATTGGTACCGAGTTGGTTTAGGTTTTGGTTCTGTTCAAAACTGTTGATTCTGATTTCGGTTTCACTTTGAGTCACCTAGAATCGAAAAAATCATTAAAACTTAGAAACCTCAAAAGAAACATATCAAAGGGCTCTGTTTTTGACCTGCTTCCGGTTCTATAGAAGATGAAACCAAAACCAAACCAAGTGGTCTTCAATTCTAGTTTCAGTTTAACAAGTTTCAGTTCCAGTCGGTTCCTGGTTAGGTTGAGTACCGGTTAGAACTGCTTGGCCAATTCCGAACCAGCCTACTCTACTCGAATCCTCACTGCTTTTAGAAAAACTTCTCAGAACCGACCTCAACCCATCCGATGGGTCTCAAAGTTCCAAAACCTGCACTCCCCTGCGTGAGATCTGTAGAACCAGACCCTAACCCACCCACAACCTTCACAACAACAACTAAGCCTTTTTCTCATACTAGACGGGGTCAACTACATGATTTCTTTGCCTATCGTGTGCCATGTCAACAATTAACTAATAATAAGCTAGATCATTCTTTATTGTTTCTTTCCAACACTTTTGTGGTAGTCTTCCACCTCTTTTAATACTTTCCAAATTTAGTTTTTCATACCTTCTTAAAGGTTCTTCTTTTGATATTCTTTCTATATGTCCAAACCATCTTAAACGATATTCTCTCATTTTATCCTCTATTGGTGCCACTCCTAATTTTTTTCTAATAATCTCATTATATATATGGTCTTTTCTTATATGACCACTCATCCATCTCAACATCTTCATTTCTGTCACAAACATCTTTTGTACATGTTAATGATTAACTGCCCAACACTCAGAACCATAAAATATGACATCTCTAATTGCTGCTCTATAATATTTACCTTTTAACTTTAATAGTATTTCTGCTAGTATTTTCCAAACTTCTATATGAATATTGTCTGATCCGACCGATTTACCACCTTTCATATGTTTAAGAGCCTCTTTGACTTTATTCTTTTGAATACGTCGATAAAAATTGTGGTTTATATACTTTTCTAATTTGACTAACTCTCCTAAGCTAATACTAACATCTTTATTTTCATTAAAAAGCTCATAAAAATAGTTTTTCCATCTATTTCTTATATCATCATTTGCCACTAGAATTTTTTCATCCTCATCCTTAATGCATCTAACATAATTAAGATCTTTAGTTTTCTTATCTCTAGCCCTAGCTATCCTAAAAATATCTCTTTCACCCACTTTTGAGTTGAGTTTTTTTATATAAATCCTCCCAAATTTTAGCTTTTGCTTTACTCTCGACCTTTTTTACTTTCTTATAAGCCTCTAAAGTTTCACTAGTTTTCTTAGTATAATGTAATTTGTAACATGCCCTCTTTGCCTTGATTTTATTTTTCACTACTTCACTCTACCACAAAGCTTGTTTTTGTGCCGGTATACCTCCCTTAGATACACGTAACATATCTTTTGCTACTTTTCTAATATGTATAGCCATATTGTTCCACATATCACAGGGTGTACCAAAATAATTCCAAACATATTCTTGAAGAACTTTGTGTTTAAATATATATTTCTTTTCGTTTTTGAGGTTCCACCTTTTAGTCCGAATAGCTCGATACACTATTTTATTCTTTGTCCATTTTTTTATTTGTAAATCTATAACTAAAAGTCGATGTTGGGTGGTTAAGCTTTATCCTGTAAATACCTTGCATTTAAAACACACTCTATCTTTTTTTCTACAAATAAAGTAATCAATTTGTATTTGTGATAAGCCACTCTTATAAATAATTAAATGTTCATCTCGTTTTTTGAAGATTGTATTGACTATAAAGAGATCACATGTCATAGCAAAATTTAAAATCTCCCTACCTTCCTCATTTATATCCCCAAACCAAAGTTTCCATGAATACCTTGATATCCTAATGCTTCTTTACCGCATGTCCATTTAAGTCTCCTCCTAAACAAATCATCTCCCTTTGTAGAATCTTTTGAATTACCTTATCTAACTCTTTCCAAAAAACTGTCTTTATACTATATTTTAGTCCTATTTGGGGCGTAAGCACAAACTATGTTTAAAACTTCTGCTCCTAACACTAATTTCAATATAATGATTCCGTCCTCACCCACAACCTTCAAAGGTTATTAAAAAAAATTTCTTTCAACAAATGATCAGGTCGATTTTATATCAAATATTAAATTGATTTGACATATTAACCACTCAATTTATTCTACGCTTAGTTTTAGCCAAAGGACCCACAAAAGTCCATCAACTTTCATCGTTATATTGTGCCTCACTCCCCCTCGTTACCTTTCATCGTTACACATATCAGCCTACCCGTTCGTGCGGGTGTGGCCGCCACCACCATAGGGTCTGACTATCCTACATTTAGTGGTGACGATGACCGCCCTGCTCTACAGTAACTACCATTGCCACCGTAGAGTGAGCTTACCTTTTGGCACCAACGAACAAGAAATTGAAAGAAACGATTTCCTGTTCGTCTGTAAGGTACTCATGAACCGAACGCACACCAGGATCGCGCTTTTTCAATGGGGCTGAATCTGTTATACATGTTATATCGCTCAAGAACAGCCTGAACGAAACGTTTTTCCGGCGGCTTGTTATTCTCAGGATACATTACTTCCAGAAATGATCTGTAGACCATCGGAATTGAGTTTCCCAGAGATTTATGAACCGTTAAAATAAGTTGCCGGAAATGATCCGTGTATTGTTTCCACGGCTTATGGGCCATCGGCATTAAGTTTTCCAAAACCGTTGGAGTCGAGAATTGTGTCGCCGTGCTACTTTAAATCATTGAACAATTATCCATTTCGGCGGATGATTTACATTTAAGATGTAGCTGTTCCAGTTCAAAATATGGGTTACCTATTGTTGCAATTAGCCATACATCGAAGTCTACATACAATTCAAAGTGCTCAAATACAGCAATAATATATTTGAGCAGGTTTATAACTTATGAGCAATGAAGATGTAACATCTAAAATTAGTACAACATGCATGTATGGTTTACGGTTTGATTGAATTAATTTAACTACTAATGTATGTATCGTCGTCATCTTTCTTTTCTTTAAATTGTCAACATTAATACAAGTTTTGAAACATGTAATAATACATATTTTACATACATTAATACAACTTCATGATAGCTTTTTTTAGTTTTATCCACTGTTTTTGATGAGCTGCGTTGAATCCCAGCTGGGCCATAATTTATTATGCTCGTAATTCCAAGCCCTGTTGTGCATCAAACTTAGACCCCATCGCTAGCTTGTGGTTTCATAGGCTTCATTGATTTAAAGACTTGAGCACCAGTGTGGTTTCATAGGCTTTATTGAGTCAAACAACTCTTTCATAGGGTTCTAACTTTATAGTTTTGCCCTTTTTGGTTGAGTTAATTTCCTTTATGCCATTATGTCAAAAGATAGTTTGTCCCTATACTTTTGAATATTTACAAATCTGCCCTGATGTTAAAATTACAAATTTAACCTGATCAGTTACGAATTTTACAAAGATAACAAAGAGTAATTTTACAAGTTTTTGGGAAATTACAAGTTTGTCTCAAGTAGTTTATGAAATATTTTTAGTGCATTTTTATGATATTATCCATCGTTCTAACATAATTCTTGCTATGTGTGTTTGTTGCTTTATGTTTATTTCCTTTTTAGACCGTCTAATTATTATTATTGCCAAACACATAAAATGAGCTCTAGAATATGTATGTTTGAGTTGGCAAAAACTGAGAAATTAAAATGTCTGAACTTCCAAACATTGAAGAGAATAATTCCACTTTCTCTAACACTTGAGGGTGTTAAGTATGTTATAAAGGAAACGATGTATTCGCTACCACCATACACAATTGAGCAACAAATAGAAATATATAAAGCATTTCTAAAGGATGACACCATAGCAAGGATAATTATGTTGACCTATATGGAGGAAGACCTAATTAGATTTTCTAAGAATTTGAAACCGCCAAAGAGTTGTTTGACTCAATAACAACCAAGTATGATACAATTGCCAAATTACATGTACAGTTGCTACTGCAAAAGTACAACTCTTTCAACAAGTGTGAAGCTTGTATACAAGAAAAAATGACAAGGAAAGTTTTTCCCAAGGAATTAACAAGGGAATAACTCTGTTTGAGGTTATTCACACAGATTTATGTGGGCCTTTTAAAATAAAGTCACATTGTAGAAAATGTTATTTTATAATCTTTATCGATGATTACTCTAGATATATGTATTTATATCTTTTGGTACATAAATTTGAGGTATAAGGAAGAAGTGAAAAACCAATTAGGGATTCGATCAAAGTCTTAAGATCAGACAGAGGTAATGAATATACCTTAATAGAATTTTTAGAATTCTGTAAAGACTTCGGTATTGCAAAACAAAATACAATATCCAGTACACCTCAACAAAATGGTGTAGCTGAGAGATACAATATAATCTTGTTGAATATAACAAGGTCTATGTTGATCGACGTATCTCTTCCAAGGGTATTTTAGGAAGAAGTAGTAAGTATAATGGTTTACATACTCAATAGATTATCGTGTAAAGTTGTATACACTACACCATATGAGATGTCGTTTGGAAGAAAACCCAACCCAGGTCATATCAGGAGGTGGAGATTGGTTGCACATGTAAAGATCCTTGATCAGTCTAGAGATAAGCTAGACAGTAGGTCCTTGAAATGTATATTCATTGGATATCCGAAAGGTTCAAAAGGATATCGGTTTTATCATAAGGACCACAAACTCATTGAAAGTAGAGATGAATTCTTAGAAGATATTAAAAATGATATCCTGGAAAACAATAATGAATGTGTTGATGATCTAATAGACTTAGACCAACCATCTTTTGATCCCATTGAAGAACTTCCTGAAACTACCGAAACCTTAAGTGGACATAAAAGGCCAAAAGCCACTCCGTCCTACTTAAAGGATTATCACACTTGTCTTGCTAAAGAAGTATGTAATTCGGTGGATTTAGATGAGTTGACTGATAAATTAACTTATCAGCAAACCATGAACTCATCAGAAGCAACACATTGAGGGAAAGCCATGGATGAGGAAATTGAATCCATTGAGAAAAACCAAGTCTGAGAATTGACTGATTTATCAAAAGGAAGGAAAGTCATGGGCTGTAAATGGGTTCTGAAAAAGAAATATAAAGTCGATGGTACAATCGACAAGTTTAAAGTGAGGTTGGTTGCAAAGAGTTTTTCGCAAAAGGAATGGATGAATTATGTTGAGACATATTCCCTACTTACAAAATTTGCATCCATATGTATAATCTTGGCAATATTTGCATACTATGATTTGGATTTAAACAGGAGATAGGTTGGCTACGTCCATCCAGTCGCAAAAAGAATGGATAGACATCTATTTAAACAGAGCAGTGAATATGGAAAAATACTAAGAATAGAGTGAAAAAAAAAACAAAGAAGGCCTTCTCCTAGGAAACCCCTATGTGGAAACCTCAATAAGATCCCAAAACCAATGTTCTGCGGTAGACTCTCCAAGAACTTACAGAAACCAAAACCAGGTGAATAGAAGCACGCGATCGAAATCAGACATTAGGCTGGAAGCAACCAACAGATCCTCCATGTGAGGAAGAAGCTAAGAACCATGAAACGGATGAATATGAGAAGCCTACAACATTTGATGCAACCATGATCAATATGCTGCAATATGAATACATTTGATGCCTTATATTCTAATGTCTCATGATTGATGAATTATTTTGGTGTCAATTGGTTTAATTTGAGTTTAGAGTCAGAATTTTATTAAAAAATTTAAAATATAAAAACCACCTTTGATTCGAGCGGTTAAGAACCGCTCATGTCTACTCAAGTATTCCCTATAAATAAGTACCCATGCATCATAAGATGCAACTGGGTAAATTATTATATATTAATAGGTCCTTGAAAAATTTGGCGAGAGAAGCAAACAAAAAATTGAATGAACCCTAAATTCAATGCAGAGGATTCAAATAAACAGAAAGAACCCTAAATTCTTTTACCTATACGGGCTGATGATAGAAGCTGAGACCTTCAGCTTCCTACTATGTGACTTCCATGCATTATCAACCTTCTCCGAAGCTGGCCCTGCACAGTCACCGCTCTCATTTCGGCGTTCTCGGCCATTAGGACGGAATGCACTCCCAAAACCAAATGTGCCTTTTGATGTATTGTGGCCATTCCTGGCTCATCCAACACACGTAATGGCTGGACTAGCTATCCATATTGTTACCTTTATCATGGATAAGGAAGGATCATAACCAGAGGATGTTACCAAGATTTTCGGTAACGCTCTAGATGAGAAAAACTACAGGAGGAAAATTCAGGAAGAGGGGAGAGCATGTTGCCTATTTAAACAAAGCAGCTAATAGAGAATAAAATACTGAAAAATACTTTGAAAAAGGGAAAACAAACCGAGTTCCTCTCTCGGAAAACCCCTGTGTAGAAAACTCAAACAAATCCACAAAAACAATTTTGATACAGACTCTTTAGGCTAACAGAAGCTCTAGGCCGGAACAGAACCGAAGCACATCGCCATAAGCAGACAACTTCCAACATCTGGTATCAGAGCCTCATCATTGACGTTGCAAAAAAAAATCGCTCAGGTAAAAAGATTTTCAGAGAGAGAAAAAAAGGGAGAGAAAAGAAAGAAAGAAGGAAAAATGAAGGAAAGAGGATGCATTAAACAGAAGAGAAGGTAGGAAAGCCGAAAAGGCCAAAGCCACCCACACCTAGAAGGGAGGAAAGTTGGAAAGGCCAAAGCCGCCCACGACGAGGAGGTAGGGAAGTCGAAAAGGCTAAAGACGCTCACAGCCAAAATAGAGGAAAGCCGGAAAGGCCAAAGCCGCCCACGGCCAGAAGGTAGGAAAGCCGAAAAGGCCAAAACCTCTCATGGATAGAAGGTAGGAAAGCAAGAAAGGCTAAAGCTGCCCAAGACTAGAAGGTAGGAAAAGCTAGAATGACCAAAGCTGCCCAAGGCCAAAGGCAGGAACGACAGAATAGGCTGAAGCCTCCAACGGCCTGAAGGCGTACTACCAAGAATAGGCCAAAACTACTGTCGTAGAGCGGAACACAAAAAAAAAAAGAGAAACCATGGTAGAGTTGTCGGTCGTCTCTCTCGTGTCTCACTCTCTTCCTCCCTCTATCAACTTCCTGTCGGAAAAAGCAAGAAAACACTGGCGATCGTCAAACAGTAGATCGCCCCTCCCTCTCTCCCTTTGTTTCTTGAACTCTCCTTCTCTCTCCTCCTTTAATATCTTGATAGAAACGGCTAGGCAGTTTCAGAAAACCGCGAGCCGAAACCACCCACGATTTTGGAAAACTGCTAGTGGTTTTAAGAAACTGCCTCGGGCAGTGGACTAAAAAGTTTGTTCTGCCCAAACCGATTTTCATTATTTACAATTTTGCCACTGGACAAAATTACAGAATTGTCAAGATATTTTTGGATAAAAAGACTATTTTGCCCTTACTATGCAAAAAGTTCATTTTACCGTCTAGCAGTTTGTGAAAATTATGAAATACTAGGTTCTAACTTTACATTTATGCCCTTCCTCATTGAGATAATTATAGTTCTGTCATACAGTCAAAAGAGAAGATTGCACCTTTACTTTTGAAATATTTACAGATTCATCGCCAAGCAGGTAAACACGAGCCAATTTTACGTGTGAAATTGAATTGCTCACCCGAAATTCAGTATTTGTTCACAACCCTCCCTCAACAAAATCAAGGAAGCTGGACACGAACTAATTTTCTTGAAAGATAAGATTCACACTAATTAGTACATTACTATTAGCTTTCCCTGACATTACCTTTACTAGGGGCAGTAATATTGGCCCAACCGATGTAGACCCGACTCATCCCGGCACCAAGG
This sequence comes from Brasenia schreberi, assembly GCA_036023115.1. NCBI lineage: Eukaryota > Viridiplantae > Streptophyta > Magnoliopsida > Nymphaeales > Cabombaceae > Brasenia > Brasenia schreberi. Next base: position 2,948,892 of record JAYKKT010000086.1, on the reverse strand, counting down.
ACTACCTAGTTGGACTGGGTTTCGGTTAGTGTAAAACCTCAACATCTTTGACTGGGTATGGCTAGGTATACACACACATATATACATATATATGCACACATACATATATGTATATTATATATATATATATATATATAGAGAGAGAGAGAGAGAGAGAGAGAGAGAACATAGTATATGGTAGCATACTTAGGTGTTAGTATATCCAAACAAAGCTTCACCATCCATCTTAGCTGATGAATGGTTGAAATTTGAGTTGAAAAAATAAAAGTACATATATATTTTTTATAAATATACTTTATTCACAATTTGGATATGCTAATACCCAATTGTGCTAATAAGCACGCACACACACACATATATATATACATAGTCGCCTAATATGATCATCCATTCCGATACTTCTCTATCATTCAAACACATTTGGCTTTAGATTTTTATGCATGACACTGAAAAGTAATACACTTATTAAAAAATCCCAACAAATTTTATGTGTGCGAGCTTCCTTTTTGAACTCTGCTTTTTTTGTTGAGGGATCCATTTACTTCCCACAATAATTTCAAAGCAAACCGTTTATTCTTAAAATAAAAACAGAAAACTTGTAGAACCATAAAACGTGTTATTTCCCAGGCCACCCTAAAAGTTCCACTAAATTCCATGACACAAACGGGCCCTAATGGAGTATCCTTGTCCTTTTTGAATGTGCAGGTCGTCTTCTACAAGAGACTGCACAAGGTTCACTTCACCCATGCAATCCCAAAGTCTCCTTCTGGCAAGATTTTGAGAAAAGATTTGAGAGCCAAGTTGGTGGCCATGAGCCAATAAAGCAACCATGTACGAATTTATATCCAAGTTTATGTTTCCTCCGTATTTGATGCTTTAAATTCTTGTGCAACTGAAGTGTATCCAGCTAACTATTTAATTTAACATTGGTGTTGATGCATAATAATTATTATTATCGAACATCTCTTCTTTAAGATGGCTGTATATTTTCTATGATTCATTTCCTAGTCTTGCAAATGTGAAGTACTGTTTGGTTACAATTAGGAGGCCTAAGCCAGGTATGCACACTACGGGTATCGAACTCACAACCTTCATCTTGTGAGTATTAATAAGAAATGTTATGGCAACAGGGTCATTTTTGTATTTCACCCGGCTCCAGTTTTCCTAGAATCAAGAACCAGATCCAAATTGGTACCGAGTTGGTTTAGGTTTTGGTTCTGTTCAAAACTGTTGATTCTGATTTCGGTTTCACTTTGAGTCACCTAGAATCGAAAAAATCATTAAAACTTAGAAACCTCAAAAGAAACATATCAAAGGGCTCTGTTTTTGACCTGCTTCCGGTTCTATAGAAGATGAAACCAAAACCAAACCAAGTGGTCTTCAATTCTAGTTTCAGTTTAACAAGTTTCAGTTCCAGTCGGTTCCTGGTTAGGTTGAGTACCGGTTAGAACTGCTTGGCCAATTCCGAACCAGCCTACTCTACTCGAATCCTCACTGCTTTTAGAAAAACTTCTCAGAACCGACCTCAACCCATCCGATGGGTCTCAAAGTTCCAAAACCTGCACTCCCCTGCGTGAGATCTGTAGAACCAGACCCTAACCCACCCACAACCTTCACAACAACAACTAAGCCTTTTTCTCATACTAGACGGGGTCAACTACATGATTTCTTTGCCTATCGTGTGCCATGTCAACAATTAACTAATAATAAGCTAGATCATTCTTTATTGTTTCTTTCCAACACTTTTGTGGTAGTCTTCCACCTCTTTTAATACTTTCCAAATTTAGTTTTTAATACCTTCTTAAAGGTTCTTCTTTTGATATTCTTTCTATATGTCCAAACCATCTTAAACGATATTCTCTCATTTTATCCTCTATTGGTGCCACTCCTAATTTTTTTCTAATAATCTCATTATATATATGGTCTTTTCTTATATGACCACTCATCCATCTCAACATCTTCATTTCTGTCACAAACATCTTTTGTACATGTTAATGATTAATTGCCCAACACTCAGAACCAATGACATCTCTAATTGCTACTCTATAATATTTACCTTTTAATTTTAATGGTATTTCTGCTAGTATTTTTCAAACTTTTATGAATACTGTCTCGTCCTACCGATTTACCACATTTGATATATTTAAGAGCCTCTTTGACTTTACCTGAGGACCCACTAAAGTCCATCAACTTTCATCGTTATATTGTGCCTCACTCCCCCTCGTTACTTTTCATCGTTACACATATCAGCCTACCCGTTCGTGCGGGTGTGGCTGCCATCACCATAGGGTCTGACTATCCTACATTTAGTGGTGACGATGACCGCCCTGCTCTACAGTAACTACCATTGCCACCGTAGAGTGAGCTTACCTTTTGGCACCAACGAACAAGAAATTGAAAGAAACGATTTCCTGTTCGTCTGTAAGGTACTCATGAACCGAACGCACACCAGGATGGCGCTTTTTCAATGGGGCTGAATCTGTTATACATGTTATAGCGCTCAAGAACAGCCTGAACGAAACGTTTTTCCGGCGGCTTGTTATTCTCAGGATACATTACTTCCAGAAATGATCTGTAGGCCATCGGAATTGAGTTTCCCAGAGATTTATGAACCGTTAAAATAAGTTGCCGGAAATGATCCGTGTATTGTTTCCACGGCTTATGGGCCATCGGCATTAAGTTTTCCAAAACCGTTGGAGTCGAGAATTGTGTCGCCGTGCTACTTTAATATCATTGAACAATTATCCATTTCGGCGGATGATTTACATTTAAGATGTAGCTGTTCCAGTTCAAAATATGGGTTACCTATTGTTGCAATTAGCCATACATCGAAGTCTACATACAATTCAAAGTGCTCAAATACAGCAATAATATATTTGAGCAGGTTTATAACTTATGAGCAATGAAGATGTAACATCTAAAATTAGTACAACATGCATGTATGGTTTACGGTTTGATTGAATTAATTTAACTAAAAATAGTCGTCATCTTTCTTTTCTTTAAATTGTCAACATTAATACAAGTTTTGAAACATGTAATAATACATATTCTACATACATTAATACAACCTCATGATAGCTTTTTTTTGGTTTTATCCACTGTTTTTTATGAGAACTGAATAACATAAATAGTCCAGGTTCTAGGGCATATGATCAAAATAACAGCGGCAATGATCATCACTGCGTTGAATCCCAGCTTTGGGAGCCACTGCAAATTGAAACCGTAAAACCATCGGGCAGAAGAGGGAGAAAGGAGAGGGATCGGGCTCTTCTGGCTGTGTTTGATTCACGGTTCTAGGGAAGCTGGGCCATAATTTATTATGCTCGTAATTCCAAGCCCTGTTGTGCATCAAACTTAGAACCCATCGCTAGCGTGTGGTTTCATAGGCTTCATTGAGTAAAAGACTTGAGCACCAGGGATAGTTGGAACTACGCGCATAATATGTTATATATCTGATATGCTTCCAGTTTAGATCCAATTAATTAAATCACTTTAATTAACATTGCTTTAGATGCAAATCTGATTTGTTTTGCTTTGGATCAGGAAAGAATCACAATTCTTTTTTTCTTTCGAATTAGACTCGTTCTGAATCCATTAGGATCCATCTTAAAATATGAAATCATTGAATACATTCGCAAAGAAAACATGAAATAGTTAGAGCATTATATATTGCAGATAGGCTCATATTCCACGATATCAAAATGATGGTGAGTACAAATCCTCTAATTTCAGATGAGATCAAATTGATCCAAGAATAAATTCTCATCAGTTATTGTGAAGAAGACAAAAAAGAGATATTTCTTTTATTCATTTCTCCCTCCGGACAAGGGGTGGCTTTGGAGGGCCTTCATCCAAACTCAAGATTTTGGCTGTGGAGGAGTATAGGATGAGCAATTAGCATAGCATTGCTCCCTCGTGTCATAGCATAAATTAGTAGGCACGCAACAAAACATGCGTTTGGTGAAGGAAACGAATTCTCTGTTGCATGGCTTGTCTCCAATAGTAAAATCAGGGTGCGGTCTCCTGCTGCCCGTAGCAATTGCATGATCAGTATCCTTGTTCAGAGCAGCATCAAATTCTTGTTGCACCAAATCACGAGCAGAGACTTTTAATCACCACGAAACCATGATGTCAGGTTCCAGAAGTAGTCAATCATATCAACAGAGTTGAAACCATACGAATTAAGAAAAAATTATGTCAAGGGAGTTGAAATAAAAGAATTAATTAGGCAAACAAATTACCTTGAGTAATAACTCCACAAAGGGCAGTGAGAAAAAGTGAGACGAGGAAGAAACGAAAGAAAGAAGCCATTGTATTGTGAATCGATGAAGCAATAGCAGGTTCAAAATGGTATTTATAGATGAAAAATCAAGACATATTAATTTACAAATCATTTGTTCTGATCCAAAATGAAGGGCATTGAATAATGGAAAATATTGTCGAGATAAGCAAGTCTTTCTTTCTTTTTTTGTGAAGATCACACCATGTTTTTTGTGAGATGAGTCCTGCCAGGTGGGTAACGCCCTGTCTTCATAAAAGAAGTTTCGCTCCATACTAGAGACTTTATTTGATATTAAACATTAAATGGTACCGAACTATGATTAGATTCTAGTAATCAACTAATTGCTATTTCTGAACGTCCATTATTAGCTACTAAATTTACTTCGCATTGAAACAACTGCAAAAAGTCGGAAAGGAACTTTCAAAAATGTTTGTAATGTCTACTTGCTTTATCAAGTTGGCAAGTATTTGCATGGCTGGAAGTTAATCAAGTTGCCTTATGCAGAAAACCACGCGAGATGGAAACTTGTTCCCTCTCTCTCTCTCTCTGTGCGAGACTGTGTTTGTGTCTCTAATTTCAGCGTTAGTCAGAAACACACACACCACATATATCTTGCGTGTGTTTATAGAGGGACTATTTGTCAGACCGCAGCTATTTACTGGTGGCTTTACAGTTCGAACTTATGTCAATTCTTCACAAAATTATCTGAAAAATCTTACGCATATTATTCTGTCCAATGCATTTTATATAGTAAGTATAAGCATTAGAAAGTTTCCTGGGTCATTCTGGTTTCGCCAGACATGACTACCGGTTTCCGTTGGATTCAAAATCTTGAACTATTTTAAGTTGGCTCTGGTTTTGCTTTAAGCATTTCGAATTTAAAACACTTAGACCCAAAACTCGCTGTTCGCAGATTCGAGAGCTGTTTCAGAAAAGGATCTGGTTTTGTTATTACAGAAGACAAGTTTGTATCAGGGATCGACCTACAAGTTATTCTACAGATTAAGAATGCAATTGGCAATTGGACCCTTGATATGCTATTAGTGGATGTTTGGCTGAGGTTACCGTTCACCAACATCGGGTAAATCGAAATAAAGGCTAATACCGATTTGGCTAAGGTTAACGTACCCGTAAAACTAAGACAGTTAACCTTCCATCCTGTGAGCCATCACTTGTTCTTCTTGATGATGTGCTGATGAGCTTGTCTCATGCTTCTTCCTTTTAAGATCGGAAACCCTGGGTAGTGTCCAAATGAATCAATGGCCCAGAACCCCGATATCTAGATAATTGTTTGCTTGATTGCACTGGGTGCATTAGCTGAGAACACGATATGAGATTTTTCTTTATTGATCTTGTGACCTAAAAAGGCACAAAATGTCGTTAACACATCCATTGTTACCTTTATTTGTTCCTCTGTGGTTTCACCAAACAACATTAAATCATCGACAAACATGAAATGTGATATATATGGTCGATTTGCGCCCCATCCGGAAAGGCTTCCGTCTTCCATACATAATAACGTCATATATCAGGTGGGAGAGTTTCTCCATACACAGCATACAAATATAAGGGGAGAAAGGCTCAGAAGGAACTCCATTCCATAGTAATGCTAGTGGTGACAGTTGTGATACGCTCCATAATCATCTTGATTAACCAAATTGGTAGCTTTGTTTCTTGAAGGACTTGTTCAATATTATCCCATTGCAACCTGTCATAGGCCTTCTCAAGGTCTATCTTTTTCCTTTTAAGCCAACAAACAGCAAAATAAAAGAGCCAACAAAAATCATGCAGCAAAATACATCAAAAAGAGCATAGGTAGAACCATAGAATAACCATCAGATGAATAGGAACAAGTTGGCTTTAACGAGAACATGAAGTAGCTTCAGAATAGCCATGGTTATCAGGAAAGAAAAATAATACATTGAAAATGACGCCCAATCAAAAGTTGAACTGAACCAATCAGAATTGATTAGTTATTAGGACCCAACAACTGTTGGACGTGGGAAAGATAATAGGAATTTTGAAAAGGAGTTAAATACCTACCTTTTATGCCTCCTATGATTGTTGGCCCCTAAGACTCTTGGTAATGTGAATGTAGTCCAACTTTTCCCCCAAACTGCTACCTGATTTGCAGCTTCTTAGGACACAGATTCTTGAAATCTGTCAACACTTTCTCACATTAGGCTGGCTATGTATCTCGTATATATGTTGCCAAGAATCTTTCTATACAATTCCACCACTCTCCCAGTATGATCTTCTCCATATCATCACCAAGAGAACCAAATTGATTCCTATCAACATTTTATGCACTCCCTCAAATCGAAGAAGACCGTATTGTGATTTGCAGATCTGTCCCAGGGATCAATGCCCTCAAATCGTTGAGGGAACTGAACGTAGCGTATCTTCTCACCACCTTTGTCCATAATGAAGCATATTCCCTCCCTCAGATTAGGGTTGTAAATATAGTGATCGCAGTTAAGATTGAGGATGAAGGGGCATTAGATATTACTGCTGATGAACGAACCAAGGCATTCATAGCACCGACCTTCTTGTTGTGGTCGTAGCCCGGGCGTTTCTCACGAGACATGTGAACAAGAAGTGGAAGTCGTACATCAACCTTCGAAAAATGCAAGAGCATGTTATCTTCTGAGCTACTGTCGAGGCACATCCAACGGTGAATCCAAAACCACCTACAGAACCACGAAGGTAAGAGGCCATGAAGTTTCAAGCAAATGCAAGACCAGAAAACCATTAAATTCCCAATATCTGAAAATCAGCTATAACTAAGTTTATGTGAGTTGCAAATAAGAAAACAAGAGAAGCTTTTACAGATAGAATCAGAAGCATTACCGGAACTATTCCTTCATGAACACCTAGTGAATGCTGAGGACCTGGAGTGGTCCATGTTTCAGGCCAGTGAGTTCCATCAGCCATCTAGGTAGCTTTCGCAATTTTCGGAGGTTCACCTAAATCTCCGTCAATACCAGCATTGCCATACTTTGTTCTCTCAATTTCCATAGCCTTCTTCTCTTCTGCCGCATGAAAAGAATCTGAGCGCCACGCAATAGTATCCGGCAGCCTGTTGATCCGGACCTTGTACTCACCGTACTCGCACTTCACCTCCTGGCGATCCTTTACAAAATCATGCCTCACCTTGTGCTTGTAGGGGTCACTCTTCAACAACAACTAACAACAACTAAGCCTTTTCCCATACTAAACAACAACAACTAAGCCTTTTCAGGGTCGGCTACGTGGATTCTTTGTTTCCACGTATCCCTATCGTGTGTCATGTTAGGAGTTAACTCACAATAAGCTAGATCGTTCTTTATTGTTTCTTTCGAGTACTTTTTGTGGTCATCCTCTAGCTTTTTTAATACTTTCCAAATTTAGTTTTTCATACATTCTTAGATCTTCTTTCTATATATCCAAACCATCTTAAACGATATTCTCTCATTTTATCCTCTATTAGTGTCACTCCTAATTTGTTTCTAATAACCTCATTATATACGGTCTTTTCTTATGTGACCACTTATCCATCTCAATATCTTTATTTCTATCACAGACATCTTTTGTATATGTTATGATTAATAGCCCAACACTCAAAACCATAAAACATGGCATGCCTAATTGCTGCTCTATAATATTTACCTTTTACCTTTAATGGTATCTTCTTATCACAAAGAATACCTCATGCTCCTCTCCATTTTAACCAACCAGCATTAATTCTATGCATAATATCTCCATCAATTCTTTAATCACTCTGAAAAATTGACCCTAGGTATTTAAAACTTTCCTTTTGGGTATGCAATGTGTGCCAATTTTAATTTCTATGTTCTTTGAGGTAACCAAATGATGGAACTTACATTCCATATATTCTGTTTTTGTTCTACTAAGTCAGAGGCCTTTGCTTTCTAATGTTTCCCTCCATAGATCTAATTTTTTATTAATTTTACTCCACCACTAATACAATGTCATTTGTAAATATCATACACCAAGGTACTTTATCTTGAATATGTTTTGTTACCTCATGAATCACCATTATAAATAAGTATCGACTTAAAGTTGATCCTTGATGTAACCCAATATTAACTTCAAAGAAGTATGTCATTCCTTCATGAGTCCTCACTTATGTTTTTACACCATGATACATGTCTCTTATAAGGTTAATGTATGTCAATGTGATACCTCTTTTTTCCAAAGTTCTCCAAAGAACCTCCCTCGGTACTCTATCATAAGTTTTTTCTAAATCAATAAATATCATGTGAAGGCCTTTTTTTTTTGCTCTAAAATATTCCATAAGATGTCTCAAAAGGTGAATCGCTTCAACAGTAGATCTGCCTAGCATGAATCCAAATTGGTTATCTATTGTACTTGATACTTGTCTTAACCTATGTTCGATAATTCTTTTCCACAATTTCATAGTATGCTTCATTAACTTGATACCTCGACAATTCGTACAATTTTAAATGTTTCCCTTGTTCTTATATATGGGTATAAGTGTACTTGCTCTCCATTCCTCGGGCATCTTTTGGTTTCTCCACATTTCATTAAATAGTCTTGTGAGCTAAGTGATTCCTATTTCTCCTAGTATTTTTCAAACTTCTATAGAAATATTATTTGATCCTATTGCTCTACCACTTTTCTTATGTTTAAGAGCTTCTTTGACTTCATTCTTTTGGATACATCGGTAAAAATTATGGTTTATATACTTTTCTGATTTGGCTAATTCTCGTAAGCTAATACTAAAATCTTTATTTTTTTGAAAAAGCTTATAAAAATAGTTTTTCTATATATTTCTTATATCATCATTTGTCACTAGAATCTTTTCATCCCCATCTTTGATGCATCTAACATAATTAAAATCTTTAGTTTTCTAATCTCTAGCCCTAGCTATCCTAAAAATATCTCTTTCACCCTCTTTTGAATTCAGTTTTTTTATATAAATCCTCCTAAATTTTAGCTTTTGCTTCACTCACGGCCTTTTTCGCTTTCTTATAAGCCTCTAAAGTTTCACTAACTTTCTTAGCATAATGTAATTTGTAACATGCCCTCTTTGCCTTGATTTTATTTTGCACTACTCCACACCACTACCAAGCTTCTTTTTGTGTCGGTACACCTATCTTAGATTCACCTAACACATCTTTCACCACTTTCGTAATATGTATAGCCATATTATTCCACATATCATAAGGTATACCAACATAATTTCAAGCATCTCCTTGAAGGACTTTCTATTTAAATATACCTTTTTACTCGCTTTTGAGGTTCCACCATTTAGTTTGAATAGCTCGATGCACTCTTTTCTTCTTTGTCTATTTTTTATTTGTAAATCCATAACTAAAAGTTGATGTTGGGTGGTTAAACTTTCTCTTGGAATTATCTTGCAATCTTTACAATATGTTCTATCTTTTTTCTACAAATAAAGTAATCAATTTGTGTTTATGATAAGACACTTTATAAGTAATTAAATGTTCATCTCATTTTTTGAAGATTGTATTGAATATAAATAGATGAAATGCCATAGAAAAATTTAAAATCTCCCTACCTTCTTCATTTATATCCCTAAAAACCAAAGTTTCCATGAATACCTTAATATCCTAATATCTATTAAACGATATGTCAATTTAAGTCTCCTCCTAAACAAATCATCTCCATTTGTTGAATCCTTTGAATCACCTTATCTACCTCTTCCCAAAAAGATGTCTTTATACTATCTTCTAGGCCTACTTGGGGTGCGTAAGCACAAACTATATTCAAAACCTCTACTCCTAACTCTAATTTCAACATTATGATTCGGTCACCATATTGTTGTATGTCTACTTGAGATTGGCAATGCAAGAACATGGGCGGAGTTGAATTCAAAAAAGTAAAAAGCATATATATTTTTTAATGCATACAAACCTTTTTTGTTAATGCTCCGATTGAATTATATGTGAAGAGTGACAACATCAAAGCTCTCACCTTTATTTTGAATCAATGTATTATAAGCACTTACTGTTGGAATTTCATGATCGATGGCTAGATGAAGTGTTGTGGGGAGCATAATTTTAGATGTCTATTGATTGATAGAATTCCACCTCAAAAAACGGATTTGTTTTTCTTGGAAGTGGACTAGTAGTAAAAGGCATGCCAACTGTTATATATATATATATAGAGAGAGAGAGAGAGGGGAGGGCAGTCTTACATAAATAATATTGTTTGATCCATAATCTTGCATAAACATTTTCACCGTTTGATCTTTAAGATTAATGGTACAAATTTAAATTATTTTATATTTAATGTACTTGTGTGCATTAAATAGTTTCTATTGTTAATCTAAAATATCGAGTGATGAAAATTTTGATGCAACATGCACCAAGATGTATTATGCAAAAAGACTTTTTTCTTCTTCTCTCTCTCTCTATATGTGTGTGTGAGCGGGTGCACGTGCCCGAAGTCGAGTTGGTATTAGTTCAGACCCATTCGGCAGGTCGACCCAGTGATCAACCCCATGTTGACCCGTCTTAATGCAAAGCCCTGAAAAGAACCAGCCGTGATTGACAGTTTTGGAAAACCACCAGCGGTTTCTTAGAAACTGCCTTGGGTCCAAATTTCAGTATTTATAATTTTGCCACTAGGCAAAATTACGAAAATATCCAGATATTTTCAAGTAAAAAGACTATTTTGCCCTTATTATGAAAAAAGTCAGTTTTACACTTTGTCAAAAGACAGGTTTATAAAAATTACGAAATACCAGGTTCTAACTTTATAGTTTTGCCCTTTCCAGTTGAGGTAATTTCCTTTATGCCAATATGTCAAAAGACAGGTTTGTCCCTATACTTTTGAATATTTACAAATATGCCCTAAGGTTAAAATTATAGTTTTAACCCGATCAGTTACGAATTTTACAAAGATACCAAAGAGTAATTTTACAAGTATGTCCTTAGACTTTTTCAAAAATTTCAAAAGTGGATAGATAGTTGAAATTACCGTTTTACCCCTAGTATTATTTGGAAAATTCAAAAGACAGAGACTTTTTGGGAAAATTACAAGTTTGTCTCAAGTAGTTTATGAAATATTTTTAGTGCATTTTTATGATATTATACATCGTTCTAACATAATTCTTGCTATGTCTGTTTGTTGCTTTATGTTTATTTCCTTTTTAAACCGTCTAATTATTATTATTGTCAAACACATAAAATGAGCTCTAAAATATGTGTGTTTGAGTTGGCAAAAATTGAGAAATTAAACGGTATGAACTTTCAAACATTGAAGAGAAGAATTCCACTTTTTCTAACACTTGAGGGTGTTAAATACGTTATAAAGGAAACGATGCGTTCGCTACCACCAGACGCAATTGAGCAACAAATAGAAATATATAAAGCATCTCTAAAGGATGACATCATAGAAAGGACAATTATGTTGACCTATGTGGAGGATTACCTAATTAGATTTTGTTAGAATTTGAAACCGCTAAAGAGCTGTTTGACTCAATAACAACCAAGTATGATACAATTGCCAAATTACAGGTGCAGTTGCTACTGAAAAAGTACAACTCTTTAAACAAGTGTAAAGCTTGTATATAAAAAAAAATGACAAGGAAAGTTTTTCCCAAGTAATTAACAAGGGAATAACTTTGTTTGAGGTTATTCACACAGATTTTTGTAGGCCTTTTAAAATAAAGTCACATTGTGGAAAAGGTTATTTTATAACCTTTATCGATGATTACTCTAGATATATGTATTCATATCTTTTCGCATATAAACCTGAGGTACTTTATGTTTTTAAAGAATATAAGCAAGAAGTGGAAAACCAATTAGGACATTCGATTAAAGTCTTAAGATCAGACAGAGGTGGTGAATATACCTCAAGAGAATTTTTAGAATTCTGTAAAGACTTCGGTATTGCAAAATAAAATACAATATCCAGAACACCTCAATAAAATGGTGTAGCTGAGAGATACAACATAACCTTGCTAAATATGACAAGGTCTATGTTGATCGACGTATTCCTTTGAAGGGTATTTTGGAAAGAAGCAGTAAGTATAATGGTTTACATACTCAATAGATTATCGTGTAAAGTTGTATACACTACACCATATGAGATATGGTTTGGAAGAAAACCCAACCTAGGTCATATCACGAGGTGGAGATCTGTTGCACATGTAAAGATCCTGTATCAGTCTAGAGATAAGCTAGACAGTAGGTCTTTGAGATGTATATTCATTGGATATCCGAAAGGTTCAAAAGGATATCGGTTTTATCATAAGGACCACATACTCATTGAAAGCAGAGATGAATTTTTAGAAGATACTAAAAATGATATTCTAGAAAACAATGATGAATGTGTTGATGATCTGATAGACTTCGACCAATCAACTTTTGAGCCCATTGAAGAACTTCTTAAAACTACCGAAACCCTAAGTGGACATAAAAGGCTAAAAGCCACTCTGTCCTACTTAAAGGATTATCACACTTGTCTTGCTAAAGAAGTATGTAATTTGGTGGATTTAGATGAGTTGACTGATAACTTGACTTATCAGCAAGCAATAAACTCATGAGAAGCAACAGATGGAGGGAAAGCCATGGATGAGGAAATTAAATCCATTGAGAAAAACCAAATCTGAGAATTGGATGTTTTGCTAAAAGAAAGAAAAGTCATAGGCTGTAAATGGGTTCTGAAAAAGAAATATAAAGTTGATGGTACAATCGACAAGTTTAAAGTGAGTTTGGTTGCAAAGTGGTTTTCGCAAAAAGAAGGGATGGATTATGCTGAGATATATTCCTTACTTACAAAATTTGCATCCATACGTATAATTTTGACAATATCTGCATACTATGATTTGGATTTAAACAGGGGATAGGTAGACTACATCCATCCAGTCGCAAAAAGAATGGATAGACATCTATTTAAATAGAGTAGCGAATACAGGAAAATACTGAGAATAGAGTGGGAAAAAAAAAACCAAGAAGGCCTTCTCCGGGGAAACCCCTATGTGGAAACCTCAATAAGATCCCAAAACCAACATTCCGCTGCAGACTCTCCAAGAACTTACAGAAACCGGAACTAGGCAAATAGAAGCACGCGACCGGAATCAGACATTAGGCTAGAAGCAGCCAACAGATCCTCCATGTGAGGAAGAAGCCGAGAACCATGAAACTGATGAATATGAGAAGCCTGCCCAAAACCGCCCACTTTTTGAAAACCGCCAGTGGTTTCAAGAAACTGCATCGGGCAATGGACTAAAAAGTCCATTCTATCCCAGTTGATTTTCATTATTTACAATTTTGTCATTGGGCAAAATTATAGAATTGTCAAGATATTTTTAGGTAAAAAGACATATTTTACCCTTACTATGCAAAAAGTTCATTTTACCCTTTAGCAGCTTGTGAAAATTATGAAATACTAGGTTCTAACTTTACATTTATGCCCTTCCCAATTGAGATAATTATAGTTCTGCCATACAGTAAAAAGACAAGATTACACCTATACTTTTGAAATATTTACAGATTCATCTTGAGGGTTAAAATTATAGTTTTGACCTTGATAAGTCACAAATTTTACAGAAATATGAAAGAGTAATTTTACAAGTCTGTCTTTAGGCCTTTTCAAAATTACAAAAGAGAACATATAGTTAAAATTATGGTTCTGCCCTTGGTATTATTTAAAAAAGTTCAAAGGCAGAAATTCTTTGGAAAAATTTCAAATTTGTCCCAAGGTGCTTATGAAATTATCGTTGATTTGCTTTTATAAGATTATGCATCGTTTTAACATGATTCTTGCTCTATGTGCTCTTTATTTTATATTTGTTTTCTTTTTAAATCGTTTGATTGTTATTATTGCCAAAAACATAAAAATGAGCTATAGAATATGTGTGTCTGAGTTAGCAAAAACTAAGAAGTTGAACGGTCTTAACTTCCAAATATGGAAGAGGAAAATCCTATCAGCTTTAACATTTGAAGGTGTTGAGTATGTATTGAAGGAAACTATGTGTCTGCCATCTCTAGAGATAAGTGAGCAACAAATAGAAATCTATAATACATTTCTAAAAGATGCCACTATAACAAGGACAATCATGTTGACCTACATGGAGGATGACTTGACTAGGGTCTTCGAAGAGTATGAAACCGCTAAAGAGTTGTTTGACTCAATAACAGCTAAGTATGATACAATTGCCAAATTACATGTGCAGTTGCTACTACAAAAGTGTAACTCTTTCTTACTGAAAGAAGGTAAAAATATAGTAGAGCATGTAAACCATATGTTGGTAATGATTAGGGAATTAGTCGTAACAAAATTAGTCATCCTAGAACTGATGTAGATATCAACAATATTAAATTGTTTGCCCCCTTCATAAAACATGGTCACCACTGCTCTCAGATTAAGGCCTAAGATTAACCTTTTTGAGTTACCTCTGAAACTAGCAATAGAACAAGAACACATGATAAAAAACAAGAAAGAAAAGTTACTAGTGGTGTAAGATGAGATAGAGTCTAGATCCAAAACCAATTAGAAGAAAAATAAACCAAACAAGAAGTTTGGTAAGAATAACAAAAAAGGTGGTCAAAGTTTTAAGAAATCGTAAGAAACCACTTCTTGGGTTAAGTGTTTCAACTGCGAAAAGATTGGACACTACAAAGGAACTGCCGCAACAAGAAAGATGGAGGAAACAACCTATAGTGCAGATAATCGGAGAAGCATGATATAATCTGCGTGATTTCAAAGTGCTTGTATATGGACCGCCCAGTGACAGGTTGGTAGATAAACTCGGGAGCTACTTGATACATCTCGAAAACCAAGGAAGGGGCAATGGATCTGAAGGAATACAAACCTATGGAACATCGAGTCTACATGAAAAATAATACTTTCTCGGATGTTTTGGGTATTAGGTCTTTTAAAATATTTGTTCAAGGCAAACCAATTGTATTAACTAATATATTAATTGTGCTATCAATAAGGTACAATTTGGTCTCGGTCCTTGCCTTGGTAAAGAAAGGTTTTGAGGTTAGGTTTATTCTTAACAAGGTGACTGTAAGAAAGTATGGGAAAATATTATTCTTTAGAGAATTCAATGTAGAACATGGACTATTTAAGCTTTGTGATAATGAATTTTGTACATCTTCTTCTTATATTAGGAGTGCCTTTACTATTGATGTGAATATGTGGCAGAAATGCCTTGGGCATATAAGTTTGAAAAAATTGAGAAAATTATCCAACTTTGAGTTATTGCTTGGATTTGAGGAAAATACTTTCAACAAGTGTAAAGCTTATATACAAGGAAAAATGACAAGGAAAGTTTTTCTCAAGGAATTAACAAGGAAAATAACCCTTTTCAAGTAGGTGAACTGAAAGTGGTAGGATACTCATACGCTGACTTTGCTAGGAGCAAACATGACAACAAATCAACCTCGGGACAAATATTCTTATTTGGAGGTGGTGTTTTTTTTTGAGAATGTAAGAAATGGGGTTATGTAGCATTGCATACAGAGGAAGTTGAGTATGTAGCTTGCTGTATGGTTGCAACGAGTGTCGTCTAGATAATTTGTTTCATAAGAGATTTGAAGTTGAAAATAACCGACGAGCTAGTTATTATTTATTGTGATAACAAATACAGCAATTACTCTTATCAAGAGTGGATCTAATTGCTCAAAAAGCAAGCATATAAAGGTGAAATACCACTATGTTCATGATATGGTTATGAGAAAGGAAACATCCATCTCATACATTCCAATAAATAATATGTTGGCAGACCCCTTGACAAAAAGCATAACAGAAGAACTTTTCTCAAAACATGATACAAACATGGGTTTGAGGTATGTTTGACTGTTGTGTAGGGAAATAACCACATAACAGATAAAAGGGTTGTATAGGCAACTATACAACGGATAAATTGTTGTGTAGGGAAATAACCACACAACGGATATCGATTGCAGTAACAATCATGAAAAGACAATACTAGGTAAAACCCTGTAAGAGTGGGAGGAAACTAGTATGTTTGTTCACTTAGTTCGAATGACCAAGTGGGAGATGATGTGTTGTAGCCATTCTCGGCTCATCCAGCACAGGTAACGGTTGGACTGGCCATCCAAACCGTTACTTGTATCTTAGATAAGGAAGGATCGTAACCAGAGGATGTTAACAGGATTTTCAGTAATGCTCAGGATAACGCTCAAGATGAGGGAAGCCGGAAGAGAAAAATCCAGAAAGAGGGGGGAGCATGTTGCCTATTTAAATAAAGCAGCTAATACAGAATAGAACACTGAAAAATACTTTGAAAAAGGAAAAACAAACCGAGTTCCTCTCTCGAGAAACTCCTGTGTGAAAACCTCAAACAAATCCACAAAATAATTCCGTTGCAGACTCTACAGGAGAACAAAAGCTCTAGGCCAGAACATAACTGAAGCACGTCGCCGGTAGACAACTTCAAACACTTTTGGTCTCAGGTATCCCCTTATTTGCACCAAAATCCCGAATCGTGTTCACTACTGATACAGATTGTTTAGACTGAATCTCACTACCCTGCATGTTTGTAGGCGGCCGAAGAGGAGTTTTCCAGCCATACTCCGAGATAGTCTCGACCAATTCTAACCTAAATGTTTCCTTACAGCCAGGGCAGATGGTGCCTCCTTGAGACCATTAAAACATTCTCTGCAAATATAATATTGTATCAAAGCGGCCCATCATTCTTACATTCATTTGGAGTGTCAGATCAATTAAAATACATAAATACAACAAAAGAAGCTCAATAAAATATTACGATTGATTGCATGTCATGACAACACATGTAGATTAGCCTCCCCCCCCCCACTTTCCGTGTGTGTGTGTGCGCGCGCCTAAAGGGATTGCATGATTGCAGAGCTTGTTATCTCTTGAACATTACAAAAATTTTGATATATATTTTCTGTTTTGTGTATAGAAATAATTATAATTACAATTACAGGGATACGACATGACTGAAGCAGGGCCAGTGCTGACCATGTCCCTCTCTTTCGCCAAGCAACCCTTCCCAACCAAGTCTGGGTTTTGTGGCACTGTTGTGCGGAACATGGAGCTAAAGATCATCGACTCGGACACCGGTGCCTCTCTCCCTCGAAACCTACCAGGATATGCATTCGTGGTTCGCAAATCATGAAAGGTATGTAATTAATGACCCTAAACCCAGCACCCCTCGACCCAGTATGCTAGACCGGAGTATACCCGGTCGTAAATTTTGACATGAAGGACATAAAACTTTGAAAACCTTTATTTCCAGCGTTGGTGCTATTGAGCACAAAGCTGCATTTACCATTTGTTCTAAGTATGCTTATGTTTTGAGTAGATATATGAGAACATGAATCTTCTATTACAACATGCATTTGTAGACCCAAGATGGATAGGACCAACTAGGCACTGGAACCGACGGCTCCAAACGGCCGTTTTCGGTTTGCCCTGAGCCTACCCGTTCGTGGGGGTGTGGCCGCCACCACCATAGGGTCTGACTATCCTACATTTAGTGGTGACGATGACCGCCTTGCTCTACAGTAACCACCATTGCCACCGTAGAGTGAGCTTACCTTGTGGCACCAACGAACAAGAAATTGAAAGAAACGATTTCCTGTTCGTCTGTAAGGTACTCATGAACCGAACACACACCAGGATCGCCCTTTTTCAATGGGGCTGAATCTGTTATACATGTTATATCGCTCAAGAACAGCCTGAACGAAACGTTTTTCCGGCGGCTTGTTATTGTCAGGATACATTACTTCCAGAAATGATCTGTAGGCCATCGGAATTGAGTTTCCCAGAGATTTGTGAACCGTTAAAACAAGTTACCGGAAATGATCCGTGTATTGTTTCCATGGCTTATGGGCCATCGGCATTAAGTTTTCCAAAACCGTTGGAGTCGAGAATTGTGTGGCCGTGCTACTTTAAATCATTGAACAACTAACCATTTCGGCGGATGATTTAGATTTAAGATGCAGCTGTTCCAGTTCAAAATATGGGTTACCTATTGTTGCAATTAGCCATACGTCAAAGTCTACAAACAATTGAAAGTGCTCAAATACAGCAATAGTATATTTGAGCAGGTTTATAACTTATGAGCAATGAAGATGTAACATCTAAAATTAGTATAACATGCATGTTATATTGCAGATAGGCTCATATTCCACGATATCAAAATGATGGTGAGTACAAATCCTCTAATTTCAGATGAGATCAAATTGATCCAAGAATAAATTCTCATCAGTTATTGTGAAGACGACAAAAAAGAGATATTTCTTTTATTCATTTCTCCCTTCGGACAAGGGGTGGCTTTGGAGGGCCTTCATCCAAACTCAAGATTTTGGCTGTGGAGGAGTATAGGATGAGCAATTAGCATAGCATTGCTCCCTCGTGTCATAGCATAAATTAGTAGGCACGCAACAAAACATGCGTTTGGTGAAGGAAACGAATTCTCTGTTGCATGGCTTGTCTCCAATAGTAAAATCAGGGTGCGGTCTCCTGCTGCCCGTAGCGATTGCATGATCACTATCCTTGTTCAGAGCAGCATCAAATTCTTGTTGCACCAAATCACGAGCAGAGACTTTTAATCACCACGAAACCATGATGTCAGGTTCCAGAAGTAGTCAATCATATCAACAGAGTTGAAACCATACGAATTAAGAAAAAATTATGTCAAGGGAGTTGAAATAAAAGAATTAATTAGGCAAACAAATTACCTTGAGTAATAACTCCACAAAGGGCAGTGAGAAAAAGTGAGACGAGGAAGAAACGAAAGAAAGAAGCCATTGTATTGTGAATCGATGAAGCAATAGCAGGTTCAAAATGGTATTTATAGATGAAAAATCAAGACATATTAATTTACAAATCATTTGTTCTGATCCAAAATGAAGGGCATTGAATAATGGAAAATATTGACGAGATAAGCAAGTCTTTCTTTCTTTTTTTTGTGAAGATCACACCTTGCTTTTTGTGAGACGAGTCCTGCCAGGTGGGTAACGCCCTGACTTCATAAAAGAAGTTTCGCTCCATACTAGAGACTTTATTTGATATTAAACATTAAATGGTACCCAACTATGATTAGATTCTAGTAATTAACTAATTGCTATTTCTGAACGTCCATTATTAGTTACTAAATTTACTTCGCATGGAAACAACTGCAAAAAATCGGAAAGGAACTTTCAAAAATGTTTGTAATGTCTACTTGCTTTATCAAGTTGGCAAGTAATCAAGTTGCCTTATGCAGAAAACCACGCGAGATGGAAACTTGTTCCCTCTCTCTCTCTGTGTGTGCGAGCGTGTGTTTGTGTCTCTCTAATTTCAGCGTTAGTCAAAAACACACACACCACATATATCTTGCGTGTGTTTATAGAGGGACTATTTGTCAGACCGCAGCTATTTACTGGTGGCTTTACAGTTCGAACTTATGTCAATTCTTCACAAAATTATCTGAAAAATCTTACGCATATTATTCTGTCCAATGCATTTTATATAGTAAGTAAAAGCATTAGAAAGTTTCCTGGATCATTCTGGTTTCGCCAGACATGCCTACCGGTTTCCGTTGGATTCAAAATCTTGAACTATTTTAAGTTGGCTCTGGTTTTGTTTTAAGCATTTGGAATTTAAAACAATTAGACCCAAAACTCGCTGTTCGCAGATTCGAGAGCTATTTCAGAAAAGGGTCTGGTTTTGTTATTACAGAAGACAAGTTTGTATCAGGCATCGACCTACAAGTTATTCTACAGATTAAGAATGCAATTGGCAATTGGACCCTTGATATGCTATTAGTGGATGTAACACTCAACTGCGATGCTGCAAATTGAGAGAGAGAAGCGGGTGCAAGCAGACCATGTACCAAAGATAAATGGATCAATTAAAAATAAAAGTTTCTTAGAGAAGTACAAAGTACTTTTAAGTGGGTGTATTGTTTCAGTGTTCATCATTCATCTTTGTTGATTGAATGTTCAGGCATGGTTTGCACAACCCATCCTCTCTATCTCGCTCTCTAAATACGAGTGTCTACATCTTGCTGAACATGTATTTGGTGTTGTGGTATTGCATTTAACTTCTAAATGCCCTTCCATCGACAAGACATTTGGATTTTTGTATTGTTTATTGTTGGGAGGAGTCATTGCTTCTTCTTCTTTTATATGAACGAGGCAAATGCCTATGATACTACATTCTCCACTAGTGCACAAATTTCATCCGTGAGCATGTGTGAGTTGTCTAAGAAAAGATGGTACCTCTTCCCAGATGTGAAGCCCCTTCAGTTGTTCCTAGCTAATAGGTCAGCCAACTTATTGCTCTCGCGATGTACAAATGTAGCTTGAACATACCAGTTTCACTTCATTATTTCCAGTTTCTTAAGGAGAGTGGATGCACATTGTCCGACAGATTGCTCTCTCCGAAACCATCAGACTAGTTCCAGAGAATCCATCGCGAGGATTATCACACGGTATCCTTCAGACCAAGCTACTTCAAGACCTATTAATGCTCCCCATGATTCAGCATCCAATGCCAAGAACCAACTAATATTGAATTTAAAACCAAGTAACCATTTTCCATTAGAATCACGCAAGACTCATCCACATTTAGCAACTCCTGCATTTCCCCAGCTCGCCCCATCACAGCCCTCCTCCATTAGTGCCATCCATATTCTTTGAGCTTCCTCTACCTGCCTATCTTGATGATGGGGAAGGTTATTATTTGCTTTTTCAATGGCCAAGGCAAGACTCTGGATGGCTAGTGCAGAAAATCGTGGGTATTCTGATCTTGTTTCGTGGATGTTTTCATTTCTCCACTTCCATAGCAACCAGCAACCTACCCCACATACTAATTTCCATTAGTATGGTTTTTTTACTTTCGATCGGTAAGATTACTATACAACCAAGAATATCTCTAGGCTCCAAAAAAGTTCCAAGCGCTTCTCTTTAGAAACTATCCTTGGGCAATCACGAAGTGCATGCAGGACATCTTCGTGACCATTACAGAAATGGCATCCAAACGCAAATCCACTTCATCTTCCTCGCATCTTGCCAATGTATAGTTTGTTGTATCCAACCATCCAAAGAAAAGTTTGAATTTGATGCGGTCTAGGCCATTCCCAAATGCTTCGCTATACCAGTGATCTATCAGCCCATCTTTTCCTCTAATGAGGATATATGTGCTCTTTACTGAAAAGGATCCACTAGGGGTTGTGGCACACTTGATACCATCTGGTTCGAGCTCAACTGTGGGGGGGGCATCGCTTTAATCTGAGCCACTACCTCACTCGGTAGGACATTGTGTATTCTCTCCGAACTCCATTGTCCATCCTTAACAAAGTCACAGACATTCCACTTCAACTGATTTGATGGTATTGAAGGTTATAACTTCTCATATAGAGATCGACTCTTGCCCAGCCATATATCCTTACCGTTGCCAAGGTCGCTGCAAGTTCCTTTTTCAATATACGGCCACACTTTCACAATTGCTCGCCATAGGTTTAGTTGCCCGGTGCATACCCTTTGATTGTCTTAGGGTAGGTGCTCTTTTGTTATATTTAGTTCGCAGGACTGTAACACATAGGCTTTGGTCATTCTTCCGCAGCGCCCAAACAGTTTTTAAGATGCATGCCTGGTTCATAGACTGTAGGTGTTTGATCCTTAGTCCACCACTCATTTTTGGCTTGTAAAAGGTCTCCCATTTGATGGTGTATGCTTTCTGGGTGCCCTCCTAATGGCCCCAGAAAGCATGTGGCTTGTGGAAGCTCGTTCACCAACATCGGGTAAATCGAAATAAAGGCTAATACCGATTTGGCTAAGGTTACCGTCCCCGTAAAACTAAGACAGTTAACCTTCCATCCTGTGAGCCATCTCTTGATCTTCTTGATGATGTGCTGATGATCTTGTCTCATGCTTCTTCCTTGTAAGATCGGAAACCTTGGGTAGTGTCCAAATGAATCAATGGCCCAGAACCCCGATATCTAGATAATTGTTTGCTTGATTGCACTGGGTGCATTAGCTGAGAACACGATATGAGATTTTTCTTTATTGATCTTGTGACCTAAAAAGGCACAAAATGTCGTTAACACATCCATTGTTACCTTTATTTGTTCCTCTGTGGTTTCACCAAACAACATTAAATCATCGACAAACATGAAATGTGATATATATGATCGATTTGCGCCCCATCCGGAAAGGCTTCCATCTTCCATACATAATAACGTCATATATCAGCTGGGAGAGTTTCTCCATACACAGCATACAAATATAAGGGGAGATCGGGTCGCCCCGTCAAATGTCACGAGAAGGATAGAAAGGCTCAGAAGGAACTCCATTCCATAGTAATTCTAGTGATGACAGTTGTGATACACTCGATAATCATCTTGATTAACCAAATTGGTAGCTTTGTATCTTGAAGGACTTGTTCAATATAATCCCATTGCAACCTGTCATAGGCCTTCTCAAGGTCTATCTTTTTCCTTTTAAGCCAACAAACAGCAAAATAAAAGAGCCAACAAAAATCATGCAGCAAAATACATCAAAAAGAGCATAGGTAGAACCATAGAATAACCATCAGATGAATAGGAACAAGTTGGCTTTAACGAGAACATGAAGTAGCTTCAGAATAGCCATGGTTATCAGGAAAGAAAAATAATACAATGAAAATGACGCCCAATCAAAAGTTGAACTGAACCAATCAGAATTGATTAGTTAGCAGGACCCAACAACTGTTGGACGTGGGAAAGATAATAGGAATTTTGAATAGGAGTTAAATACCAACCTTTTATGCCTCCTATGATTGTTGGCCCCTAAGACTCTTGGTAATGTGAATGTAGTCCAACTTTTCCCCCAAACTGCTACCTGATTTGCAGCTTCGTAGGACACAGATTCTTGAAATCTGTCAACACTTTCTCACATTAGGCTGGCTATGTATCTCGTATATATGTTGCCAAGAATCTTTCTATACAATTCCACCACTCTCCCAGTATGATCTTCTCCATATCATCACCAAGAGAACCAAATTGATTCCTATCAACATTTTATGCACTCCCTCAAATCGAAGAAGATGGTATTGTGATTTGCAGATCTGTCCCAGGGATCAATGCCCTCAAATCGTTGAGGGAACTGAACGTAGCGTATCTTCTCACCACCTTTGTCCATAATGAAGCATATTCCCTCCCTCAGATTAGAGTTGTAAATATAGTGATCGCAGTTAAGATTGAGGATGAAGGGGCATTAGATATTACTGCTGATGAACGAACCAAGGCATTCATAGCACCGACCTTCTTGTTGTGGTCGTAGCCCGGGCGTTTCTCGCGAGACATGTGAACAAGAAGTGGAAGTCGTACATCAACCTTCGAAAAATGCAAGAGCATGTTATCTTCTGAGCTACTGTCGAGGCACATCCAACGGTGAATACAAAATCACCTACAGAACCACGAAGGTAAGAGGCCATGAAGTTTCAAGCAAATGCAAGACCAGAAAACCATTAAATTCCCAATATCTGAAAATCAGCTATAACTAAGTTTATGTGAGTTGCAAATAAGAAAACAAGAGAAGCTTTTACAGATAGAATCAGAAGCATTACCGGAACTATTCCTTCATGAACACCTAGTGAATGCTGAGGACCTGGAGTGGTCCATGTTTCAGGCCAGTGATCTAGCTCAGTTGGTAGAGCGCAAGGCTCTTAACCTTGTGGTCGTGGGTTCGAGCCCCACGGTGGGCGACGACTGAACCTCTTTTCCAACATCTGTTTGTTCATTTATTTATCTTTGGTTACAGAAGTATAAAAATTCCTTTCAATTGTTGTACTGTGTTATTGTAGAGAATCCCTGTCTGCGTAATTCCTTTCAACCTCTTTTACACCATATCCGTTTCATCTTTCGGAATCTTTGCTTCATTCATCCTTTCTTTTGATGGATCTGAAAAAATTTAACTTTAATGACCTTCATTCATCCATCGGAAATTCACCCAATTGACTGGCAACCCAATCCAAATCGTGACTAGAACCCAGATTAAATGGATCAAAGACCAGAATCCGATACTCCTCTCATGGAGCATTCAAATGGTTCGTTTGTAAGTCACAGTTTCACCACCCGGGCCAGATTCAATAAATCCGATAAATTTGACAGGATTTTTGGCTTTTATTTTGGGACAGTAGGAAGGCCGAAGCTTTACGCATAAAACAGAAAACTTGTAGAACCATAAAACGTGTTATTTCCCAGGCCACTTGTTTCCAACCCTAAAAGTTCCACGAGTTCCACAAAATTCCATGACACAAACGGGCCCTAATGGAGTATCCTTGTCCTTTTTGTATGTGCAGGTCGTCTTCTACAAGAGACTGCACAAGGTTCACTTCACCCATGCAATCCCAAAGTCTCCTTCTGGCAAGATTTTGAGAAAAGATTTGAGAGCCAAGTTGGTGGCCATGAGCCAATAAAGCAACCATGTACGAATTTATATCCAAGTTTATGTTTCCTCCGTATTTGATGCTTTAAATTCTTGTACAACTGAAGTGTATCCAGCTAACTATTTAATTTAATATTGGTGTTGATGCATAATAATTATTATTATCGAACATCTCTTCTTTAAGATGGCTGTATATTTTCTATGATTCATTTCCTAGTCTTGCAAATGTGAAGTACTGTTTGGTTACAATTAGGAGGCCTAAGCCAGGTATGCACACTACGGGTATCGAACTCACAACCTTCATCTTGTGAGTATTAATAAGAAATGTTATGGCAATAGGGTCATTTTTGTATTTCACCCTACACATGGTGGTTTCCGGTTTTCAGCCTACCTCAACCCATCCGATGGGTCTCAAAGTTCCAAAACCTGCACTCCCCTGTGTGGACCTATTGAACCGGACCCTAACCCACCCACAACCTTCAAACAACAACAACAACAACTAAGCCTTTTCCCATACTAGAAGGGGTTGGCTGCATGGATTCTTTGTTTCCATAGATCCCTATCGTGTGCCATGTCAACAGTTAACTCATAATAAGTTAGATCATTCTTTATTGTTTCTTTCCAACACTTTTGTGGTCGTCCTCCACCTCTTTTAATACTTTCCAAATTTAGTTTTTCTAACCTTTTTATAGGTTCTTCTTTTGAGCTTCTTTTTGTATGTCCAAACCATCTTAAACGATATTCTCTCATTTTATCCTCTATTGGTGCCACTCCTAATTTGTTTTTAATAACCTCATTATGTATATGGTATTTTCTTATATAACCATTCATCCATCTCAATATCTTCATTTATGTCACAGACATCTTTTGTACATGATGATTAACTGCCCAACAGTGAGAAGCATAAAACATGACATCTCTAATTGCTGCTCTATAATATTTACCTTTTAACTTTAATGGTATCTTCTTATCACAAAGAATACCTGATACCCCTCTCCATTTTAACTATCCAACATTAATTCTATGCGTAACATCTCCATCAATTCTTCCATCACTCTGAAAAATTGACCCTAAGTATTTAAAACTTTCCTTTTGGAGGATATAATGTGTGCCAATTTTAATTTTTATGTCTGATCAAACTTACATTTCATATATTTTGTTTTTGTTCTACTAAGTCAAAGGCCTTTGCTTTCTATTCCAATTTTCTATTAACTTTTTCCTTAGACTCCTCCACTAACATAATGTCATCAGAAAATAACATACACCAAGGCACTTCATCTTGAATATGTTTTATTAACTCATCAATCTCCATTATAAGTAAGTATAGACTTAAAGTCGATCCTTGATGTAACCCAATATTAACTTCAAAGAAGTCTGTCATTCCTTCATGAGTCCTCACACATGTTTTTGCACCATCGTACATGTCTCTTATAATGTTAATGTATGTCAATGGGATACCTCTTTTTCCAAAGTTTTCTAAAGGACCTCTCTCAGTACCCTATCATAAGTTTTTTCTATATCAATAAATATCATGTGAAGGTCTTTCTTTTTTACTCTAAAATGTACCATAAGACGTCTCAAAAGGTAAATCACTTCAACAGTAGATCTGCCTGACATGAATCCAAATTAGTTCTCTATTGTACTTGATAATTGTCTTAATCTACGTTCCATTATTCTTTCCTACAATTTCATAGTATGGCTCATTAACTTGATACATCGATAATTCACACAATTTTGAATGTCTTCCTTGTTCTTATACATGGGTATAAGTATACTCGCTCTCCATTCCTTGGACATCTTTTGGTTTCTTCATATTTCATTAAATAGTGTTGTGAGCGAAGTGATTCCTATTTCTCCTAGTATTTTCCAAACTTCTATACGAATATTGTCTAGTACTACCAATTTACTACCTTTCATATATTTAAGAGCCTCTTTGACTTCATTCTTTTGAATACGTCGGTAGAAATTGTGGTTTATATACTTTTCTGATTTTGCTAACTCTTCTAAGCTAATACTAACATCTTTATTTTCATTAAAAAGATTATAAAAATAGTTTTTCCATCTATTTCTTATATCATCATTTGCCACTAGAATTTTTTCATCCTCATCCTTGATGCATCTAACATAACTAAGATCTTTAGTTTTCTTATCTCTAGCCCTAGCTATCCTAAAAATATCTCTTTCACCTTCTTTTGAGTTGAGTTCTTTATATAAATCCTTCCGAATTTTAGCTTTTGTTTCACTCTCGGCCTTTTTTGCTTCCTTCTTTACTTTCTTATAAGCTTCTAAAGTTTCACTAGTTTTCTTAGTATAATGTAATTTGTAATATGCTCTCTTTACCTTGATTTTATTTTGCACTACTTCACTCCCCCATGAAGCTTCTTTTTGTGTAAATACACCTCTCTTAGATACACCTAACACATCTTTTGCCACTTTTCTAATATGTATAGTCATATTGTTCCACATATCACAGGGTGTATCAAAATAATTCTAAACATCTCCTTGAAGGGCTTTTTGTTTAAATATATATTCTTTCTCGGTTTTGAGGTTCCATCGTTTAGTCTGAATAGCTCGATGCACTCTTTTCTTTTTTGTCTATTTTTTAATTTGTAAATCAATGACTAAAAGTCGATGTTGGGTGGTTAAGCTTTATCCTGAAATTACCTTGCAATCTTTAAAACACGCTCTATCTTTTTTTCTACAAATAAAGTAATCAATTTGTGTTTGCGATAAGTCACTCTTATAAATAATTAAATGTTCATCTTGTTTTTTGAAGATTGTATTGACTATAAAGAGATCAAATGCCATAGCAAAATTTAAAATCTCTCTACCTTCCTCATTTATATCCCTAAAACCAAAGTTTCCATGAATACCTTGATATCTTAATCCATCTTTACGGACATGTCCATTTAAGTCTCCTCCTAAACAAATCATCTCCCTTTGTGGAACCTTTTGAATCACCTTATTTAACTCTTCTCAAAAAGTTGCCTTTATAATATCTTCTAGTCCTACTTGGGGTGCGTAAGGACAAACTATATTTAAAACTTTTGCTCCTAACACTAATTTCAATGTCATGATTCTGTCATCATATTATTGTATGTCTACCCATAGCCTTCAAAGGTTATTAAAAACATTTTCTTTCAACAAATGATGAGGTTGATTTCATATCAAATATTAAATTGATTTAACATATTAACCATTCAATTTAATCTAAGCTTAATTTTAGCCAAAGGACCCACAAAAGTATGTTATCCCCATCAACTTTCATCGTTATATTGTGCCTCACTCCCCCTCGTTACTTTTTTCTCCCCAATGGGGAACTAAGAGATTACATCTCATCGTACCTCGGTTGGGTTTACCCTAAACCCAACCCCCCTTATTTTTATTTCCTCAATGGGGAACTAAGAGATTACATCTCATCGTACCTCGGGTGGTATACCCGGTCGTAAATTTTGACATGAAGCACATAAAACTTTGAAAACCTTTGTTTCCAACGTTGGTGATATTGAGCACAAACAAGTACGTTCGTGGCTGCATTTACCATTTGTTCTATGTATGATTGTGTTTGAGTAGATATATGAGAACATGAATCTTCTATTAAGACATGCCACCGTAGAGTGAGCTTACCTTTTGGCACCAACGAGCAAGTAATTGAAAGGTACTCATGAACCGAACACACACCAGGATCACCCTTTCTCAATGGGGCTGAATCTGTAATACATATTATATCGCTCAAGAGCAGCCTGAACAAAACGTTTTCCGGCGGCTTGTTATTGTCAGGATACATTGCTTCCAGAAATGATCTGTAGGCCATCGGAATTGAGTTTCCCAGAGATTTATGAACAGTTAAAATAAGTTGCCGGAAATGATCCGTGTATTGTTTCCACGGCTTATGGGCCATCGGCATTAAGTTTTCCAAAACCGTTGGAGTCGAGAATTGTGTCGCCGTGCTACTTTAAATCATTGAACAATTATCCATTTCGGCGGATGATTTACATTTAAGATGCAGCTGTTCCAGTTCAAAATATGGGTTACCTATTGTTGCAATTAGCCATACATCGAAGTCTACATACAATTCAAAGTGCTCAAATACAGCAATAGTATATTTGAGCAGGTTTATAACTTATGAGCAATGAAGATGTAACATCTAAAATAGTACAACATGCTTGTATGGTTTACGGTTTGATTGAATTAATTTAACTAAAAATGTATGTATCGTCGTCATCTTTCTTTTCTTTAAATTGTCAACATTAATACAAGTTTTGAAACATGTAATAATGCATATTCTACATACATTAATACAATCTCATGATAGTTTTTTTTTTGTCTTATCCACTGTTTTTTATGAGAACTGAATAACATAAATAGGCCAGGTTCTAGGGCATATGTGGTTGGAGTCGAGAATTGTGTCGCAATACATTTAAGATGTGGCTGTTCCAGTTCAATTAGCCATACATCGAAGTCTACATACAATTCAAAGTGCTCAAATACAGCAATAGTATATTTGAGCAGGTTTATAACTTATGAGCAATGAAGATGTAACATCTAAAATTAGTACAACATGCATGTATGGTTTACGGTTTGATTGAATTAATTTAACTAAAAATGTATGTATCGTAAAACCATCGGCAATGATCTAGGGCATATGTGTAACATACAATTCAAAGTGCTCAATTAGCCATATATCCACTGTTTTTTATGAGAACTGAATAACATAAATAGGCCAGGTTCTAGGGCATATGATCAAAATAACAGCGGCAATGATCATCACTGCGTTGAATCCCAGCTTTGGGAGCCACTGCAAATTGAAACCGTAAAACCATCGGGCAGAAGAGGGAGAGAGGAGAGGGATCGGGCTCTTCTGGCTGTGTTTGACTCACGGTTCTAGGGAAGCTGGGCCATAATTTATTATGCTCGTAATTCCAAGCCCTGTTGTGCATCAAACTTAGAACCCATCGCTAGCGTGTGGTTTCATAGGCTTCATTGAGTAAAAGACTTGAGCACCAGGGATAGTTGGAACTACGCGCATAATATGTTATATCTGATATGCTTCCAGTTTAGATCCAATTAATTAAATCACTTTAATTAACATTGCTTTAGATGCAAATCTGATTTGTTTTGCTTTGGATCAGGAAAGAATCACAATTCTTTTTTTCTTTCAAATTAGACTCGTTCTGAATCCATTAGGATCCATCTTAAAATATGAAATCATTGAATACATTCGCAAAGAAAACATGAAATAGTTAGAGCATTATATATTGCAGATAGGCTCATATTCCATGATATCAAAATGATGATGAGTACAAATCCTCTAATTTCAGATGAGATCAAATTGATCCAAGAATAAATTCTCATCAGTTATTGTGAAGAAGACAAAAAAGAGATATTTCTTTTATTTATTTCTCCCTTCGGACAAGGGGTGGCTTTGGAGGGCCTTCATCCAAACTCAAGATTTTGGCTGTGGAGGAGTATAGGATGAGCAATTAGCATAGCATTGCTCCCTCGTGTCATAGCATAAATTGGTAGGCACGCAACAAAACATGCGTTTGGTGAAGGAAACGAATTCTCTGTTGCATGGCTTGTCTCCAATAGTAAAATCAGGGTGCGGTCTCCTGCTGCCCGTAGCGATTGCATGATCACTATCCTTGTTCAGAGCAGCATCAAATTCTTGTTGCACCAAATCACGAGCAGAGACTTTTAATCACCACGAAACCATGATGTTAGGTTCCAGAAGTAGTCAATCATATCAACAGAGTTGAAACCATACGAATTAAGAAAAGAATTATGTCAAGGGAGTTGAAATAAAAGAATTAATTAGGCAAACAAATTACCTTGAGTAATAACTCCGCAAAGGGCAGTGAGAAAAAGTGAGACGAGGAAGAAACGAAAGAAAGAAGCCATTGTATTGTGAATCGATGAAGCAATAGCAGGTTCAAAATGGTATTTATAGATGAAAAATCAAGACATATTAATTTACAAATCATTTGTTCTGATCCAAAATGAAGGGCATTGAATAATGGAAAATATTGACGAGATAAGCAAGTCTTTCTTTCTTTTTTTTGTGAAGATCACACCTTGCTTTTTGTGAGACGAGTCCTGCCAGGTGGGTAACGCCCTGACTTCATAAAAGAAGTTTCGCTCCATACTAGAGACTTTATTTGATATTAAACATTAAATGGTACCCAACTATGATTAGATTCTAGTAATTAACTAATTGCTATTTCTGAACGTCCATTATTAGTTACTAAATTTACTTCGCATGGAAACAACTGCAAAAAATCGGAAAGGAACTTTCAAAAATGTTTGTAATGTCTACTTGCTTTATCAAGTTGGCAAGTATTTCCATGGCTGGAAGTTAATCAAGTTGCCTTATGCAGAAAACCACGCGAGATGGAAACTTGTTCCCTCTCTCTCTCTGTGTGTGCGAGCGTGTGTTTGTGTCTCTCTAATTTCAGCGTTAGTCAAAAACACACACACCACATATATCTTGCGTGTGTTTATAGAGGGACTATTTGTCAGACCGCAGCTATTTACTGGTGGCTTTACAGTTCGAACTTATGTCAATTCTTCACAAAATTATCTGAAAAATCTTACGCATATTATTCTGTCCAATGCATTTTATATAGTAAGTATAAGCATTAGAAAGTTTCCTGGATCATTCTGGTTTCGCCAGACATGCCTACCGGTTTCAGTTGGATTCAAAATCTTGAACTATTTTAAGTTGGCTCTGGTTTTGCTTTAAGCATTTGGAATTTAAAACACTTAGACCCAAAACTCGCTGTTCGCAGATTCGAGAGCTATTTCAGAAAAGGGTCTGGTTTTGTTATTACAGAAGACAAGTTTGTATCAGGCATCGACCTACAAGTTATTCTACAGATTAAGAATGCAATTGGCAATTGGACCCTTGATATGCTATTAGTGGATGTAACACTCAACTGCGATGCTGCAAATTGAGAGAGAGAAGCGAGTGCAAGCAGACCATGTACCAAAGGTAAATGGATAAATTAAAAATAAAAGTTTCTTTGAGAAGTACAAAGTACTTTTAAGTGGGTGTATTGTTTCAGTGTTAATCATTCATCTTTGTTGATTGAATGTTCAGGCATGGTTTGCACAACCTATCCTCTCTATCTCGCTCTCTAAATACGAGCGTCTACATCTTGCTGAACATGTATTTGGTGTTGTGGTATTGCATTTAACTTCTAAATGCCCTTCCACCGATAAGAAATTTGGATTTTTGTACTGTTTATTGTTGGGAGGAGTCATTGCTTCTTTTTCTTTTATATGAATGAGGCAAATGCCTATGATACTACATTCTCCACTAATGCACAAATTTCTTCCGTGAGCATGTGTGAGTTGTCTAGGAAAACATGGTACCTCTTCCCAGATGTGAAGCCCCTTCGGCCTTTATAAGTTGTTCCTAGCTAATAGGTCTGCCAACTTATTGCTCTCGCGATGTACATATGTAGCTTGAACATACCAGTCTCACTTCATTATTTCCAGTTTCTTAAGGAGAGTGGATGCACATTGTCCGACAGATTGCTCTCTCCGAAACCGTCAGACTACTTCCAGAGAACCCATCGTGAGGAATATCACACGGTATCCTTTAGACCAAGCTACTTCAAGACCTATTAATGCTCCCCATGCTTCAGCATCCAATGCCAAGAACCAACTAATATTGAATTTAAAACCAAGTAACCATTTTCCATTAGAATCACGCAAGACTCATCCACATTTAGCAACTCCTGCATTTCCCCAGCTCGCCCCATCACAGCCCTCCTCCATTGGTGCCATCCATATTCTTTGAGCTTCCTCTACCTGCCTATCTTGATGATGGGGAAGGTTATTATTTGCTTTTGCAATGGCCAAGGCAAGACTCTGGATGGCTAGTGCAGAAAATCGTGGGTATTCTGATCTTGTTTCGTGGATGTTTTCATTTCTTCACTTCCATAGCAACCAGCAACCTACCCCACATACTAATTTCCATCAGTATGGTTTTTTAAATTTTGAAGGATCGGTAAGATTACTACACAACCAAGAATATCTCTAGGCTCCAAAAAAGTTCCAAGCACTTCTCTTTAGAAACTATCCTTGGGCAATCACGAAGTGCTTGCAGGACATCCTCGTGACCATTACAGAATTGGCATCCAATCGCAAATCCACTTCATCTTCCTCGCATCTTGCCAATGTATAGTTTGTTGTATCCAACCATCCAAAGAAAAGTTTGAATTTGATGCGGTCTAGGCCATTCCCAAATGCTTCGCTATACCAGTGATCTATCAGCTCATCTTTTCCTCTAATGAGGATATATGTGCTCTTTACTGAAAAGGATCCACTAGGGGTTGTGGCCCACTTGATACCATCTGGTTCGAGCTCAACTGTGGGGGGGCATCGCTTTAATCTGAGCCACTACCTCACTCGGTAGGACATTGTGTATTCTCTCCGAACTCCATTGTCCATCCTTAACAAAGTCACAGACATTCCACTTCAACTGATTTGATGGTATTGAAGGTTATAACTTCTCATATAGAGATCGACTCTTGCCCAGCCATATATCCTTACCGTTGCCAAGGTCGCAGCAAGTTCCTTTTTCAATATACGGCCACACTTTCACAATTGCTCGCCATAGGTTTAGTTGCCCGGTGCATACCCTTTGATTGTCTTAGGGTAGGTGCTCTTTTGTTATATTTAGTTCGCAGGACTGTAACACATAGGCTTTGGTCATTCTTCCGCAGCGCCCAAACAGTTTTTAAGATGCATGCCTGGTTCATAGACTGTAGGTGTTTGATCCTTAGTCCACCACTCATTTTTGGCTTGTAAAAGGTCTCCCATTTGATGGTGTATGCTTTCTGGGTGCCCTCCTAATGGCCCCCAGAAAGCATGTGGCTTGTGGAAGCTCGTTCACCAACATCGGGTAAATCGAAATAAAGGCTAATACCGATTTGGCTAAGGTTACCGTCCCCGTAAAACTAAGACAGTTAACCTTCCATCCTGTGAGCCATCTCTTGATCTTCTTAATGATGTGCTGATGATCTTGTCTCATGCTTCTTCCTTGTAAGATCGGAAACCCTGGGTAGTGTCCAAATGAATCAATGGCCCAGAACCCCGATATCTAGATAATTGTTTGCTTGATTGCACTGGGTGCATTAGCTGAGAACACGATATGAGATTTTTCTTTATTGATCTTGTGACCTAAAAAGGCACAAAATGTCGTTAACACATCCATTGTTACCTTTATTTGTTCCTATGTGATTTCACCAAACAACATTAAATCATCGACAAACATGAAATGTGATATATATGATCGATTTGCGCCCCATCCGGAAAGGCTTCCATCTTCCATACATAATAACGTCATATATCAGGTGGGAGAGTTTCTCCATACACAACATACAAATATAAGGGGGAGATCAGTTGTATACAAGAAAAAATGACAAGAAAAGTTTTTCCCAAGGAATTAATAAGAGAATAACTTAGTTTGAGGTTATTAACACAGATTTATGTGGGCCTTTTAAAATAAAGTCATATTATAGAAAAGGTTATTTTATAACATTTATCGATGATTACTCTAGATATATGTATTTATATCTTTTGACACATAAATCTGAGGTACTTTATGCTTTTAAAGAATATAAGCAACAAGTGGAAAACCAATTGGGGCATTCGATCAAAGTCTTAAGATCAAACAGAGGTGGTGAATATACGTAAAGACTTCGGTATTGCAAAACAAAATACAATATTCCGAACACCTCAACAAAATGGTGTAGCTGAGAGATACAACATAACCTTGCTGAATATAACGAGGTCTATGTTGATCGACGTATCTCTTCCAACGGTATTTTGGGAAGAAGCAGTAAGTATAATGGTTTACATACTCAATAGATTATCATGTAAAGTTGTATACACTACACCATATGAGATGTAGTTTGGAAGAAAACCCAACCTAGGTCATATCAAGAGGTGGAGATCTGTTGCACATGTAAAGATTCTTGATCAGTCTTGAGATAAGCTAGACAGTAGGTCCTTGAGATGTATATTCATTGGATATTCAAAAGGTTCAAAAGGATATCAGTTTTATCATAAGGACCACAAACTCATTAAAAGAAAAGATGAATTCTTAGAAGATACTAAAAATGATATCCTGAAAATAATGATGAATGTGTTGATGATCTGGTAGACTTAGACCAATCATCTTTTGAGTCCATTGAAGAACTTCTTGAAACTTCTGAAACCTTAAGTGGACATAAAAGGCCAAAAGTCACTCCGTCCTACTTAAAGGATTATCACACTTGTCTTGCTAAAGAAGTATGTAATTCGGTGGATTTAGATGAGTTGACTGATAACTTGACTTATCAGCAAGCAATGAACTCATCAGAAACAACAGACTGAGGGAAAGCCATGGATGAGGAAATTGAATCCATTGAGAAATAACAATTCTGAGAATTGGTTGATTTGCGAAAAGAAAGGAAAGTCATAGGCTGTAAATGGGTTCTGAAAAAGAAATATAAAGTCAGTGGTACAATTGACAAGTTTAAAGTGAGGTTGGTTGCAAAGGGTTTTTTGCAAAAAGAATAGATGGATTATTGAGACATATTCCCTACTTACAAAATTTGCATCCATCCATATAATCTTGGCAATATCTGCATACCATGATTTGGATTTAAACAGGGGATAGGTTGACTACATCTGTCCAGTCGCAAAAAGAATGGATAGACATCTATTTAAACAGAGTAGCGAATACAGAAAAATACTAAGAACAGAGTGGAAAAAAAACCAAGAAGGCCTTATCCGGGGAAACCCCTATGTAGAAACCTCAATAAGATCCCAAAACCAACATTTTGCTGTAGACTCTCGAAGAACTTACAGAAACCGAAACCACACGAATAGAAGCACGTGGCTGGAATCAGACATTAGGCCGAAAGCAGCCAACAGATCCTCCATGTGAGGAAGAAGCCGAGAACCATGAAACGGATGAATATGAGAAGCCTGCAACATTTGATGCAACCATGATCAATATGCTGCAATATGAATACATTTGATGCCTTATATTCTAATGTCTCATGATTGATGAATTATTTTGGTGTTAGTTGGTTTAATTTGAGGTTAGAGTCAGAATTTTATTAAAAAATTTAAAATATAAAAAACACCTTTGATTCGAGCGGTTAAGAACCGCTCATGTCTACTCAAGTATTCCCCATAAATAAGTACCCATGCATCATAAGATGCAACTAGGTGAATTATTATATATTAAGAGGTCCTTGAAAAATTTGGCGAGAGAAGCAAACAGAAAATTGAATGAACCCTAAATTCAATGCAGAGGATTCAAATAAACAGAAAGAACCTTAAATTCTTTTACCTGTACGGGCTGATGATAGAAGCTGAGACCTTCAGCTTCCTACTAAGTGACTTCTATGCCTTATCAACCTTCTCCGAAGCTGGCCCTGCATGGTCACCACTCTCATTTCGGCGTTCTTGGCCATTAGGATGGAATGCACTCCCAAAACCAAATGTGCCTTTTGATGTATTGTGGCCATTCCTTGCTCATCCAACATAGGTAACGGCTGGACTAGCTATCCATATTGTTACCTATATCTTGGATAAGGAAGGATCATAACCAGAGGACGTTACTGAGATTTTCGGTAACGCTCCAAATGAGGAAAGCTGTAGGAAGAAAATCTGGAAAGAGGGGAGAGCATGCTGCCTATTTAAACAAAGCAGCTAATAGAGAATAGAACACTGAAAAATACTTTGAAAAAGGGAAAACAAACCGAGTTTCTCTCTCGGGAAACCCCTGTGTGGAAACCTCAAATAAATCCACAAAAACAATTCCACTACACTCTCTAGACAAACATAAGCTCCAAGCCTGAACAGAACCGAAGCACGTCGCCGGAAGCAGGCAACTTCCAACATCTGGTATCAAAGCATCGTCATTGACGCTGTAAAAAAAATCACTCAAGTAAAAGGATTTTCAAAGAGAGAAAAAAAAAGGAGAGAAAAGAAAGAAAGAAGGGAAAATGAAGGAAAGAGGATGCATTAAACAGAAGAGAAGGCAGGAAAGCCGAAAAAGCCAAAGTCACCCACACCCAGAAGGGAAGAAAGCTAGAAAGGCCAAAGCCGCCCACGGTGAGGAGGTAGGGAAGTCGAAAAGGCTAAAGCCTCCCACAGTGAGGAGGTAGGGAAGTCGAAAAGGCTAAAGCCTCCCACGGTGAGGAGGTAGGGAAGTCGAAAAGGCTAAAGCCGCCCATAGCCAAAATGTTGGAAAGCCGGAAAGGCCAAAGCCGCCCACGACCAGAAGGTAAAAAAGCCGAAAAGGACAAAACCTTAAACAGATAGAAGGCCAAAGCCGCCCACGGCCAGAAGCCAGGAAAAGCGAGAATGGCCAAAGTCGCTCAAAGCCAAAGGCAAGAAAAACAAAATAGGCCGAAGCCTTCAACGGCCTGAAGGCAGACTACCAAGAACAGGCCAGAATTGTTGTCGTAGAGCGGAACACACAAAAAAAAGAAAGAGGAACCACAGTAGAGCTGTCGGTCGTCTCTCTCGTGTCTCACTCTCTTCCTCCCTATATCAACTTCTCATCGGAAAAAGCAAGAAAACACCCGCGATCGTCAAACAGCAGATTTCCCCTCCCTCTCTCCCTTTGTTTCTCAAACTCTCCTTCTCTCTCCTCCTTTAATATCTTCACAGAAACGGCTAGGTAGTTTCAGAAAACCATGGGCCGAAACCACCCATGTTTTTGGAAAACCACTAATGGTTTCAAGAAACCGCCTCTGTCAGTGGTTACAAATTTGCCACTAGGAAAAATTACAGAATTGTCAAGATATTTTTGGGTAAAAAGACTATTTTGCCCTTAGTATGCAAAAAGTTTGTTTTACCCTCTAGTAGTTTATGAAAATTATGAAATACTAGGTTCTAACTTTACATTTATGCCCTTCCTGATTGAGATAATTATAGTTCTGCCATACAGTCAAAAGACAAGATTGTACTTGTACTTTTTAAATATTTACAGATTCGTCTTGAGGGTTAAAATTATAGTTTTGATCTCGATGAGTCATAAATTTTATAAAAATATCAAAGAGTAATTTTACAAGTCTGTCCTTAGGCTTTTTCAAAATTACAAAAGAGGACAGATAGTTAAAATTATGGTTTTGCCCTTGGTATTATTTAAAAAAGTTCAAAGGCAGAAATTCTTTTGGAAAATTTCAAATTTGTCCCAAGGTGCTTATAAAATTATCGTTGGTTTGTTTTTATAAGATTATGCATCGTTCTAACATGATTTTTGCTCTGTGTGCTCTTTATTTTATATTTGTTTCTTTTTTAAATCGTTTGATTGTAATTATTGCCAAAAATATAAAAATGAGCTCTAGAATATGTGTGTCTGAGTTAGCAAAAACTAAGAAGTTGAACGGTCTTTACTTCGAAACATGGAAGAGGAGAATCCCACCAACTCTAACATTTGAAGGTGTTGAGTATGTATTGAAGAAAACTATGCGTCCGCCACCTCAAGAGGTAAGTGAGCAACAAATAGAAATCTATAAAATATTTCTAAAAGATGACACTATAGCAAGGAGAATCATGTTGACCTACATGGAGGATGACTTGACTAGGGTCTTCGAAGAATCTATAAAATAACTCACAGCGCGGACAGACTGCGAGGACAGTCAGAGAAGTAGGATATAATCTGTGTGATTTCTGAGTACTTGTATATGGACCGCCCAATGAGAGGTTGGTAGATAGACTCGAAAGCTACTTGACAAATCTCAAAGTCCAAGGAAGGGGCAATGGATTTGAAGGAATACAAACCTGGGGAACATCGAGTCTATATAGAAAATAATACTTTCTTAGATATTTTGGGTATTGAGTCTTTTAGAATATTTGTTCAAGGCAAACCAATTGTATTAACTGATGTATTAATTGTGTTATCAATAAGGGGCAAGAATATATGATCAAGAATAAGAAAGAAAAGTTACTAGTAGTATAAGATGAGATAGGGTCTAGCTTCAAATCCAACCAAAGAAAAAATAAACCAAACAAGAAGTTTTGCAAGAATAATTAGAAGGGCGATACAACATAACGTTACTGTAAAGACCTCCAAGTTCGAAAGGTGTAGTTAAGAGATACAACAGAACCTTGTTGTAAAGCCCTCGGCAAAATTTTTTGAATTTTGTAAAAACTTTGGTATTACAAAGCAAAATACAATGCCCAAGACACCTCAACAAAATGGTATAGTTGAGAGATACAACAAAACCTTGTTGAACATGACAATGTCTATATTGATCGATGCCTCTCTACCAAGGGTATTTTGAGGAGAAGCAGTAAGTACAGCGGTTTACATACTCAATAGAGTATCGTGAAAAGTTATATACACTACACCATATGAGATGTTGTTTGGAAGAAAACCCAACCTAGGTCATCTTAGGAGGTGGAGATCTGTTGCACATGTAAAGATCCTTGATCAGTGTAGAGATAAGCTAGACAGTAGGTCCTTAAGATATATATTCATTGGATATCCGCAAGGTTTAAAAGGATATCGGTTTTATCATAAGGACTACATACTCATTAAAAATAGAGATGTTAAATTCTTAGAAGATACTAAGAATGACATCTTTGAAAACAATGATGAATGTATTGATGATCTGGTAGATCTAGATCAATAATCTTTTGAGCCCATTGAAGATCTTCTTGGAACTACCGAAACCTTAAATGGACATAAAAGGCTAAGAGTCACTCTGTCCTACTTAAAGGATTATCACACTTATCTTGCAGAAGAAGTGTGTAATTCAATGGATTTAGATGAGTTGACTGATAACTTGACTTATCAGCAAGCTATGATCTCATCAAAAGCAACAAATTGGGGGAAAGTCATAGATGAAGAAATTGAATCCATTGAAAAAAACCAAGTCTTAGAATTGGCTGATTTACCGAAAAGAAGGAAAACCATAGGTTGTAAATGGGTTCTAAAAAAGAAATATAAAGTTGATGGTACAATACAAGTTTGTACTCCAATACAAGTTTAAAACATATATAAATGTTTTGTATGACATA
Source organism: Brasenia schreberi (assembly GCA_036023115.1). Taxonomy (NCBI): domain Eukaryota; kingdom Viridiplantae; phylum Streptophyta; class Magnoliopsida; order Nymphaeales; family Cabombaceae; genus Brasenia; species Brasenia schreberi. The sequence continues at coordinate 2,909,220 of JAYKKT010000086.1, read as the reverse complement.
AAAATGCAAGCTTGTAAATATCCAAGAACACAAAATTTTGTATTGTTAGTAAAGAGATTCCAATTTAGGAGCGCGAATACAAAGATTTAAGTTTGGGTTTGGGATGATCTAAGCTATAATCTCTCTCTCTCTATATATATAGATATGTATATATATATGATGTAGGCCGGAATTGGATAGAAGCACGCGACCAGAATCAAACAGTAGGCCGGAAGCAGCCAATATCTGGTATCAGAGTCTTGTTACTGACCCTAAAAAAAAAACTTACTCAAGTACGAGATTATCTGTGGAAGAGAAAAAAACAAAAAAAAAGAAAAGAGAAATGTAAGGAGGAGAGGCTGAGAGGCTCAAAAGGCCAGAAGGAAAAGTCGGATACTGTCGGCATAGAAACAGAAAGGCTGGGAAAGAACCAGTCATGATTGGCACAAAAGCTGATAAGGCTAGGAAAGAACTAGTCACCGCCGGCACAAAAAGGTTGAAAGGCCTGAAAAGAACTAGTCGATGCTAAAACAGAGGCTGAAAGGCCATAAGGAGACCAGTTGCAGCCGACACAGAGGCCATAAGGCCAGAAGGAGACTAGTCGTAGTCGGCACAGAGGCCGAAAGTCTAAAAGGGGACCAGTTGCGACTGCCACAAAAGCTGAAAGACCAGGAGGCGGATCGTATGCCAGGAGTAGGGCTCCACCAACCTCCGCCCTCTCCCTCTCTCTCTCTCTCTCTCTCCTGCTAAACCAACCCCAAAACTGCCAGCAGTTTCCAAGAAACTATCTCGAGCAACGGACTAAAAAGTTTATTCTGTCTCGATCGGTTTTTAGTATTTACAATTTTATCACTAGGCAAAATTATGAAAATATCCAGATTTTTTTGGTAAAAAGATTGTTTTACCCTTACTATGCAAAAAGTCTGTTTTACACTAGCGATTTATAAAAATTACGAAATACTAGCTTCTAACTTTATAGTTTTGCCCTTATCAATTGAGTTAATTTCCTTTCTACCACTGTGTCAAAAGATAGTTTGTTCCTATACATTTGAATATTTACAAATTCAGCCTAAGGGTTAAAATTACAGGTTTAACCCCGATCAATTACGAATTTTTTAAAGATACCAAAGAGTAATTTTACAAATTTGTCCTTAAGCTTTTTTAAAAATTTCAAAGGTGGAAAAATAGTTAAAATTACCATTTTACTACTAGTATTATTTGAAAAATTCAAAAGGCAGAAACTTTTTGGAAAAATTACAAGTTTGTCCCAAGTAGTTTATAAAATGTTTTTAGTGCATTTTTATGATATTGTCCATCATTCTAATATAATTCTTGCTATGTGTGTTTGTTGCTTTATGTTTATTTCCTTTTTAGATCGTCTAATTGTTATTATTACCAAACACATAAAAATGAGGTCTAGAATATTTGTGTCTGAGTTGACAAAAACTGAGAAATTAAACGGTCTGAACTTCAAAACATGGAAGAAAAGAATTCCACTTTCTCTAACACTTGAGGGGGTTGAGTGTATTTTAAAGAAAACAATGCGTTTGTCACCACCAGACGTAACTAAGCAACAAATAGAAATGTATAAAACATTTCTAAAGGATGACACCATAGCAAGGACAATTATGTTGACCTATATGGAGGATGACTTGATTAGAGTCTTCTAAGAATTCGAGTCCGCCAAAGAGCTGTTTGACTCAATAACAGCCAAGTATGATACAACTATCAAATTACATGTTTAATTGCTACTATAACAGTACAACTCCTTCAGAGTGAAAGAAGGAGATAATGTAGTAGAACATGTAAACCACATGTTAGTAATGGCTAGGGACGTAGACGAGAAAAAATAAGTATTCCTGAAATCGATGTAGATATTAATGATATTAAACATTTTGCCCCCATCATGGAACATGGACACCACCACCCTAAGGTTAGGGTATGAAATTAACCTTACTGAATTGCCCCTCAAACTAGCAATAGAGCAAGAACATATGATCAAGAATAAGAAAGAAAAGTTACTAGTAGTATAAGATGAGATAGGGTCTAGCTACAAATCCAACCATAGAAAAAATAAACCAAACAAGAAGTTTGGCAAGAATAATAAGAAGGGCGATACAACACAACGTTGTTGTAAAGACCTCCAAGTTCGAAAGGTGTAGTTAAGAGATACAATAGAACCTTGCTGTAAAGCCCTCGGCAGAATTTCTTGAATTCTTTAAAAACTTTGGTATTGCAAAGCAAAATACAATACCCATGATACCTCAATAAAATGGTATAGTTGAGAGATACAACAAAATCCTACTAAACATGACAAGGTCTATATTGATCGATGCCTCTCTATTAAGGGTATATTGAGGAGTAGTAAGTACAACGGTTTACATACTTAATAGAGTATCGTGAAAAGTTGTATACACTACACCATATGAGATGTTGTTTGAGAAAACCCAACCTAGGTTATCTCAAGAGGTGGGGATCTTTTGCACATGTAAAGATCCTTTATCAGTGTGGAGATAAGCTAGACAGTAGGTCCTTAAAATATATATTCATTGGATATCCGAAAGGTTCAAAAGGATATCGGTTTTATCATAAGGACTGCAGACTCATTGAAAATAAAGATGTTAAATTCTTAGAAGATACTAAGAATGACATCTTTGAAAACAATGATGAATGTGTTGATGATCTGATAGATCTAGATCAATCATCTTTTGAGCCCATTGAAGATCTTCTTGAAACTATCGAAACCTTAAATAGACATAAAAGGCTAAGAGTCACTCTGTCCTACTTAAAGGATTATCACACTTATCTTGTAGAAAAAATGTATAATTCAGTAGATTTAGATTAGTTGACTGATAACTTGACTTATAAGCAAGCTATGATCTCATCAAAAGCAACAAATTGGGGGAAAGTCATGGATGAAGAAATTGAATCCATTGAAAGAAACCAAGTTTGGGAATTGACTGATTTGCCGAAAAGAAGGAAAGCCATAGTTGTAATTGGGTTCTAAAAAAGAAATATAAAGTCGATGGTGCAATCGACAAGTTTAAAGAGAGATTGGTTGCAAAGGATTTTTCGCAAAAAGGGAAGATAGATTATGTTTAGACATATTTCCCAATAGCGAAATTTACATACATACATACATATAATCTTGGCAATATTTGCATACTATGATTTGGATTTACATCAGTTAGATGTATAGACAACTTTTCTAAATAGAGATTTAGAAGAAATCATATACATACAGCAGCCTGAAGGATTTGTGGTTGAAGGCCAAGAAGATAAAGTATATAGGTTGCGAAAATCCATATATGGCCTTAAACAGTCACCTCGCCAATGGTATTTGACTTTTCAAAATGTCATTATAGAACTTGGGTTTGTAGCTAATAAACTTGATCATTTTGTATATGTCTGGAACAGTGGGAGCCACTTTGTCATCTTATCATTATATGTAGATGACATATTGTTGACTGAAAACGACAACGAGATGATTGTCAAAACCAAGTCATGGTTGAACTCAAAGTTCGAAATGAAGCATATGGGGAAGCATCCTATATCCTAGGAATAAAGGTCTCTTGAGATAGCGAATTTAAACTCTTATGCCTGAGTCAGGAGAGAAATATTGACTATATCCTCAAGAAGTTCAAAATTGGTAAATGCAAGTTTGCTAATACACCTGTTGCAAAAGGGGTGAAATTAAGTAAGATTGATTATCCCGGTAAAGGAGACAATAAGTCTAATGTTCCTTATTTACAAGCTGTGGGTAGCTTGATGTATGTTATGTTGTGTACAAGACCTGATATCAGCTTTATTGTTGGTCTTATAAGTAGATATAAAAGTAATCCTGGTTTGCAACACTGGATAGTTGTGAAAAGGATTTTAAGATATCTGAAAGGAATAGAAGACTTGAAATTGTGTTTTCAAGCAGATGAACTGAAAGTGGTAGGATACTGAGACATTGACTTTGTTGAGAGGAAAGATGACAGCAAATCAACCTCGGGACAAATATTCTTATTTGGAGATGGTGTTGTTTCTTGGGTATGTAAGAAATTGGTTGTGTAGTATTGCATGCAAAGGAAGCTGAGTATGTAGCTTGCTGTATCGCTACAATGAGTGTTGTTTGGATAAGCTACTTTACAAGAGATTTGAACTTGGAAATAACTAACGAGTTTACTGTGATAACAATACAACAATTACTCTTATGAAGAGTGGAGCTGGTTGTTGAAAAAGCAAGCATATAATGGTGAAATACCACTATGTTCATGATATGATGATGAGAAAGGAAATATCCATCTCATATATGCCAACAATTGATATGTTGGCATACCCCTTACAAAAGGCATAACAGAGAAACTTTTCTCAAAACATGTTATAAACATAGGTTTGAGGTATGTTTGATTGTTGTGTAGGGAAATAACCACACAACGGATAAAAGTGTTGTATAGGTAAACAACCATACAACGGATAAGTTATTGTGAAGGGAAATAACCACACAACAGGTATTGATTGTAGTAGTGATCATGAAAAGACAATACTAGGTAAACCCTATAAAAGTGGGAGAAAACTAATATATTTGTACACTTGGCTCGAATGGTCAAGTGGGAGATGATGTGTTGTGGCCATTCTCAGCAATCCAGTACAGGTAATGGCTGGACTGACCATCCAGACCGTTACTTATATCTTGGATTAAGAAGGATCATAATAGTTGGAGAACGTTACCAGGATTTGCGGTAATGCTCTAGATAATAATGCTCCAGCTGAGAGAAGCCGCAAGAGGAAAATACGAGAAAAGGATGAGCACGCTGCTCTAGTTAAATAGAGCAGCGAATACAGGAAAATATTGAGAATACAGTGAAAAAAAACAACAAACTGAGAAGGACTTCTCCTGAGAAACCCCTGTGTGGAAACTTTAATAAGATCTCAAAACCAACATTCCACTACAAACTCTCTAGGAACTTACATAAACCGGAACTAGGCGAACAGAAGCACGTGGTCGGAATCAGACAGAAGCACGCGGTCGGAATCAGACAGTAGACCGAAAGCACCCAACAGATCCTCCATGTGAGGAAGAAGCCTACAACCACGAAACGGATGAATATGAGAAGCCTCCAACAGTTGATGCAACCATGATCAATATGCTGCAATATGAATACATTTGATGCCTTCTATTCTAATGTCTCATGATTGATGAGTTAGTTCGGTGTCAGTTGGTTTAATTTGAGTTTAGAGTCGGAATTTTATTGAAAAATTAAAAATATAAAAACCACCTTTGATTCAAGCGGTTAAGAACCGCTCATGTCTACTCAAGTATTCCCCGTAAATGAGTACCCATGCATCATAAGATGCAAATGGGTGAAGTGTGGGTCTTGTGGCACTGTTGTGCGGAACGCGGAGCTAAAGATCATCGACTCGCACACTGGTGCCTCTCTCCCTTGAAACCAACCAGGGGAGATATGCATTCATGGTTCGCAAATCATGAAAGGTATGTAATGAATGAGCATGCATTTAACCACCACCACCACCACCACCACCATCAACAACTAACCCTTTCGATGAGTGTGCATGCCACTAACCAAGAAAAGAAAAAGAACCACATTATATTGTCTCCTGGTTCCGAATACCACCATGTGAACTATTTAATAGAACTTAGGTATCAAACTATGGTGATGAATATGCATTAATGTTGTTACGTACATGCATTAACGACATTTAGATTGCATGACATGATCGAACACAGTGTCTGTGTAAGAATCCATGTGGGTGGCCTCAATTATGGTGCTAGATCACATGGTTTTCATTTGGGTAACAAGTTAATTGCTTATTTTTAGTGTGGTTTAAAGAACAGATCAAAACCAATTAAACAGATAGAAGCCGGTGGTTTGGTTTGATTTGCTTATCAAGTACAAAGGCTTTCAAGTGAGTCATTTTCACTTTCTTTCTTCTAGCAAGCTTTCATTTACTTTGAGGGTGAGAGTATTATTGCTTAGGCCTGTTAAACTTGTTGACAAACGAGCTGAACGTGAGCAGTTTGTTGAGTAACTTTCGCTACGAAGAACAACGCTTGGTTGATTCAATTCGTTTGGCACTTGTCCTCCATCACCAAGGTCTCAAGTTCGAATCTTGTGACCAGCACCAGGAGAGCTTTATCCCTATAGCAAGCCATTCCGGCTTGAACTGAATTAGTCAGAGCCCTTGTTTAGGTGGACAAAAAATAACTTTCTAGTTTCATGCTTTAAATTCTTGTACAACTGAAGTGTATCCAGCTAACTATTTAATTTAATATTGGTGTTGATGCATAATAATTATTATTATCGAACATCTCTTCTTTAAGATGGCTGTATATTTTCTATGATTCATTTCCTAGTCTTGCAAATGTGAAGTACTGTTTGGTTACAATTAGGAGGCCTAAGCCAGGTATGCACACTACGGGTATCAAACTCACAACCTTCATCTTGTGAGTATTAATAAGAAATGTTATGGCAACAGGGTAATTTTTGTATTTCACCCTACACATGGTCGTTTCTGGTTTTCCTAGAATCAAGAACCAGATCCAAATTGGTACAAAATTGTTGATTCCGATTTCTGTTTCACTTTGAGTCTTAACTCACCTAGAATCGAAAAAAATCATTAAACCTTTGAAACCTCAAAAGAAACATATCGGAGGGCTCTATTTTCGACCTGCTTCCAGTTCTACAGAAGATGAAACCAAAACCAAACCAAGTGATCTTCAATTCTAGTTCTAGTTTAACGAGTTTCAATTCCAGTTCCAGTCGGTTCTTGGTCAGGTTGAGTACCGGTTAGAACTACTTGGCCAATTCCGAACCAACCTACTGTACTCGAATCCTCACTGCTTTTAGATAAACTTCTCATAACCTACCTCACCCATCCGATGGGTCTCAAAGTTCCAAAACCTGCACTCCCCTGTGTGGGACCTATTGAACCGGACCCTAACCCACCCACAACCTTCAAACAACAACAACTAAGCCTTTTCCCATACTAGAAGGGGTTGGGTACATGGATTCTTTGTTTCCACATATCCCTATCGTGTGCCATGTCAACAGTTAACTCATAATAAGTTAGATCATTCTTTATTGTTTCTTTCCAACACTTTTGTGGTCGTCCTCCACCTCTTCTAATACTTTCCAAATTTAGTTTTTCTAACCTTCTTATAGGTTCTTCTTTTGATATTCTTTCTATATGTCCAAACCATCTTAAACAATATTCTCTCATTTTATCCTCTATTGGTGCTACTCCTAATTTGTTTTTAATAACCTCATTATGTATATGGTCTTTTCTTATATGACCACTCATCCATCTCAATATCTTCATTTCTGTCACAGACATCTTTTGTACATGTTGATGATTAACTGCCCAACACTGAGAACTATAAAACATGACATCTCTAATTGTTGCTCTATAATATTTACCTTTTAACTTTAATGGTATCTTGTTAACACAAAGAATACCTGATGCCCCACTCCATTTTAACCATCCAGGATTAATTCTATGTGTAACATCTCCATCAAGTCTTCCATCACTCTGAAAAATTGACCCTAAGTATTTAAAACTTTCCTTTTGGAGGATATAATATGTGCCAATTTTAATTTTTATGTCTGATCAAACTTACATTTCATATATTTTGTCTTTGTTCTACTAAGTCAAAGGCCTTTGCTTTCTAATGTTTCTATCCATAGTTCCAAATTTCTATTAACTTTTTCCTTAAACTCCTCCACTAACACAATGTCATCTCCAAATAACATACACCAAGGAACTTAATCTTGAAACCATTATAAATAAGTATGGACTTAAAGTTGATCCTTTATGTAACCCAATATTAACTTCAAAGAAGTTTGTCATTCCTTCATGAGTCCTCGCACATGTTTTTGCACCATTGTACATGTCTCTTATAATGTTAATGTATGTCAATGGGATACCTCTTTTTCCAAAGTTCTCTAAAAAACCTCCCTCAATACCCTGTCATAAGTTTTTTCTATATCAATAAATATCATGTGAAGGTCTTTCTTTTTTGCTCTAAAATATACCATAAGACGTCTCAAAAGGTAAATCGCTTCAAGAGTAGATCTGCCTGACATGAATCCAAATTAGTTCTCTATTATACTTGATAATTGTCTTAATCTACGTTCCATTATTCTTTCCTACAATTTCATAATATGGCTCATTAACTTGATACCTCGATAATTCACACAATTTTGAATGTCTCCCTTGTTCTTATATATGGGTATAAGTATACTCACTCTCCATTGCTTGGACATCTTTTGGTTTCTCCATATTTCATTAAATAGTCTTGTGAGTGAAGTGATTCCTATTTCTCCTAGTATTTTCCAAACTTCTATACGAATATTGTCTGGTCCTACCAATTTACCACTTTCATATGTTTAAGAGCCTCTTTGACTTCATTCTTTTGAATACGTCTGTAGAAATTGTGGTTTATATACTTTTCTTATTTGGCTAACTCTCTTAAACTAATACTAACATCTTTATATTCATTAAAAAAATTATAAAAATAGTTTTTCCATCTATTTCTTATATCATCATTTGCCACTAGAATTTTTTCTTCCTCATCCTTCATGCATCAAACATAATTAAGATCTTAAGTTTTCTTATCTCTACCCCTAGCTATCCTAAAAATATCTCTTTCACCCTCTTTTGAGTTGAGTTCTTTATATAAATCCTTCCAAATTTTAGCTTTTGTTTCACTCTCGGCCTTTTTTGCTTCCTTCTTTACTTTCTTATAAGCCTCTAAAGTTTCACTAGTTTTCTTAGTATAATGTAATTTGTAATATGCTCTTTTTGCCTTCATTTTATTTTGCACTACTTGACTCCACCACGAAGCTTCTTTTTGTGTCAGTACACCTCCCTTAGATACACCTAACACATCTTTTGCCACTTTTCTAATATGTATAGTCATATTGTTCCCCATATCACAGGGTGTATCAAAATAATTCTAAACATCTCCTTGAAGGACTTTCTGTTTAAATATATATTCTTTCTCGCTTTTGAGGTTCCACCATTTAGTCCGAATAGCTCGATGCACTCTTTTCTTTTTTGTCCATTTTTTTATTTATAAATCAATGACTAAAAGTCGATGTGGAGTGGTTAAGCTTTATCCTGAAATTACCTTGCAATCTTTAAAACACGCTCTATCTTTTTTTCTACAAATAAAGTAATCAATTTGTGTTTGTGATAAGCCACTCTTATAAATAATTAAATGTTCATCTTGTTTTTTGAAGATTGTATTGACTATAAAGAGATCAAATGCCATAGCAAAATTTAAAATCTCCCTACCTTCCTCATTTATATCCCTAAAACCAAAGTTTTCATGAATACCTTTATATCTTAATGCATCTTTACCGACATGTCCATTTAAGTCTCCTCCTAAACAAATCATCTCTCTTTGCGGAATCTTTTGAATCACCTTATTTAACTCTTCCCAAAAAATTGTCTTGATATATCTTCTAGTCCTACTTGGGGTGCCTAAGCACAAACTATATTTAAAACTTTTGCTCCTAACACTAATTTCAATGTCATCATTCGGTCATCGTATTATTGTATGTCTACCCATAGCCTTCAAAGGTTATTAAAAATATTTTCTTTCAACAAATAATGAGGTTGATTTCATATCAAATATTAAATTGATTTAACACATTAACCATTCAATTTAATCTGGGCTTAGTTTTAGCCAAAGGACCCACAAAAGTATGTTATCCCCATCAACTTTCATCGTTATATTGTGCCTCACTCCCCCTCGTTACTTTTTTCTCCTCAATGGGGAACTAAGAGATTACATCTCATCGTACCTCGGGTGGGTTTACCCTAAACCCAACACCCCTCGACCCGGCATGCTAGACCAGGGTATACCCGGTCGTAAATTTTGACATGAAGGACATAAAACTTTGAAAACCTATGTTTCCAACGTTGGTGATATTGAGCACAAACAAGTACGTTCGTGGCTGCATTTACCATTTGTTCTATGTATGCTTGTGTTTGGTAGATATATGAGAACATGAATCTTCTATTAAGAAATGCATTTGTAGACCCAAGATAGATAGGACCAACTAGGAACAGGAACAGGACGGCTCCAAACGGCCGTTTTCGGTTCGTGGGGGTGTGGCCAACACCACCATAGGGTTTGACTATCCTACATTTAGTGGTGACGATGACCGCCCTGCTCTACAGTAGCCACCATTGCCACCGTAGAGTGAGCTTACCTTTTGGCACCAACGAGCAAGTAATTGAAAGAAACGATTTCTTGTTCGTCTGTAAGGTACTCATGAACCGAACACACACCAGGATCGCCCTTCTCAATGGGGCTGAATCTGTTATACATGTTATATCGCTCAAGAGCAGCCTGAACAAAACGTTTTCCGGCGGCTTGTTATTGTCAGGATACATTACTTCCAGAAATGATCTGTAGGCCATCGGAATTGAGTTTCCCAGAGATTTATGAACAGTTAAAATAAGTTGCCGGAAATGATCCGTGTATTGTTTCCACGGCTTATGAGCCATCGGCATTAAGTTTTCCAAAACCGTTGGAGTCGAGAATTGTGTCGCCGTGCTACTTTAAATCATTGAACAATTATCCATTTCGGCGGATGATTTACATTTAAGATGTAGCTGTTCCAGTTCAAAATATGGGTTACCTATTGTTGCAATTAGCCATACATCGAAGTCTACATACAATTCAAAGTGCTCAAATACAGCAATAGTATATTTGAGCAGGTTTATAACTTATGAGCAATGAAGATGTAACATCTAAAATTAGTACAACATGCATGTATGGTTTACGGTTTGATTGAATTAATTTAACTAAAAATAGTCGTCATCTTTCTTTTCTTTAAATTGTCAACATTAATACAAGTTTTGAAACATGTAATAATACATATTCTACATACAATTATACAACTTCATGATAGCTTTTTTTTGGTTTTATCCACTGTTTTTGATGAGAAATGAATAACATAAATAGGCCAGGTTCTAGGGCATATGATCAAAATAACAGCGGCAATGATCATCACTGCGTTGAATCCCAGCTTTGGGAGCCACTGCAAATTGAAACCGTAAAACCATCGGGCGGAAGAGGGAGAGAGGAGACGGATCGGGCTCTTCTGGCTGTGTTTGACTCACGGTTCTAGGGAAGCTGGGCCATAATTTATTATGCTCGTAATTCCAAGCCCTGTTGTGCATCAAACTTAGAACCCATCGCTAGCGTGTGGTTCCATAGGCTTCATTGAGTAAAAGACTTGAGCACCAGGGATAGCTGGAACTACGCGCATAATATGTTATATATCTGATATGCTTCCAGTTTAGATCCAATTAATTAAATCACTTTAATTAACATTGCTTTAGCTGCAAATCTGATTTGTTTTGCTTTGGATCAGGAAAGAATCACAATTCTTTTTTTCTTTCAAATTAGACTCGTTCTGAATCCATTAGGATCCATCTTAAAATATGAAATCATTGAATACATTCGCAAAGAAAACATGAAATAGTTAGAGCATTATATATTGCAGATAGGTTCATATTCCACGATATCAAAATGATGGTGAGTACAAATCCTCTAATTTCAGATGAGATCAAATTGATCCAAGAATAAATTCTCATCAGTTATTGTGAAGAAGACAAAAAAGAGATATTTCTTTTATTCATTTCTCCCTTCCGACAAGGGGTGGCTTTGGAGGGCCTTCATCCAAACTCAAGATTTTGGCTGTGGAGGAGTATAGGATGAGCAATTAGCATAGCATTGCTCCCTCGTGTCATAGCATAAATTGGTAGGCACGCAACAAAACATGCGTTTGGTGAAGGAAACGAATTCTCTGTTGCATGGCTTGTCTCCAATAGTAAAATCAGGGTGCGGTCTCCTGCTGCCCGTAGCGATTGCATGATCACTATCCTTGTTCAGAGCAGCACCAAATTCTTGTTGCACCAAATCACGAGCAGAGACTTTTAATCACCACGAAACCATGATGTTAGGTTCCAGAAGTAGCCAATCATATCAACAGAGTTGAAACCATACGAATTAAGAAAAAAATTATGTCAAGGGAGTTGAAATAAAAGAATTAATTAGGCAAACAAATTACCTTGAGTAATAACTCCACAAAGGGCAGTGAGAAAAAGTGAGACGAGGAAGAAACGAAAGAAAGAAGCCATTGTATTGTGAATCGATGAAGCAATAGCAGGTTCAAAATGGTATTTATAGATGAAAAATCAAGACATATTAATTTACAAATCATTTGTTCTGATCCAAAATGAAGGGCATTGAATAATGGAAAATATTGACGAGATAAGCAAGTCTTTCTTTCTTTTTTTTGTGAAGATCACACCTTGCTTTTTGTGAGATGAGTCCTGCCAGGTGGGTAACGCCCTGACTTCATAAAAGAAGTTTCGCTCCATACTAGAGACTTTATTTGATATTAAACATTAAATGGTACCGAACTATGATTAGATTCTAGTAATTAACTAATTACTATTTCTGAACGTCCATTATTAGTTACTAAATTTACTTCGCATGGAAACAACTGCAAAAAATCGGAAAGGAACTTTCAAAAATGTTTGTAATGTCTACTTGCTTTATCAAGTTGGCAAGTATTTCCATGGCTGGAAGTTAATCAAGTTGCCTTATGCAGAAAACCACGCGAGATGGAAACTTGTTCCCTCTCTCTCTCTGTGTGTGCGAGAGTGTGTTTGTGTCTCTCTAATTTCAGCTTTAGTCAGAAACACACACACCACATATATCTTGCGTGTGTTTATAGAGGGACTATTTGTCAGACCGCAGCTATTTACTGGTGGCTTTACAGTTCGAACTTATGTCAATTCTTCACAAAATTATCTGAAAAATCTTACGCATATTATTCTGTCCAATGCATTTTATATAGTAAGTATAAGCATTAGAAAGTTTCCTGGGTCATTCTGGTTTCGCCAGACATGCCTACCAGTTTCCGTTGGATTCAAAATCTTGAACTATTTTATGTTGGCTCTGGTTTTGCTTTAAGCATTTCGAATTTAAAACACTTAGACCCAAAACTCACTTTTCGCAGATTCGAGAACTGTTTCAGAAAAGGGTCTGGTTTTGCTATTACAGAAGACAAGTTTGTATCAGGCATATCGACCTACAAGTTAATCTACAGATTAAGAATGCAATTGGCAATTGGACCCTTGATATGCTATTACTGGATGTAACACTCAACTGCGATGCTGCAAATTGAGAGAGAGAAGCGAGTGCAAGCAGACCATGTACCAAAGGTAAATGGATAAATTAAAAATAAAAGTTTCTTAGAGAAGTACAAAGTACTTTTAAGTGGGTGTATTGTTTCAGTGTTAATCATTCATCTTTGTTGATTGAATGTTCAGGCATGGTTTGCACAACCCATCCTCTCTATCTCGCTCTCTAAATACGAGTGTCTACATCTTGCTGAACATGTATTTGGTGTTGTGGTATTGCATTTAACTTCTAAATTCCCTTCCATCGACAAGAAATTTGGATTTTTGTATTGTTTATTGTTGGGAGGAGTCATTTGCTTTTGCAATGGCCAAGGCAAGACTCTGGATGGCTAGTGCAGAAAATCGACGGGCCTGAAGTAGGGTGGGCAGGTTGGGCTGGTTGGAGATGTGTATTCCTGTACCCATTCCCTACCCTACCCTCCCCGTTACCCGTCGGGAAAAGCTAGCCCGATCCCGTATGAATCACTCAATGCAAACTATGTGAGTTGGGTATCGAACACTAAACCAACGCTATACTGTTTGTAGTGTGTTTGGGACTGTTTTTCAATAGGGTTTGGGTCGACCCATTGGATTCATGTTCAATATTTATTACACCATTCAAGAAACAAAACTCCATCCTGTGCCATATACATGGAAAAGTATATTTAAGAGATTCAATATACAAGTCAAGTCGCCTTTGCAAAATCTCATTAACAAGGTTCACACATACATCATATATATATATATATATATATATATATATATATATATATATATATATATATATATATATATATATATAGAGAGAGAGAGAGAGAGAGAGAGAGAGAGAGGGAGGGAGAGAAATTAATATGAGTATATTCTTTCATGATCAAATCTATTTAAATATTTTTATCATTCAATCGATGTGATAAATGATAGAGATTTGAATAAAAAGCAAAACGTATAATTTTATTTTTGATACTTTTAAATACATTTATATTAAATACTTTTTAAATTCAAAATGTTTACAATTTTTCATACTAATCAAACGTGGAGATCTTTTTAAGTAGATTTAAACATCATAAGTGTGCGCATGGAGTATGCCCTTTCTCTTTATAGATTTAAACATCATAAGTGTGCGCATGGAGTATGCCCTCTCTCTTTATATATATATATATATATATATATATATATATATATATATATATATATGTATGTATATATATATATATGTATGTATATATATATATGTATGTATATATATATATATATGTATGTATATATATATATGTATGTATATATATATATATAAGTAGATTTAAACATCATAAGTGTGCGCATGGAGTATGCCCTCTCTCTTTATATATATATATATATATATATATATATATATATGGTTGAACATGGCACTAAAAGGAAATTCGACTAGCTACAATCACGTGAAATCTATAACTGGTATTTATGTATCAGAATCTATGAAAAGAAATCAAAAGAACAGCCGGATAAAAATCATAATGCATCAAATATCCACGAATTTGCTCCATAGAATGGACGAAAGCTCCCCTTCTTAGCATACATACCCATTTCTCCACAACTTTTCTCCATAGATCACTGTAGGAAGTTACAGACGTCTATGATTGAAGAAACACTAAATATGCCAATCATCTGCTGTAAAATTTTGGTTTAAAAGAACTTAAGCAAGTATGGTGGGGTTGTTCATGCTGAGAATGGTTCAGGGAAACTGGAAACCATCATTAGAACGATCCCTCGACTGAGGAGGGCTAATGGAGATCCACAGCAACGAAACGGTGATTGCGGTGAGTCCAGACCAGATGAACACGATAGTCGGTATGCACCCCCTCCGGCCCATCAGCCCCTTGGCGAAAGGATAAAGATGAGCCAGAACCCGGAAGCTGAAGAACACACCTCCTATTAGCCTGCTCCACTGAGGAAGAACACTGTAAATCGTCCGACTGAACCCGATGCAGATCTCGATCAGGTTCGTCATCATGATGGTAATTGGCGGGATCATCAGTGATGTCCATTTCATCACATAAAGCTCAGCAAACTCATCAGCATTGTCATCTGTGCCAGATTTCGCAGTCAGTGTAAACGAAATCTCAACCCCGGCGATCACCTTGAGGATTCCCTGAAACACAGCTGCTAAATGTGCGCTTGTGCCGCCGATCAGCCAAAACTGCTCATTCCTCCACCATTCCTCTAACTCTACTACCAGACCATTTTACCTTCGAGAATGGCCAACATCACCAGGCATATGGTCATGGTGAGGCCAAGACAGGCCACACTAGAAGGCGATGCTGAAGAGACTTGAACAATGAACTGAATCCGGAGAATAGCGATAGTGCAGGAAGGAAGCAATATACAACAATGAGAAAGATGGAGCGTGAAAGGGTAAATTCTAAATATTAAGGTAAGCAATCCTCAAGAAAATTCAAATTTAGTGCTAGCTAAAAGAGCATTGTTACGTTAAAGAATATTTCAACCTAATGTATGTCTATCGAAGAACCTGGTAGTTTATCAGTCAGATTGATTGGAGCAGCGACAGTTGGTATCCTCTGGTCACACAATAGACTGACCTCCATCCCCTGTTATGCATTCTGTATCCAGTAACAACATCCTCAGTAATAGACCCATAAATCCATCCAACTCTCTTCCCCCACTCTGTTCTCTCTTCGAACCAACACGAAATCACACCCACAGCCTCTGCAATCTTAGAAGCATCAAGCACCCCACGGCTAACTAACAGCGCGCCGGGCTGCCGGCCGTTTCGAATGGATGGATGGTCGGCCAGCGGGCGGCCTTGGTACTCAGCAACTGGAATCGAGTCTATAAAAGCTGTTGAGCTTCCGAATATCCTCGGATTGATTCCCTCTATGATATGCTGGTCATCACTCCCATTTGCCATGTTTAATGCAAGTTCTTCCTCGCTCACCTCTGCAAGTGATCTACGCCTTGTGAAACAAGGAAAACACCAAGTGCACATGTGAAATCTATGGAACGTTCATCTGCTGGGGGGCAGGTCAGGAGTTCTTCCGGCGGTGGCTTCACCAACACCTACACAACCACAATCAGCGCAATGAAAGTTTTTATCTGAGACAGCACTCACATCACCAAATAAAAGATATTTCAATTAGATTTTAGGAAATCTTCAAAATTACGTATAACAAAAGAATCACCAAAAAAAGTCACCTAGGTTCATTGTTGAAAACAATGTTATAAAAAATCGTATGATATCAATTCAAAGTTCAAAATAAGACTCTATGTACACATGTGATTTAGTTTCTTGTGACCTTGTATCCATTGTCTATCTCTTGGATCTGGGATGGTGTATATTATAAAGAGAAATATTAGAAAGCAAAGGCTTCTCACTTAGTAGAACAAAGACGGAATATATGGAATGTAAGTTTGATCATTTGGTTACTTAAGAGGACATAGAAATTAAAATTGGCATACATTGCATCCTCCAAAAGGAAAGTTTTAAATACCTAGGATCAATTTTTGAGAGTATGGAAGAATTGATGGAGATGTTATGCATTGAATTAATGTTGGTTGGTTAAAATGGAGAGGACCATCATGTATTCTTTGTGATAAGAAGATACCATTAAAGTTAAAAGGTAAATATTATAGAGCAGCAATTAGGCCTGCCATGTTTTATAGTTCTGTGACAGAAATGAAGATGTTGAGATGGATGAGTGGTCATACAAGAAAAGACCGTATACATAATGAAGTTATTAGAAACAAATTAGGAGTGACACCAATAGAGGATAAAATGAGAGAACATTGTTTAAGATAGTTTGAATATATAGAAAGAAGATCAAAAGAAGAACCTTTAAGAAGGTTAGAAAAACTAAATTTGGAAAGTATTAAAAGTGATAGAGGACGACCACAAAAGTGTTGGAAAGAAACAATAAAAAATGATCTAGCTTATTGGGAGTTAACTGCTAACATGGCACACAATAGGGATCTGTGGAAACAAAGAATCCATGTAGCCGACCCCGTCTAGTATGAGAAAAGGCTTAGATGTTGTTGTTGTTTCATGATTTTAAAAAAAAGTAAAAATCACTTATTTCGTATCGATACAGTAACAACATAGTCTATTTGTGCTCCGTGCGATATATAGTCCAATACAAGTTTAAAACATACATAAACGAGTTGTATGACATAAAAATGCAAGCTTGTAAATATCCAAGAACACAAAATTTTGTATTGTTAGTAAAGAGATTCCAATTTAGGAGCGCGAATACAAAGATTTAAGTTTGGGTTTTGGGTTGATCTAAGCTATAATCTCTCTCTCTCTCTCTCTCTCTCTCTCTCTCTCTCTCTCTCTCTCTCTATATATATATATATATATATATATATATATATATATATATATATATATATATATATATATGATGCAGGCCGGAATCGAACAGAAGCACGCGGTTGGAATCGGACAGAAGCATGTGACCAGAATCAAACAGTAGGTCGAAAGCAACCAACATCTAGTATCAGAGTCTTGTTACTGACCCTACAAAAAAAAAATTACTTAGGTACAAGATTATCTGTGGAAGAGAAAAAACAAAAAAAAGAAAAGAGAAATGTAAGGAGGAGAGGCCGAGAGGCTGAAAAGGCTAGAAGGAAAAGTCGACCACCACCGGCACAGAAACAAAAAGGCTGGGAAAGAACCAGCCGTGACTGGCACAAAGGATGATAAGGCTAGGAAAGAACTAGTCACTGCCAGCACAAAAAGGCTGAAAGGCCTGAAAAGAACTGGTCGATGCCAAAACGGAGGCCGAAAGGCCATAAGGAGACCAGTGGCAACTGACACAGAGGCCATAAGGCCAGAAGGAGACCAGTCGTGGTCGGCACAGAGGCCGAAAGGCTAGAAGGGGACCAGTCGCGGCTGCCACAAAAGCCAAAAGACCAAAAGGTAGATCGTATACCAGCAGCGGGGCTCCGCCAACCTCCGCCCTCTCCCTTAATCTCTCCTGCTCTCTCTGTCTTTCCTGTTAAACCAACCCCGAAACCGCCAGCGGTTTTCAAGAAACTATCTCGGGCAACGAACTAAAAGTTTGTTCTATCTCGGCCGGTTTTCAGTATTTACAATTTTATCACTAGGCAAAATTATGAAAATATCCAGATATTTTTGGTAAAAAGACTGTTTTACCCTTACTATGCAAAAAGTCCGTTTTACACTAGTGATTTATAAAAATTATGAAATATTGGCTTCTAACTTTATTGTTTTGCCCTTCACGATTGAGTTAATTTCCTTTCTGCCACTGTGTCAAAAGATAGGTTTGTTCCCATATTTTGAATATTACAGATTCGGCCTAAGGGTTAAAATTACAGTTTTAACCCCGATCAGTTACGAATTTTTCAAAGATATCGAAGAGTAATTTTACAAATCTGTCCTTAGGCTTTTTTAAAAATTTCAAAGGTGGACAAATAGATAAAATTACCATTTTACTACTAGTATTATTTGAAAAATTCAAAAGGCAGAAATTTTTTAGAAAAATTACAAGTTTGTCCCAAGTTGTTTATGAAATGTTTTTAGTGCATTTTTATGATATTGTGCATCGTTCTAACATAATTCTTGCTATGTGTGTTTGTTGTTTTATGTTTATTTCCTTTTTAGATCGTCTAATTGTTATTATTGCCAAACACATAAAAATGAGGTCTAGAATATTTGTGTTAGAGTTGGCAATAACTGAGAAATTAAACGATCTAAACTTCGAAACATGAAAGAGAAGAATTCCACTTGCTCTAACACTTGAGGGTGTTGAGTACATTCTAAAAAAAACAATGCGTCTGCCACCACCAGACGTAACTGAGCAACAAATAGAAATGTATAAAACATTTCTAAAGGATAACACCATAGAAGGACAATTATGTTGACCTATATGGAGGATGACCTAATTAGGGTCTTCAGAGAATTCAAAATCGCCAAAGAGTTGTCTGACTCAATAACAGCCAAGTATGATACAACTATCAAATTACATGTATAATTGCTACTACAACATTACAACTCCTTTAGAGTAAAAGAAGGAGATAACGTAGTAGAACATGAAAATGACATGTTAGTAATGGCAAGGGACGTAGTCGTGGCAAAATCAATCATCTTGAAACCGATGCAGATATTAATGATATTAAACAGTCTGCCCCCATCATGGAACATGGACACCACCGCCCTAAGGTTAGGGTCTGAAATTAACCTTACTGAATTGCCCCTGAAACTAGCAATAGAGCAAGAACATATGATCAAGAATAAGAAAGAAAAGTTACTAGTGGTATAAGATGAGATAGGGTCTAGCTCAAAATCCAACCAGAGAAAAAATAAACCAAACAAGAAGTTTGGCAAGAATAATAAGAAGGGTGATACAACTCAATGTTGTTGTAAAGAACTCCAAGTTTGAAAGGTGTAGTTGAGAGACACAACAAAACCTTGTTGTAAAGCCCTCGGCAGAATTTCTTAAATTCTATAAAAACTTTGGTATTGCAAAGCAAAATACAATGCCCAAGATAACTCAACAAAATGGTGTAGTTGAGAGATACAACAAAACCTTGCTGAACATGACAAGGCCTATATTGATCGATACCTCTCTACCAAGGGTATTTTGAGGAGAAGCAGTAAGTACAACAGTTTATATATTCAATAGAGTATCGTGAAAGTTGTATACACTACACCATATGAGATGTTGTTTGGAAGAAAAACCAATTTGTGTCATCTCAAGAGGTGGGAATCTGTTACACATGTAAAGATCCTTGATCAGTCTAGAGATAAGTTAGACAGTATGTCCTTAAGATATATATTCATTGGATATTCGAAAGGTTCAAAAGGATATCGGTTTTATCATAAGGACTACAAACTCATTGAAAATAGAGATGTTAAATTCTTAGAAGATGCTAAGAATGACATCTTTGAAAACAATGATGAATGTGTTGATGATCTAGTAGATATAGATCAATCATCTTTTGAGCCCATTGAAGATCTTCTTGGAACTACCGAAACCTTAAATGGACATAGAAGGCTAAGAGTCACTCTGTCCTACTTAAAGGATTATTATACTTATCTTGAAGAAGAAGTATGTAATTCAGTGAATTTAGATGAATTGACTGATAACTTGACTAATCAGCATGCTATGATTTTATCGGAAGCAACAAACTAGGGGAAAGTCATGGATGAGGAAATTGAATCCATTGAAAAAAACCAAGTCTGAGAATTAACTGATTTGTCGAAAAGAAGGAAAGCCATAGGTTGTAAATGGGTTCTAAAAAAGAAATATAAAGTCGATGGTACAATCGATAAGTTTAAAGAGAGGTTGGTTGCAAAGGGTTTTTCGTAAAAAGTGGGGATAGATTATGTTTAGATATATTCCCTAGTAGAGAAATTTGCATACATACATACATATAATCTTGGCAATATTTGCATACTATGATTTGGATTTATATCAATTAGATGTAAATACAACTTTTCTAAATAGAGATTTAGAAGAAATCATATACATACAGTAGCTTGAAGGATTTGTGGTTGAAGGCCAAGAAGATAAAGTATATAGATTGAGAAAATCCATATATGACCTTAAACGGTCACCTTGCCAATGGTAATTTGACTTTTCAAAATATCATTATAGAACTTGGGTTTGTAGCTAATAAACTTGGTCACTTTGTATATGTTTGGAACAGTGGAGCCACTTTGTCATCTTATCATTATATGTAGATGACATATTGTTGACTGGAAACGACAACGAGATGATTGTCAAAACCAAGTCATAGTTGAACTCTAAGTTCGAAATGAAGGATATGGGGAAGCATCCTATATCCTAGGAATAAAGATCTCTTGATATAGAGAATTTAAACTCATGCCTGAGTTAGGAGATATATATTGACTATATCCTCAAGAAGTTCAAAATTGATGAATGCAAGTTTGCTAATACACCTGTTGCAAAAGGGGTGAAATTAAGTAAGACTGATTGTCCCGGTGAAGGAGACGATAAGCCTAATATTACTTATTCAGAAGCTGTGGGTAGCTTGATGTATGTTATGTTGTGTATAAGACCTAATATCAACTTTATTGTTGGTCTTATAAGTAGATATCAAAGTAATCGTCGTTTGCAACACTAGATAGCTGTGAAAAGGTTTTAAGATATCTAAAAGGAATAGAAGACTTGAAACTGTGTTTTCAAGCAGATGAACTGAAAGTGGTAGGATACTGAGACACTGACTTTGTTGTGAGCAAAGATGACAACAAATCAACCTCGGGACAAATATTCTTATTTGGAGATGGTGTTGTTTCTTGGGTATGTAATAAATAGGCTGTGTAGTATTGCATGCAAAGGAAGCTGAGTATGTAGCTTGCTATATCGCTACAACGAGTATTGTTTGGATAAGCTACTTTACAAGAGATTTGAAGTTGGAAATAACTGACGAGTCAGTTGTTATTTACTTTGATAACAATGCAACAATTACTCTTATCAAGAGTGGAGCTGGTTGTTGAAAAAGCAAGTATATAATGGTGAAATACCACTATGTTCATGATATGATTATGAGAAAGAAAATATCCATCTCATATATGCCAATAATTGATATGTTGGCAGACCCCTTACAAAAGGCATAACAGAGGAACTTTTCTCAAAACATGTTACAAACATAGGTTTGAGGTATGTTTGATTGTTGTGTAGGGAAATAACTACACAACGGATAAAAGTGTTGTATAGGTAAACAACCATACAATGGATAAATTATTGTGAAGGGAAATAACTACACAACATGTATTGATTGTAGTAGTAATCATGAAAATACTGTAATGCTTAAGCGTTACTGCACGGGCCCAAGCCATAGGGCCTTTAAAAGAGGCCTTCATGGCCTCATTTTTCAGGGAGAGTTGGGGCAGCCTCAGACCGACAGGGAAACGCAAGAATCGATCGAAAAACGTGAAGAGTTGCCGGAATTCGGTAAGCACTTATTTTTCAGATTTTTGTTTTTTTTTAGATTTTTGATGAAAAACTTGTTGAAAATCATCGTTTTCGGCTTAGATTGAAGGTTTGAAGTAGAACTAAGTGTTTTGGTAGGGTAGGTAAGTCGATTTGGTCGGGAAACAATTACGATTCGCCGGAAATTGGCGAAATCGATGCTAAAAAAAGAGAGGCCCTTTTGGACATGTCCCTCATTTCCATATTGTATCATGTCTGAAATGTCATGAACCGACACTGATTCGTGTCGTATCCTCGTGTCACGTGTTAAGAAACAGGTTTTGTGTCGGAAATAGGTTAAGTTTGGGTCGTGTCTTGAAATAGGTTTTTAGTTTAGAAACAAGACCCATGTCAGTAGTTAAAGGTTCTCTGTTAACACAATGACACAAGCTACCTATTGTGTCACTCATTTGGATCAGATATGGAATTGGGTATCGATTTAGATCTCGGATAGCTTAAACGGATCCAGATTGGGGTTTGGGATCCTAATCGGATACAGTTTGTTTCGTTAGACTTATAGTTAAATAAATTTTAATATTTTAACTATTTGCAATTGTTTAGAGATTAAATTTGGAGGATTTGGTAGTGATAAGAGTGACCCAACAGCTTGGGGACTGGATCTTAGCGCTCCTTCAGGTAGGGGTTATACATTATTTTACAGAACCATGCTAGAAGTGATTTTACTGTTTTAAATAGATTTAAATGTGTATGATTGATAAATGTTTTATTGATGTTTGTGAAATGTTATTCGTACTTATGGGTTATTTGATATGCTTTTCAAATAGAACATGTTTATGACATTGTTTGATAAAGAGCATGTTTTGATATGCATGTGTTGTATGAACATGGTATTTAAATATTGTTTAAATATTGTATGGATTTGGTTTTGGATATTCGTGGATCTGGATATGATTCGTAAATGTGATGAAGTGTAATTGGTTTTAGAAATGTAATGATGTGTGAATATACGAGCCGTACTTGTGTGGTTTGTGTGGGGTCTCTAATGACTTGTTGGTCCCTCAGGCGATTCGGCTTGGGGTGAATACAGGGTGTGCTCCTAGACACTCTGTCGTGAGAGTCGGCGTGGACAGGGTTACCGAGGTCACATTAGGGAGGGTTGGACGACTCCCATGGCCTTTGGGGCAGACACAGTATGGGATGTAATTATCGAAACTAATGATGTGTGCGTGTGTATGCGTATGAATTTGAAATCATGATTTCAAGATAAATGTGCTTTGCTATTAAATGATTGTGAACTATGTATGCTTTAGTATGTTTTTTGTTTAAAGATGTTTAACTTCAATACTGAGCTATGTATAGGAGCTCACCCTATTGTTTTACATGTCATCGTGAAGCTAGCACTTCGAAGGCACACAGAGTAGAGTAGGAGTTTGATAGAACTGCATTTTTATTTTAGATGATATGATAAGTATCAAATGATTTAGAAAGTCTTTTATTCGAGGTTATTGTTAGCCATTTTGGACGTGTTGTTTAGAACTTCGATATGGATATTTATTTCAGTTAGATATTTCTTGAGTTTGCATTAAATTAGTATTGTATTTGGTTACTGCTCACCATAAAGCCCGCGCGAGAAGCGACCACGTGGCATCGGCTTGGGCCGGGTCGTGGTCGCAACTCGAGCAGGTGTGACAAAGACAGTACTAGGTAAACCCTACAAAAGTGGGAGAAAACCAATATATTTGTACACTTGGCTTGAATGGCCAAGTGAGAGATGATGTGTTGTGGCCATTCTCAGACCATCCAGACCGTTACCTATATCTTGGATTGAGAAGGATCATAATAGTTGGAGGACATTACCGAGATTTGATGTAACGCTCTAGATAATAATGCTCTAGATGAGAGAAGTAGCAGGAGGAAAATCTGAGAAAAGAGGGAGCACGTTGTTCTAGTTAAACAGAGCAGCGAATACAGGAAAATACTGAGAATACAGTGAAAAAAAAAAACAAATTGAGAAGGTCTTCTCTTGAGAAATCCCTGTGTGGAAACTTCAATCAGATCCCAAAACCAACATTCCACTATAAACTCTCTAGGAACTTACAGAAACCGAAACTAGGCAAATAGAAACACGTGGTCAGAATCAGACAGAAGCACGCGGTCGGAATCAGACAGTAGACCGAAAGCACCCAACGGATTCTCCATGTGAGGAAGAAGCCTACAACCACGAAACGGATGAATATGAGAACCCTCCAACGTTTGATGCAACCATGATCAATATGCTGCAATATGAATACATTTGATGCCTTCTATTCTAATGTCTCGTGATTGATGAATTAGTTCGGTGTCAGTTGGTTTAATTTGAGTTTAGAGTCAGAATTTTATTGAAAATTAAAAATATAAAAACCACCTTTGATTCGAGTGGTTAAGAACCACTCATGTCTACTCAAGTATTCCCCGTAAATGAGTATCCATGCATCATAAGATGCAAATGGGGAAGTCTGGGTCTTGTGGCATTATTGTGCGCAACGCGGAGTTAAAGATCATCGACTCGCACACTGGTGCCTCTCTCCCTTGAAACCAACCAAGGGAGATATGCATTCATGGTTCGCAAATCATGAAAGGTATGTAATGAATGAGCATGCATTTAACTACCACTACCACCACCACCACCACCACCATCAACAACTAACCCTTTCGATGAGTGTGCATGCCATTAACCAAAAAAAGAAAAAGAACCACATTATACTGTCTCCTGGTTCCGAATACCACCATGTGAACTATTTAACAGAACTTAGGTATCAAACTATGGTGATGAATATGCATTAATGTTGTTACGTACATGCATTAACGACATTTAGATTGCATGACATGATCGAACACAGTGTATGTGTAAGAATCCATGTGGGTGTCCTCAATTATGGTGCTAGATCACATGGTTTTCATTTGGGTAACAAGTTAATTGCTTATTTTTAGTGTGGTTTAAAGAACAGATCAAAACCAATTAGTCAGAGCCCTTATTTAGGTGGACAAAAAATAACTTTCTAAGAAAAGTGAATTCCTTGTAAGGGATTATGCCAAAGTTTTATCTTCTATACAATTTTATTGAAGAATTAAATCATTTGACTAAATTATGGGCAACCACTTATCTAATCTTCCTTGATTTTATATCTCACACACACATATATATATAGGAATCCTACCCACTCATTTTAAATTTTTTTAAAAAATTTGAAAAATTATAAAAAGTATTTTTATTACTCATGACGTCCAAAAGTAATGAATGGGCAGGATTTATATATATATATATATATATATAAAAGCTTATAGATGTAAACCCAAAACAAGCTAGCAAAGTTTATGCTCAGCTAGTAAAGCTTAACGAGCAAGCTCATCTTCAGCTCATGAACCAAACATGAACAAGCTCATCATAAGCTGAATTAAGCCGAGCTGAAAAATGAGCAGCTCAGCTCATATACCAGCCCTCTGCATTCACTTCACAATCTTCAATGTTTTAACAATACTGGTGGTTTCTAATCTTATACAGGGATGCCAACAAGTTGGTTTGGGTAGGATCCTAGAGAAACTATACCTGACCCGATCAAATTCTGCATCATTTGGGTTCAGGTTCAAGTTTGAATCCAACATGAAAAGATAATTGAATATATCTTAGATGCATATTTTGGATTGGTTTGTCTAGCTCAGTTGGTAGAGCGCAAGGCTCTTAACCTTGTGGTCGTGGGTTCGAGCCCCACGGTGGGCGACGGAATCTTTGCTTCATTCATCCTTTCTTTTGATGGATCTGAAAAAATTTAACTTTAATGACCTTAATTGTAATTGCTCTAATTGATAGGTTGGTCGGTCAGGTATGCATGCCCTAAGAGTCGAACTCAGGACCTGCATTTAGTGTCCTAACTGGTGAGCTAACGCCCTGAGTGCTTCCACATCCTTTTCCATCGGAAATTCACCAAATTGAGTGGCAACCCAATCCAAATCGTGACCATTCCCCAGATTAAACGGATCAATGACCAGAATCCGGTACTCCTCTCATGGAGCATTCAAATGGTTCGTTTGTAAGTCGGTGTTTCACCACGCGGGCCAGATTCAATAAATCCGATAAATTTGACAGGATTTTTGGCTTTTCTTTTGGGACAGTAGGAAGGCCGAAGCTTTACGCATAAAACAGAAAACTTGTAGAACCATAAAACGTGTTATTTCCCAGGCCACTTGTTTCCAACCCTAAAAGTTCCACTAAATTCCATGACACAAACGGGCCCTAATGGAGTATCCTTGTCCTTTTTGTATGTGCAGGTCGTCTTCTACAAGAGACTGCACAAGGTTCACTTCACCCATGCAATCCCAAAGTCTCCTTCTGGCAAGATTTTGAGAAAAGATTTGAGAGCCAAGTTGGTGGCCATGAGCCAATAAAGCAACCATGTACGAATTTATATCCAAGTTTATGTTTCCTCCGCATTTGATGCTTTAAATTCTTGTACAACTGAAGTGTATCCAGCTAACTATTTAATTTAATATTGGTGTTGATGCATAATAATTATTATTATCGAACATCTCTTCTTTAAGATGGCTGTATATTTTCTATGATTCATTTCCTAGTCTTGCAAATGTGAAGTACTGTTTGGTTACAATTAGGAGGCCTAAGCCAGGTATGCACACTACGGGTATCGAACTCACAACCTTCATCTTGTGAGTATTAATAAGAAATGTTATGGCAACAGGGTCATTTTTGTATTTCACCCTACACATGGTTGTTTCCGGTTTTCCTAGAATCAAGAACCAGATCCAAATTGGTACCGAGTTGGTTTAGGTTCTGGTTCTGTTCAAAACTGTTGATTCCGATTTCGGTTTCACTTTGAGTCTTAACTCACCTAGAATCGAAAAAAATCATTAAACCTTTGAAACCTCAAAAGAAACATATCGGAGGGCTCTGTTTTCGATCTGTTTCCAGTTCTATAGAAGATGAAACCAAAACCAAGCCAAGTGGTCTTCAATTCTAGTTCCAGTTTAACGAGTTTCAGTTCCAGTTCCAGTCGATTCTTGGTCAGGTTGAGTACCGGTTAGAATCGCTTGGCCAATTCTGAACCAGCCTACTCTACTCGAATCCTCACTATTTTTAGATAAACTTCTCATAACCTATCTCAACCCATCCGATGGGTCTCAAAGTTCCAAAACCTGCACTCCCCTGTGTAGCCAAGTTGGTGGCCTAACCCACCCACAGCTTTCAAACAACAACAACAACAACTAAGCCTTTTCCCATACTAGAAGGGGTTGGCTGCATGGATTCTTTGTTTCCACATATCCCTATCGTGTGCCATGTCAACAGTTAACTCATAATAAGTTAATAAGTTAGATCATTCTTTATTGTTTCTTTCCAACACTTTTGTAGTCGTCCTCCACCTCTTTTAATACTTTCCAAATTTAGTTTTTCTAACCTTCTTATAGGTTCTTCTTTTGATCTTCTTTCTGTATGTCCAAATAATCTTAAACGATATTCTCTCATTTTATCCTCTATTGGTGTCACTCCTAATTTGTTTTTAATAACCTCATTATGTATATGGTCTTTTCTTATATGACCACTCATCCATCTCAATATCTTCATTTCTGTCACAGACATCTTTCGTACATGTTGATAATTAACTGCCCAACACTGAGAACCATAAAACATGAAATATCTAATTGCTGCTCTATAATATTTACCTTTTAACTTTAATGGTATCTTCTTATCACAAAGAATACCTGATGCCCCTCTCCATTTTAACCATCTAGCATTAATTCTATGCGTAACATCTCCATCAATTCTTCCATCACTCTGAAAAATTGACCCTAAGTATTTAAAACTTTCCTTTTGGAGGATATAATGTGTGCCAATTTTAATTTTTATGTATGATCAAACTTACATTTCATATATTTTGTCTTTGTTCTACTAAGTCAAAGGTCTTTGCTTTCTAATGTTTCTCTCCATAGTTCCAATTTTCTATTAACTTTTTCCTTAAACTCCTCCACTAACATAATGTCATATGCAAATAATGTACACCAAGACACTTCATCTTGAATTTGTTTTATTAACTCATCAATCACCATTATAAATAAGTATGGACTTAAAGTTAATCCTTGATGTAACCCAATATTAACTTCAAAGAAGTCTGTCATTCCTTCATGAGTCCTCACACATGTTTTTGCACCATCTTAGATGTCTCTTATAATGTTAATGTATGTCAATGGGATACCTCTTTTTTCCAAAGTTCTCTAAACAACCTTCCTAAGTACCCTATCATAAGTTTTTTCTACATCAATAAACATCATGTGAAGGTCTTTCTTTTTTACTCTAAAATGTACCATAAGACGTCTCAAAAGGTAAATCGCTTCAAGAGTAGATCTGCCTTACATGAATCCAAATTAGTTCTCTATTGTACTTGATAATTGTCTTAATCTACGTTCCATTATTCTTTCCTACAATTTCATAGTATGGCTCATTAACTTGATACCTCGATAATTCACACAATTTTGAATGTCTTCCTTGTTCTTATATATGGGTATAAGTATACTCGCTCTCCATTCCTTGGACATCTTTTGGTTTCTCCATATTTCATTAAATAGTCTTGTGAGCACAAACTATAATGTCTTTATATATCTTCTAGTCCTACTTGGGGTGCCTAAGCACAAACTATATTTAAAACTTTTGCTCCTAACACTAATTTCAATGTCATCATTCGGTCATCGTATTATTGTATGTCTACCCATAGCCTTCAAAGGTTATTAAAAATATTTTCTTTCAACAAATAATGAGGTTGATTTCATATCAAATATTAAATTGATTTAACACATTAACCATTCAATTTAATCTACGCTTAGTTTTAGCCAAAGGACCCACAAAAGTATGTTATCCCCATCAACTTTCATCGTTATATTGTGCCTCACACCCCCTCGTTACTTTTTTCTCCTCAATGGGGAACTAAGAGATTACATCTCATCGTACCTCGGGTGGGTTTACCTTAAACCCAACACCCCTCGACCCGGCATGCTAGACCAGGGTATACCCGGTCGTAAATTTTGACATGAAGGACATAAAACTTTGAAAACCTTTGTTTCCAACGTTGGTGATATTGAGCACAAACAAGTACGTTCGTGGCTGCATTTACCATTTGTTCTATGCATGCTTGTGTTTGAGTAGATATATGAGAACATGAATCTTCTATTAAGAAATGCATTTGTAGACCCAAGATAGATAGGACCAACTAGGAACAGGAACAGGACGGCTCCAAACGGCCGTTTTCGGTTTGCCCTGAGCCTATCCGTTCGTGGGGGTGTGGCCAACACCACCATAGGGTTTGACTATCCTACATTTAGTGGTGACGATGACCGCCCTGCACTACAGTAGCCACCATTGCCACCGTAGAGTGAGCTTACCTTTTGGCACCAACGAGCAAGTAATTGAAAGAAACGATTTCTTGTTCGTCTGTAAGGTACTCATGAACCGAACACACACCAGGATCGCCCTTTCTCAATGGGGCTGAATCTGTTATACATGTTTTATCGCTCAAGAGCAGCCTGAACAAAACGTTTTCCGAAGGCTTGTTATTGTCAGGATACATTACTTCCAGAAATGATCTGTAGGCCATCGGAATTGAGTTTCCCAGAGATTTATGAACAGTTAAAATAAGTTGCCGGAAATGATCCGTGTATTGTTTCCACGGCTTATGAGCCATCGGCATGAAGTTTTCCAAAACCGTTGGAGTCGAGAATTGTGTCGCCGTGCTACTTTAAATCATTGGACAATTATCCATTTCGGCGGATGATTTACATTTAAGATGTAGCTGTTCCAGTTCAAAATATGGGTTACCTATTGTTGCAATTAGCCATACATCGAAGTCTACATACAATTCAAAGTGCTCAAATACAGCAATAGTATATTTGAGCAGGTTTATAACTTATGAGCAATGAAGATGTAACATCTAAAATTAGTACAACATGCATGTATGGTTTACGGTTTGATTGAATTAATTTAACTAAAAATAGTCGTCATCTTTCTTTTCTTTAAATTGTCAACAATAATACAAGTTTTGAAACATGTAATAATACATATTCTACATACATTAATACAACCTCATGATAGCTTTTTTTTGGTTTTATCCACTGTTTTTGATGAGAACTGAATAACATAAATAGGCCAGGTTCTAGGGCATATGATCAAAATAACAGCGGCAATGATCATCACTGCGTTGAATCCCAGCTTTGGGAGCCACTGCAAATTGAAACCGTAAAACCATCGGGCGGAAGAGGGAGAGAGGAGACGGATCGGGCTCTTCTGGCTGTGTTTGACTCACGGTTCTAGGGAAGCTGGGCCATAATTTATTATGCTCGTAATTCCAAGCCCTGTTGTGCATCAAACTTAGAACCCATCGCTAGCGTGTGGTTTCATAGGCTTCATTGAGTAAAAGACTTGAGCACCAGGGATAGCTGGAACTACGCGCATAATATGTTATATATCTGTTATGCTTCCAGTTTAGATCCAATTAATTAAATCACTTTAATTAACATTGCTTTAGCTGCAAATCTGATTTGTTTTGCTTTGGATCAGGAAAGAATCACAATTCTTTTTTTCTTTCAAATTAGACTCGTTCTGAATCCATTAGGATCCATCTTAAAATATGAAATCATTGAATACATTCGCAAAGAAAACATGAAATAGTTAGAGCATTATATATTGCAGATAGGTTCATATTCCACGATATCAAAATGATGGTGAGTACAAATCCTCTAATTTCAGATGAGATCAAATTGATCCAAGAATAAATTCTCATCAGTTATTGTGAAGAAGACAAAAAAGAGATATTTCTTTTATTCATTTCTCCCTTCGGACAAGGGGTGGCTTTGGAGGGCCTTCATCCAAACTCAAGATTTTGGCTGTGGAGGAGTATAGGATGAGCAATTAGCATAGCATTGCTCCCTCGTGTCATAGCATAAATTGGTAGGCACGCAACAAAACATGCGTTTGGTGAAGGAAACGAATTCTCTGTTGCATGGCTTGTCTCCAATAGTAAAATCAGGGTGCGGTCTCCTGCTGCCCGTAGCGATTGCATGATCACTATCCTTGTTCAGAGCAGCATCAAATTCTTGTTGCACCAAATCACGAGCAGAGACTTTTAATCACCACGAAACCATGACGTTAGGTTCCAGAAGTAGTCAATCATATCAACAGAGTTGAAACCATACGAATTAAGAAAAGAATTATGTCAAGGGAGTCGAAATAAAAGAATTAATTAGGCAAACAAATTACCTTGAGTAATAACTCCACAAAGGGCAGTGAGAAAAAGTGAGACGAGGAAGAAACGAAAGAAAGAAGCCATTGTATTGTGAATCGATGAAGCAATAGCAGGTTCAAAATGGTATTTATAGATGAAAAATCAAGACATATTAATTTACAAATCATTTGTTCTGATCCAAAATGAAGGGCATTGAATAATGGAAAATATTGACGAGATAAGCAAGTCTTTCTTTCTTTTTTTTGTGAAGATCACACCTTGCTTTTTGTGAGATGAGTCCTGCCAGGTGGGTAACGCCCTGACTTCATAAAAGAAGTTTCGCTCCATACTAGAGACTTTATTTGATATTAAACATTAAATGGTACCGAACTATGATTAGATTCTAGTAATTAACTAATTGCTATTTCTGAACGTCCATTATTAGTTACTAAATTTACTTCGCATGGAAACAACTGCAAAAAATCGGAAAGGAACTTTCAAAAATGTTTGTAATGTCTACTTGCTTTATCAAGTTGGCAAGTATTTCCATGGCTGGAAGTTAATCAAGTTGCCTTATGCAGAAAACCACGCGAGATGGAAACTTGTTCCCTCTCTCTCTCTCTGTGTGCGAGAGTGTGTTTGTGTCTCTCTAATT
This sequence comes from Brasenia schreberi, assembly GCA_036023115.1. NCBI lineage: Eukaryota > Viridiplantae > Streptophyta > Magnoliopsida > Nymphaeales > Cabombaceae > Brasenia > Brasenia schreberi. Next base: position 2,877,202 of record JAYKKT010000086.1, on the reverse strand, counting down.
TCAGCTTTAGTCAGAAACACACACACCACATATATCTTGCGTGTGTTTATAGAGGGACTATTTGTCAGACCGCAGCTATTTACTGGTGGCTTTACAGTTCGAACTTACGTCAATTCTTCACAAAATTATCTGAAAAATCTTACGCATATTATTCTGTCCAATGCATTTTATATAGTAAGTATAAGCATTAGAAAGTTTCCTGGGTCATTCTGGTTTCGCCAGACATGCCTACCGGTTTCCGTTGGATTCAAAATCTTGAGCTATTTTATGTTGGCTCTGGTTTTGCTTTAAGCATTTCGAATTTAAAACACTTAGACCCAAAACTCACTTTTCGCAGATTCGAGAGCTGTTTCAGAAAAGGGTCTGGTTTTGCTATTACAGAAGACAAGTTTGTATCAGGCATATCGACCTACAAGTTAATCTACAGATTAAGAATGCAATTGGCAATTGGACCCTTGATATGCTATTACTGGATGTAACACTCAACTGCGATGCTGCAAATTGAGAGAGAGAAGCGAGTGCAAGCAGACCATGTACCAAAGGTAAATGGATAAATTAAAAATAAAAGTTTCTTAGAGAAGTACAAAGTACTTTTAAGTGGGTGTATTGTTTCAGTGTTAATCATTCATCTTTGTTGATTGAATGTTCAGGCATGGTTTGCACAACCCATCCTCTCTATCTCGCTCTCTAAATACGAGTGTCTACATCTTGCTGAACATGTATTTGGTGTTGTGGTATTGCATTTAACTTCTAAATTCCCTTCCATCGACAAGAAATTTGGATTTTTGTATTGTTTATTGTTGGGAGGAGTCATTGCTTCTTCTTCTTTTATATGAATGAGGCAAATGCCTATGATACTACATTCTCCACAAGTGCACAAATTTCATCCGTGAGCATGTGTGAGTTGTCTAAGAAAAGACGGTACCTCTTCCCAGATGTGAAGCCCCTTGGGCCTTTATAAGTTGTTCCTAGCTAATAGGTCAGCCAACTTATTGCTCTCGCGATGTACATATGTAGCTTGAACATACCAGTCTCACTTCTTCATTATTTCCAGTTTCTTAAGGGGAGTGGATGCACATTGTCCGACAGATTGCTCTCCCCGAAACCATCAGACTAGTTCCAGAGAATCCATCGCGAGGATTATCACACGGTATCCTTCAGACCAAGCTACTTCAAGACCTATTAATGCTCCCCATGCTTCAGCATCCAATGCCAAGAACCAACTAATATTGAATTTAAAACCAAGTAACCACGCAAGACTCATCCACATTTAGCAACTCCTGCATTTCCCCAGCTCGCCCCATCACAGCCCTCCTCCATTAGTGCCATCCATATTCTTTGAGCTTCCTCTACCTGCCTATCTTGATGATGGGGAAGGTTATTATTTGCTTTTGCAATGGCCAAGGCAAGACTCTGGATGGCTAGTGCAGAAAATCGACGGGCCTGAAGTAGGGTGGGCAGGTTGGGCTGGTTGGAGATGTGTATTCCTGTACCCATTCCCTACCCTACCCTCCCCGTTACCCGTCGGGAAAAGCTAGCCCGATCCCGTATGAATCACTCAATGCAAACTATGTGAGTTGGGTATCGAACACTAAACCAACGCTATACTGTTTGTAGTGTGTTTGGGACTGTTTTTCAATAGGGTTTGGGTCGACCCATTGGATTCATGTTCAATATTTATTACACCATTCAAGAAACAAAACTCCATCCTGTGCCATATACATGGAAAAGTATATTTAAGATATTAAGGGCAATATTGCACCTTCTCCCTTGTCTAAATAAATAGATTCAATATACAAGTCAAGTCGCCTTTGCAAAATCTTATTAACAAGGTTCACACAGACATCATATATATATATATATATATATATATAGAGAGAGAGAGAGAGAGAGGGAGGGAGAGAAATTAATATGAGTATATTCTTTCATGATCAAATCTATTTAAATATTTTTATCATTCAATCGATGTGATAAATGATAGAGATTTGAATAAAAAGCAAAACGTATAATTTTATTTTTGATACTTTTAAATACATTTATATTAAATACTTTTTAAATTCAAAATGTTTACAATTTTTCATACTAATCAAACGTGGAGATCTTTTTAAGTAGATTTAAACATCATAAGTGTGCGCATGGAGTATGCCCTCTCTCTTTATATATATATATATATATATATATATATATATATATATATATATATATATATATATATATATATATATATATATATATATATATATATATATATATATATATATATATATATATATATATATGTATGTATATATATATATATATATATATATATATATATATATATGTATGTATATATATATATATAAGTAGATTTAAACATCATAAGTGTGCGCATGGAGTATGCCCTCTCTCTTTATATATATATATATATATATATATATATATATATATATATATATATATATATATATATATATATATATTGGTTGAACATGGCACTAAAAGGAAATTCGACTAGCTACAATCACGTGAAATCTATAACTGGTATTTATGTATCAGAATCTATGAAAAGAAATCAAAAGAACAGCCGGATAAAAATCATAATGCATCAAATATCCACGAATTTGCTCCATAGAATGGACGAAAGCTCCCCTTCTTAGCATACATACCCATTTCTCCACAACTTTTCTCCATAGATCACTGTAGGAAGTTACAGACGTCTATGATTGAAGAAACACTAAATATGCCAATCATCTGCTGTAAAATTTTGGTTTAAAAGAACTTAAGCAATCTAAATTGAAGTATGGTGGGGTTGTTCATGCTGAGAATGGTTCAGGGAAACTGGAAACCATCATTAAAACGATCCCTCGACTCATTCCTCCACCATTCTTCAAGTTCAATACCAGACCACTTGACCTCCAGAACAGCAAGTAAAATAAGGGTCACGGTGATGCCCAAGAGGTAGACTAGGAAGGTTACTTGAAGGGACTGGACAATGAACTGACCAGTGAAGAGGGAGAGTGCAGGAAGGAAGCAGTAAACAATGAGAAAGATGGAAGTGAAATGGGTAAATTCCAACATTAAGGTAAGCAATCCTCTGAAGAAAATTCAATCTAGTGCTAGCCAAAAGAGCATTGTTACGTGAAAAGAATATTTCAACCTTGAGCCAGTTGCCCATCGAAGAACCTGGTGAAGCCTATCAGTCAGATTGATGGGAGCAGTGCCACGAAAGGCATCCCTCTTGGTCACACAGCCGTTTCGAATGGATGGATGGTCGGCCAGCGGGCGGCCTTGGTACTCAGCAACTGGAATCGAGTCTATAAAAGCTGTTGAGCTTCCGAATATCCTCGGATTGATTCCCTCTATGATATGCTGGTCATCACTCCCATTTGCCATGTTTAATGCAAGTTCTTCCTCGCTCACCTCTGCAAGTGATCTACGCCTTGTGAAACAAGGAAAACACCAAGTGCACATGTGAAATCTATGGAACGTTCATCTGCTGGGGGGCAGGTCAGGAGTTCTTCCGGCGGTGGCTTCACCAACACCTACACAACCACAATCAGCGCAATGAAAGTTTTTATCTGAGACAGCACTCACATCACCAAATAAAAGATATTTCAATTAGATTTTAGGAAATCTTCAAAATTACGTATAACAAAAGAATCACCAAAAAAAGTCACCTAGGTTCATTGTTGAAAACAATGTTATAAAAAATCGTATGATATCAATTCAAAGTTCAAAATAAGACTCTATGTACACATGTGATTTAGTTTCTTGTGACCTTGTATCCATTGTCTATCTCTTGGATCTGGGATGGTGTATATTATAAAGAGAAATATTAGAAAGCAAAGGCTTCTCACTTAGTAGAACAAAGACGGAATATATGGAATGTAGGTTTGATCATTTGGTTACTTAAGAGGACATAGAAATTAAAATTGGCATACATTGCATCCTCCAAAAGGAAAGTTTTAAATACCTAGGATCAATTTTTGAGAGTATGGAAGAATTGATGGAGATGTTATGCATTGAATTAATGTTGGTTGGTTAAAATGGAGAGGACCATCATGTATTCTTTGTGATAAGAAGATACCATTAAAGTTAAAAGGTAAATATTATAGAGCAGCAATTAGGCCTGCCATGTTTTATAGTTCTGTGACAGAAATGAAGATGTTGAGATGGATGAGTGGTCATACAAGAAACGACCGTATACATAATGAAGTTATTAGAAACAAATTAGGAGTGACACCAATAGAGGATAAAATGAGAGAACATTGTTTAAGATAGTTTGAATATATAGAAAGAAGATCAAAAGAAGAACCTTTAAGAAGGTTAGAAAAACTAAATTTGGAAAGTATTAAAAGTGATAGAGGACGACCACAAAAGTGTTGGAAAGAAACAATAAAAAATGATCTAGCTTATTGGGAGTTAACTGCTAACATGGCACACAATAGGGATCTGTGGAAACAAAGAATCCATGTAGCCGACCCCGTCTAGTATGAGAAAAGGCTTAGATGTTGTTGTTGTTGTATGATTTTAAAAAAAAGTAAAAATCACTTATTTCGTATCGATACAGTAACAACATAGTCTATTTGTGCTCCGTGCGATATATAGTCCAATACAAGTTTAAAACATACATAAACGAGTTGTATGACATAAAAATGCAAGCTTGTAAATATCCAAGAACACAAAATTTTGTATTGTTAGTAAAGAGATTCCAATTTAGGAGTGCGAATACAAAGATTTAAGTTTGGGTTTTGGGTTGATCTAAGCTATAATCTCTCTCTCTCTCTCTCTCTCTCTCTCTCTCTCTCTCTCTCTCTCTCTCTCTCTCTCTCTCTATATATATATATATATATATATATATATATATATATATATATATATATGATGCAGGCCGGAATCGAACAGAAGCACGCGGTTGGAATCGGACAGAAGCATGCGACCAGAATCAAACAGTAGGTCGAAAGCAACCAACATCTAGTATCAGAGTCTTGTTACTGACCCTACAAAAAAAAAATTACTTAGGTACAAGATTATCTGTGGAAGAGAAAAAACAAAAAAAAGAAAAGAGAAATGTAAGGAGGAGAGGCCGAGAGGCTGAAAAGGCTAGAAGGAAAAGTCGACCACCACCGGCACAGAAACAAAAAGGCTGGGAAAGAACCAGCCGTGACTGGCACAAAGGATGATAAGGCTAGGAAAGAACTAGTCACCGCCAGCACAAAAAGGCTGAAAGGCCTGAAAAGAACTGGTCGATGCCAAAACGGAGGCCGAAAGGCCATAAGGAGAACAGCGGCAACTGACACAGAGGCCATAAGGCCAGAAGGAGACCAGTCGTGGTCGGCACAGAGGCCGAAAGGCTAGAAGGGGACCAGTCGCGGCTGCCACAAAAGCCAAAAGACCAGAAGGTAGATCGTATACCAGCAGCGGGGCTCCGCCAACCTCCGCCCTCTCCCTTAATCTCTCCTGCTCTCTCTGTCTTTCCTGTTAAACCAACCCCGAAACCGCCAGCGGTTTTCAAGAAACTATCTCGGGCAACGAACTAAAAGTTTGTTCTATCTCGGCCGGTTTTCAGTATTTACAATTTTATCACTAGGCAAAATTATGAAAATATCCAGATATTTTTGGTAAAAAGACTGTTTTACCCTTACTATGCAAAAAGTCCGTTTTACACTAGTGATTTATAAAAGTTATGAAATATTGGCTTCTAACTTTATTGTTTTGCCCTTCGCGATTAAGTTAATTTCCTTTCTGCCACTGTGTCAAAAGATAGGTTTGTTCCCATATTTTGAATATTACAGATTCGGCCTAAGGGTTAAAATTACAGTTTTAACCCCGATCAGTTACGAATTTTTCAAAGATATCGAAGAGTAATTTTACAAATCTGTCCTTAGGCTTTTTTAAAAATTTCAAAGGTGGACAAATAGATAAAATTACCATTTTACTACTAGTATTATTTGAAAAATTCAAAAGGCAGAAATTTTTTAGAAAAATTACAAGTTTGTCCCAAGTTGTTTATGAAATGTTTTTAGTGCATTTTTATGATATTGTGCATCGTTCTAACATAATTCTTGCTATGTGTGTTTGTTGTTTTATGTTTATTTCCTTTTTAGATCGTCTAATTGTTATTATTGCCAAACACATAAAAATGAGGTCTAGAATATTTGTGTTAGAGTTGGCAATAACTGAGAAATTAAACGGTCTAAACTTCGAAACATGAAAGAGAAGAATTCCACTTGCTCTAACACTTGAGGGTGTTGAGTACATTCTAAAAAAAACAATGCGTCTGCCACCACCAGACGTAACTGAGCAACAAATAGAAATGTATAAAACATTTCTAAAGGATAACACCATAGAAGGACAATTATGTTGACCTATATGGAGGATGACCTAATTAGGGTCTTCAGAGAATTCAAAATCGCCAAAGAGTTGTCTGACTCAATAACAGCCAAGTATGATACAACTATCAAATTACATGTATAATTGCTACTACAACATTACAACTCCTTGAGAGTAAAAGAAGGAGATAACGTAGTAGAACATGAAAATGACATGTTAGTAATGGCAAGGGACGTAGTCGTGGCAAAATCAATCATCTTGAAACCGATGCAGATATTAATGATATTAAACAGTCTGCCCCCATCATGGAACATGGACACCACCGCCCTAAGGTTAGGGTCTGAAATTAACCTTACTGAATTGCCCCTGAAACTAGCAATAGAGCAAGAACATATGATCAAGAATAAGAAAGAAAAGTTACTAGTGGTATAAGATGAGATAGGGTCTAGCTCAAAATCCAACCAGAGAAAAAATAAACCAAACAAGAAGTTTGGCAAGAATAATAAGAAGGGTGATACAACTCAATGTTGTTGTAAAGAACTCCAAGTTTGAAAGGTGTAGTTGAGAGACACAACAAAACCTTGTTGTAAAGCCCTCGGCAGAATTTCTTAAATTCTATAAAAACTTTGGTATTGCAAAGCAAAATACAATGCCCAAGATAACTCAACAAAATGGTGTAGTTGAGAGATACAACAAAACCTTGCTGAACATGACAAGGCCTATATTGATCGATACCTCTCTACCAAGGGTATTTTGAGGAGAAGCAGTAAGTACAACAGTTTATATATTCAATAGAGTATCGTGAAAGTTGTATACACTACACCATATGAGATGTTGTTTGGAAGAAAAACCAATTTGTGTCATCTCAAGAGGTGGGAATCTGTTACACATGTAAAGATCCTTGATCAGTCTAGAGATAAGTTAGACAGTATGTCCTTAAGATATATATTCATTGGATATTCGAAAGGTTCAAAAGGATATCGGTTTTATCATAAGGACTACAAACTCATTGAAAATAGAGATGTTAAATTCTTAGAAGATGCTAAGAATGACATCTTTGAAAACAATGATGAATGTGTTGATGATCTAGTAGATATAGATCAATCATCTTTTGAGCCCATTGAAGATCTTCTTGGAACTACCGAAACCTTAAATGGACATAGAAGGCTAAGAGTCACTCTGTCCTACTTAAAGGATTATTATACTTATCTTGAAGAAGAAGTATGTAATTCAGTGAATTTAGATGAATTGACTGATAACTTGACTAATCAGCATGCTATGATTTTATCGGAAGCAACAAACTAGGGGAAAGTCATGGATGAGGAAATTGAATCCATTGAAAAAAACCAAGTCTGAGAATTAACTGATTTGTCGAAAAGAAGGAAAGCCATAGGTTGTAAATGGGTTCTAAAAAAGAAATATAAAGTCGATGGTACAATCGATAAGTTTAAAGAGAGGTTGGTTGCAAAGGGTTTTTCGTAAAAAGTGGGGATAGATTATGTTTAGATATATTCCCTAGTAGAGAAATTTGCATACATACATACATATAATCTTGGCAATATTTGCATACTATGATTTGGATTTATATCAATTAGATGTAAATACAACTTTTCTAAATAGAGATTTAGAAGAAATCATATACATACAGTAGCTTGAAGGATTTGTGGTTGAAGGCCAAGAAGATAAAGTATATAGATTGAGAAAATCCATATATGACCTTAAACGGTCACCTTGCCAATGGTAATTTGACTTTTCAAAATATCATTATAGAACTTGGGTTTGTAGCTAATAAACTTGGTCACTTTGTATATGTTTGGAACAGTGGGAGCCACTTTGTCATCTTATCATTATATGTAGATGACATATTGTTGACTGGAAACGACAACGAGATGATTGTCAAAACCAAGTCATAGTTGAACTCTAAGTTCGAAATGAAGGATATGGGGGAAGCATCCTATATCCTAGGAATAAAGATCTCTTGATATAGAGAATTTAAACTCATGCTTGAGTTAGGAGATATATATTGACTATATCCTCAAGAAGTTCAAAATTGATGAATGCAAGTTTGCTAATACACCTGTTGCAAAAGGGGTGAAATTAAGTAAGACTGATTGTCCCGGTGAAGGAGACGATAAGCCTAATATTACTTATTCAGAAGCTGTGGGTAGCTTGATGTATGTTATGTTGTGTATAAGACCTAATATCAACTTTATTGTTGGTCTTATAAGTAGATATCAAAGTAATCGTCGTTTGCAACACTAGATAGCTGTGAAAAGGTTTTAAGATATCTAAAAGGAATAGAAGACTTGAAACTGTGTTTTCAAGCAGATGAACTGAAAGTGGTAGGATACTGAGACACTGACTTTGTTGTGAGCAAAGATGACAACAAATCAACCTCGGGACAAATATTCTTATTTGGAGATGGTGTTGTTTCTTGGGTATGTAATAAATAGGCTGTGTAGTATTGCATGCAAAGGAAGCTGAGTATGTAGCTTGCTATATCGCTACAACGAGTATTGTTTGGATAAGCTACTTTACAAGAGATTTGAAGTTGGAAATAACTGACGAGTCAGTTGTTATTTACTTTGATAACAATGCAACAATTACTCTTATCAAGAGTGGAGCTGGTTGTTGAAAAAGCAAGTATATAATGGTGAAATACCACTATGTTCATGATATGATTATGAGAAAGAAAATATCCATCTCATATATGCCAATAATTGATATGTTGGCAGACCCCTTACAAAAGGCATAACAGAGGAACTTTTCTCAAAACATGTTACAAACATAGGTTTGAGGTATGTTTGATTGTTGTGTAGGGAAATAACTACACAACGGATAAAAGTGTTGTATAGGTAAACAACCATACAATGGATAAATTATTGTGAAGGGAAATAACTACACAACATGTATTGATTGTAGTAGTAATCATGAAAATACTGTAATGCTTAAGCGTTACTGCACGGGCCCAAGCCATAGGGCCTTTAAAAGAGGCCTTCATGGCCTCATTTTTCAGGGAGAGTTGGGGCAGCCTCAGACCGACAGGGAAACGCAAGAATCGATCGAAAAACGTGAAGAGTTGCCGGAATTCGGTAAGCACTTATTTTTCAGATTTTTGTTTTTTTTTAGATTTTTGATGAAAAACTTGTTGAAAATCATCGTTTTCGGCTTAGATTGAAGGTTTGAAGTAGAACTAAGTGTTTTGGTAGGGTAGGTAAGTCGATTTGGTCGGGAAACAATTACGATTCGCCGGAAATTGGCGAAATCGATGCTAAAAAAAGAGAGGCCCTTTTGGACATGTCCCTCATTTCCATATTGTATCATGTCTGAAATGTCATGAACCGACACTGATTCGTGTCGTATCCTCGTGTCACGTGTTAAGAAACAGGTTTTGTGTCGGAAATAGGTTAAGTTTGGGTCGTGTCTTGAAATAGGTTTTTAGTTTAGAAACAAGACCCATGTCAGTAGTTAAAGGTTCTCTGTTAACACAATGACACAAGCTACCTATTGTGTCACTCATTTGGATCAGATATGGAATTGGGTATCGATTTAGATCTCGGATAGCTTAAACGGATCCAGATTGGGGTTTGGGATCCTAATCGGATACAGTTTGTTTCGTTAGACTTATAGTTAAATAAATTTTAATATTTTAACTATTTGCAATTGTTTAGAGATTAAATTTGGAGGATTTGGTAGTGATAAGAGTGACCCAACAGCTTGGGGACTGGATCTTAGCGCTCCTTCAGGTAGGGGTTATACATTATTTTACAGAACCATGCTAGAAGTGATTTTACTGTTTTAAATAGATTTAAATGTGTATGATTGATAAATGTTTTATTGATGTTTGTGAAATGTTATTCGTACTTATGGGTTATTTGATATGCTTTTCAAATAGAACATGTTTATGACATTGTTTGATAAAGAGCATGTTTTGATATGCATGTGTTGTATGAACATGGTATTTAAATATTGTTTAAATATTGTATGGATTTGGTTTTGGATATTCGTGGATACATATGATTCGTAAATGTGATGAAGTGTAATTGGTTTTAGAAATGTAATGATGTGTGAATATACGAGCCGTACTTGTGTGGTTTGTGTGGGGTCTCTAATGACTTGTTGGTCCCTCAGGCGATTCGGCTTGGGGTGAATACAGGGTGTGCTCCTAGACACTCTGTCGTGAGAGTCGGCGTGGACAGGGTTACCGAGGTCACATTAGGGAGGGTTGGACGACTCCCATGGCCTTTGGGGCAGACACAGTATGGGATGTAATTATCGAAACTAATGATGTGTGCGTGTGTATGCGTATGAATTTGAAATCATGATTTCAAGATAAATGTGCTTTGCTATTAAATGATTGTGAACTATGTATGCTTTAGTATGTTTTTTGTTTAAAGATGTTTAACTTCAATACTGAGCTATGTATAGGAGCTCACCCTATTGTTTTACATGTCATCGTGAAGCTAGCACTTCGAAGGCACACAGAGTAGAGTAGGAGTTTGATAGAACTGCATTTTTATTTTAGATGATATGATAAGTATCAAATGATTTAGAAAGTCTTTTATTCGAGGTTATTGTTAGCCATTTTGGACGTGTTGTTTAGAACTTCGATATGGATATTTATTTCAGTTAGATATTTCTTGAGTTTGCATTAAATTAGTATTGTATTTGGTTACTGCTCACCATAAAGCCCGCGCGAGAAGCGACCACGTGGCATCGGCTTGGGCCGGGTCGTGGTCGCAACTCGAGCAGGTGTGACAAAGACAGTACTAGGTAAACCCTACAAAAGTGGGAGAAAACCAATATATTTGTACACTTGGCTTGAATGGCCAAGTGAGAGATGATGTGTTGTGGCCATTCTCAGACCATCCAGACCGTTACCTATATCTTGGATTGAGAAGGATCATAATAGTTGGAGGACATTACCGAGATTTGATGTAACGCTCTAGATAATAATGCTCTAGATGAGAGAAGTAGCAGGAGGAAAATCTGAGAAAAGAGGGAGCACGTTGTTCTAGTTAAACAGAGCAGCGAATACAGGAAAATACTGAGAATACAGTGAAAAAAAAAAACAAATTGAGAAGGTCTTCTCTTGAGAAATCCCTGTGTGGAAACTTCAATCAGATCCCAAAACCAACATTCCACTATAAACTCTCTAGGAACTTACAGAAACCGAAACTAGGCAAATAGAAACACGTGGTCAGAATCAGACAGAAGCACGCGGTCGGAATCAGACAGTAGACCGAAAGCACCCAACGGATTCTCCATGTGAGGAAGAAGCCTACAACCACGAAACGGATGAATATGAGAACCCTCCAACGTTTGATGCAACCATGATCAATATGCTGCAATATGAATACATTTGATGCCTTCTATTCTAATGTCTCGTGATTGATGAATTAGTTCGGTGTCAGTTGGTTTAATTTGAGTTTAGAGTCAGAATTTTATTGAAAATTAAAAATATAAAAACCACCTTTGATTCGAGCGGTTAAGAACCACTCATGTCTACTCAAGTATTCCCCGTAAATGAGTATCCATGCATCATAAGATGCAAATGGGGAAGTCTGGGTCTTGTGGCATTATTGTGCGCAACGCGGAGCTAAAGATCATCGACTCGCACACTGGTGCCTCTCTCCCTTGAAACCAACCAAGGGAGATATGCATTCATGGTTCGCAAATCATGAAAGGTATGTAATGAATGAGCATGCATTTAACTACCACTACCACCACCACCACCACCACCATCAACAACTAACCCTTTCGATGAGTGTGCATGCCATTAACCAAAAAAAGAAAAAGAACCACATTATACTGTCTCCTGGTTCCGAATACCACCATGTGAACTATTTAACAGAACTTAGGTATCAAACTATGGTGATGAATATGCATTAATGTTGTTACGTACATGCATTAACGACATTTAGATTGCATGACATGATCGAACACAGTGTATGTGTAAGAATCCATGTGGGTGTCCTCAATTATGGTGCTAGATCACATGGTTTTCATTTGGGTAACAAGTTAATTGCTTATTTTTAGTGTGGTTTAAAGAACAGATCAAAACCAATTAGTCAGAGCCCTTATTTAGGTGGACAAAAAATAACTTTCTAAGAAAAGTGAATTCCTTGTAAGGGATTATGCCAAAGTTTTATCTTCTATACAATTTTATTGAAGAATTAAATCATTTGACTAAATTATGGGCAACCACTTATCTAATCTTCCTTGATTTTATATCTCACACACACATATATATATAGGAATCCTACCCACTCATTTTAAATTTTTTTAAAAAATTTGAAAAATTATAAAAAGTATTTTTATTACTCATGACGTCCAAAAGTAATGAATGGGCAGGATTTATATATATATATAAAATCTTATAGATGTAAACCCAAAACAAGCTAGAAAAGTTTATGCTCAGCTAGTAAAGCTTAACGAGCAAGCTCATCTTCAGCTCATGAACCAAACATGAACAAGCTCATCATAAGCTGAATTAAGCCGAGCTGAAAAATGAGCAGCTCAGCTCATATACCAGCCCTCTGCATTCACTTCACAATCTTCAATGTTTTAACAATACTGGTGGTTTCTAATCTTATACAGGGATGCCAACAAGTTGGTTTGGGTAGGATCCTAGAGAAACTATACCTGACCCGATCAAATTCTGCATCATTTGGGTTCAGGTTCAAGTTTGAATCCAACATGAAAAGATAATTGAATATATCTTAGATGCATGTTTTGGATTGGTTTGAGTAGTGGATCTGAATCCACTGATGAAGGTCCTTGTTATATCTTAGTGCACCATGATCAATAGCCCACCTGGCTATGGGGTCGACTCACAACTTGAAGATCTTGAGTTCGATACCCAGGGCGTGCATCTGGCTTCGGCCTCTTCTTTTTCCATCTTTCGTCTCAAAGCTGTCTAGCTCAGTTGGTAGAGTGCAAGGCTCTTAACCTTGTGTTCGTGGGTTTGAACCCCACGGTGGGCGAATTGCTTCCACATCCTTTTCCATCGGAAATTCACCCAATTGAGTGGCAACCCAATCCAAATCGTGACCATTCCCCAGATTAAACGGATCAATGACCAGAATCCGGTACTCCTCTCATGGAGCATTCAAATGGTTCGTTTGTAAGTCGGTGTTTCACCACGCGGGCCAGATTCAATAAATCCGATAAATTTGACAGGATTTTTGGCTTTTCTTTTGGGACAGTAGGAAGGCCGAAGCTTTACGCATAAAACAGAAAACTTGTAGAACCATAAAACGTGTTATTTCCCAGGCCACTTGTTTCCAACCCTAAAAGTTCCACTAAATTCCATGACACAAACGGGCCCTAATGGAGTATCCTTGTCCTTTTTGTATGTGCAGGTCGTCTTCTACAAGAGACTGCACAAGGTTCACTTCACCCATGCAATCCCAAAGTCTCCTTCTGGTAAGATTTTGAGAAAAGATTTGAGAGCCAAGTTGGTGGCCATGAGCCAACAAAGCAACCATGTACGAATTTATATCCAAGTTTATGTTTCCTCCGTATTTGATGCTTTAAATTCTTGTGCAACTGAAGTGTATCCAGCTAACTATTTAATTTAATATTGGTGTTGATGCATAATAATTATTATTAGCGAACATCTCTTCTTTAAGATGGCTGTATATTTTCTATGATTCATTTCCTAGTCTTGCAAATGTGAAGTACTGTTTGGTTACAATTAGGAGGCCTAAGCCAGGTATGTACACTACGGGTATCGAACTCACAACCTTCATCTTGTGAGTATTAATAAGAAATGTTATGGCAACAGGGTCATTTTTGTATTTCACCCTACACATGGTGGTTTCCGGTTTTCCTAGAATCAAGAACCAGATCCAAATTGGTACCGAGTTGGTTTAGGTTCTGGTTCTGTTCAAAACTGTTGATTCCGATTTCGGTTTCACTTCGAGTCTTAACTCACCTAGAATCGAAAAAAATCATTATACCTTTGAAACCTCAAAAGAAACATATCGGAGGGCTCTGCTTTCGATCTGTTTCCAGTTCTATAGAAGATGAAACCAAAACCAAGTGGTCTTCAATTCTAGTTCCAGTTTAACGAGTTTCAGTTCCAGTTCCAGTCGATTCTTGGTCATGTTGAGTACCGGTTAGAATCGCTTGGCCAATTCTGAACCAGCCTACTCTACTCGAATCCTCACTGCTTTTAGATAAACTTCTCATAACCTACCTCAACCCATCCGATGGGTCTCAAAGTTCCAAAACCTCCACTTCCCTGTGTGGGACCTATTGAACCGTACCCTAACCCACCCACAGCCTTCAAACAACAACAACAACAACTAAGCCTTTTCCTAGTAGGGGTTGGTTGCATGGATTCTTTGTTTCCACAGATCCCTATCGTGTGCCATGTCAACAGTTAACTCATAATAAGTTAATAAGTTAGATCATTCTTTATTGTTTCTTTCCAACACTTTTGTGGTCGTCCTCCACCTCTTTTAATACTTTCCAAATTTAGTTTTTCTAACCTTCTTATAGGTTCTTCTTTTGATCTTCTTTTTGTATGTCCAAACAATCTTAAACGATATTCTCTCATTTTATCTTCTATTAGTGCCACTCCTAATTTGTTTTTAATAACCTCATTATGTATATGGTCTTTTCTTATATGACCACTTATCCATCTCAATATCTTCATTTCTGTCACAGACATCTTTCGTACATGTTGATAATTAACTGCCCAACACTGAGAACCATAAAACATGACATCTCTAATTGTTGCTCTATAATATTTACCTTTTAACTTTAATGGTATCTTGTTAACATAAAGAATACCTGATGCCCCTCTCCATTTTAACCATCTAGCATTAATTCTATGCATAACATCTCCATCAATTCTTCCATCACTCTGAAAAATTGACCCTAAGTATTTAAAACTTTCCTTTTGGAGGATATAATGTGTGCCAATTTTAATTTTTATGTATGATCAAACTTACATTTCATATATTTTGTCTTTGTTCTACTAAGTCAAAGGCCTTTGCTTTCTAATGTTTCTCTCCATAGTTCCAATTTTCTATTAACTTTTTCCTTAAACTCCTCCACTAACACAATGTCATCTCCAAATAACATACACCAAGGCACTTCATCTTGAATTTGTTTTATTAACTCATCAATCACCATTATAAATAAGTATGGACTTAAAGTTAATCCTTTATGTAACCCAATATTAACTTCAAAGAAGTTTGTCATTCCTTCATGAGTCCTCACACATGTTTTTGCACCATTGTACATGTCTCTTATAATGTTAATGTATGTCAATGGGATACCTCTTTTTCCAAAGTTCTCTAAAGAACCTCCCTCAGTACCCTATCATAAGTTTTTTCTATATCAATAAATATCATGTGAAGGTCTTTCTTTTTTGCTCTAAAATGTACCATAAGACGTCTCAAAAGGTAAATCGCTTCAAGAGTAGATCTGCCTGACATGAATCCAAATTAGTTCTCTATTGTACTTGATAATTGTCTTAATCTACGTTCCATTATTCTTTCCTACAATTTCATAGTATGTCTCATTAACTTGATACCTCGATAATTCACACAATTTTGAATGTCTCCCTTGTTCTTATATATGGGTATAAGTATACTCACTCTCCATTGCTTGGACATCTTTTGGTTTCTCCATATTTCATTAAATAGTTTTGTGAGCAAAGTGATTCCTATTTCTCCTAGTATTTTCCAAACTTCTATACGAATATTGTCTGGTCCTACCAATTTACCACCTTTCATATGTTTAAGAGCCTCTTTGACTTCATTCTTTTGAATACGTCGGTAGAAATTGTGGTTTATATACTTTTCTTATTTGGCTAACTCTCTTAAACTAATACTAACATCTTTATATTCATTAAAAAAATTATAAAAATAGTTTTTCCATCTATTTCTTATATCATCATTTGCCACTAGAATTTTTTCATCCTCATCCTTCATGCATCAAACATAATTAAGATCTTAAGTTTTCTTATCTCTACCCCTAGCTATCCTAAAAATATCTCTTTCACCCTCTTTTGAGTTGAGTTCTTTATATAAATTCTTTCAAATTTTAGCTTTTGTTTCACTCTCGGCCTTTTTTGCTTCCTTTTTTACTTTTTTATAAGCCTCTAAAGTTTCACTAGCTTTCTTAGTATAATATAATTTATAATATGCCCTCTTTGTATTGATTTTATTTTGCACTACTTCACTCCACCACGAAGCTTCTTTTTGTGTCAGTACACTTCCCTTAGATACACATAACACATCTTTTGCCACATTTCTAATATGTATAGTCATATTGTTCCACATACCACAGGGTATATCAAAATAATTCTAAACATCTCCTTGAAGGACTTTCTATTTAAATATATATTCTTTCTCGCTTTTGAGGTTCCACCATTTAGTCTGAATAGCTCGATGCACTCTTTTCTTCTTTGTCTATTTTTTTATTTATAAATCAATGACTAAAAGTCGATGTTGAGTGGTTAAGCTTTATCCTGAAATTACCTTGCAATCTTTAAAACACGCTCTATCTTTTTTTCTACAAATAAAGTAATCAATTTGTGTTTGTGATAAGCCACTCTTATAAATAATTAAATGTTCATCTTGTTTTTTGAAGATTGTATTGACTATAAAGAGATCAAATGCCATAGCAAAATTTAAAATCTCCCTACCTTCCTCATTTATATCCCTAAAACCAAAGTTTTCATGAATACCTTTATATCTTAATGCATCTTTACCGACATGTCCATTTAAGTCTCCTCCTAAACAAATCATCTCCCTTTGCGGAATCTTTTGAATCACCTTATTTAACTCTTCCCAAAAAATTGTCTTTATATATCTTCTAGTCCCACTTGGGGTGCCTAAGCACAAACTATATTTAAAACTTTTGCTCCTAACACTAATTTCAATGTCATCATTCGGTCATCGTATTATTGTATGTCTACCCATAGCCTTCAAAGGTTATTAAAAATATTTTCTTTCAACAAATAATGAGGTTGATTTCATATCAAATATTAAATTGATTTAACACATTAACCATTCAATTTAATCTAGGCTTAGTTTTAGCCAAAGGACCCACAAAAGTATGTTATCCCCATCAACTTTCATCGTTATATTGTGCCTCACTCCCCCTCGTTACTTTTTTCTCCTCAATGGGGAACTAAGAGATTACATCTCATCGTACCTCGGGTGGGTTTACCAGGGTATACCCGGTCGTAAATTTTGACATGAAGGACATAAAACTTTGAAAACCTTTGTTTCCACGGCTTATGAGCCATCGGCTTGAAGTTTTCCAAAACCGTTGGAGTCGAGAATTGTGTCGCCGTGCTACTTTAAATCATTGAACAATTATCCATTTCGGCGGATGATTTACATTTAAGATGTAGCTGTTCCAGTTCAAAATATGGGTTACCTATTGTTGCAATTAGCCATACATCGAAGTCTACATACAATTCAAAGTGCTCAAATACAGCAATAGTATATTTGAGCAGGTTTATAACTTATGAGCAATGAAGATGTAACATCTAAAATTAGTACAACATGCATGTATGGTTTACGGTTTGATTGAATTAATTTAACTAAAAATAGTCGTCATCTTTCTTTTCTTTAAATTGTCAACATTAATACAAGTTTTGAAACATGTAATAATACATATTCTACATACATTAATACAACCTCATGATAGCTTTTTTTTGGTTTTATCCACTGTTTTTGATGAGAACTGAATAACATAAATAGGCCAGGTTCTAGGGCATATGATCAAAATAACAGCGGCAATGATCATCACTGCGTTGAATCCCAGCTTTGGGAGCCACTGCAAATTGAAACCGTAAAACCATCGGGCGGAAGAGGGAGAGAGGAGAGGGATCGGGCTCTTCTGGCTGTGTTTGACTCACGGTTCTAGGGAAGCTGGGCCATAATTTATTCTGCTCGTAATTCCAAGCCCTGTTGTGCATCAAACTTAGAACCCATCGCTAGCGTGTGGTTTCATAGGCTTCATTGAGTAAAGACTTGAGCACCAGGGATAGTTGGAACTACGCGCATAATATGTTATATCTGATATGTTCCAGTTCAGATCCAATTAATTAAATCACTTTAATTAACATTGCTTTAGATGCAAATCTGATTTGTTTTGCTTTGGATCAGGAAAGAATCACAATTCTTTTTTTCTTTCAAATTAGACTCGTTCTGAATCCATTAGGATCCATCTTAAAATATGAAATCATTGAATACATTCGCAAAGAAAACATGAAATAGTTAGAGCATTATATATTGCAGATAGGCTCATATTCCACGATATCAAAATGATGGTGAGTACAAATCCTCTAATTTCAGATGAGATCAAATTGATCCAAGAATAAATTCTCATCAGTTATTGTGAAGAAACGAGATATTTCTTTTATTTATTTCTCCCTTCGGACAAGGGGTGGCTTTGGAGGGCCTTCATCCAAACTCAAGATTTTGGCTGTGGAGGAGTATAGGATGAGCAATTAGCATAGCATTGCTCCCTCGTGTCATAGCATAAATTGGTAGGCACGCAACAAAACATGCGTTTGGTGAAGGAAACGAATTCTCTGTTGCATGGCTTGTCTCCAATAGTAAAATCAGGGTGCGGTCTCCTGCTGCCCGTAGCGATTGCATGATCACTATCCTTGTTCAGAGCAGCATCAAATTCTTGTTGCACCAAATCACGAGCAGAGACTTTTAATCACCACGAAACCATGATGTTAGGTTCCAGAAGTAGCCAATCATATCAACAGAGTTGAAACCATACGAATTAAGAAAAAAATTATGTCAAGGGAGTTGAAATAAAAGAATTAATTAGGCAAACAAATTACCTTGAGTAATAACTCCACAAAGGGCAGTGAGAAAAAGTGAGACGAGGAAGAAACGAAAGAAAGAAGCCATTGTATTGTGAATCGATGAAGCAATAGCAGGTTCAAAATGGTATTTATAGATGAAAAATCAAGACATATTAATTTACAAATCATTTGTTCTGATCCAAAATGAAGGGCATTGAATAATGGAAAATATTGACGAGATAAGCAAGTCTTTCTTTCTTTCTTTTGTGAAGATCACACCTTGCTTTTTGTGAGATGAGTCCTGCCAGGTGGGTAACGCCCTGACTTCATAAAAGAAGTTTCGCTCCATACTAGAGACTTTATTTGATATTAAACATTAAATGGTACCGAACTATGATTAGATTCTAGTAATTAACTAATTACTATTTCTGAACGTCCATTATTAGTTACTAAATTTACTTCGCATGGAAACAACTGCAAAAAATCGGAAAGGAACTTTCAAAAATGTTTGTAATGTCTACTTGCTTTATCAAGTTGGCAAGTATTTCCATGGCTGGAAGTTAATCAAGTTGCCTTATGCAGAAAACCACG